>OZ012694.1:14265585-14308123 GCA_963942565.1 Maea johnstoni
ATATATATAATATATATATATATATATATATATATATATATATATATATATATATATATATATATATATATATATATAGTATATATATATATATATTATATATATATATATATATATATATATATAGTATATATATATATATATATATATATAATATATATATATATATATATATATATATATATATATATATATATATATATATATATATATATATATATATATATATATATATATATATATATATAATATATATATATATATATATATATATATATATATATATATATATATATATATATATATTATATATATATATATATATATATATATATACTATATATATATATATATATATTATATATATATATATAATATATATATATATATATATATATATAATATATATATTATATATATATATATATATATATATATGGACTTAATTGCTACCTGGAAGTTTGCTATTTGTTAGCGAAATAATTGTTGAACACTGTCCAGGGAATGTCGACATTTGTTAAGTCAAACATCCTCAACTTTTACTTTAGGTCTAGAGCTTCTACCCAGTAGTCTGATTTCACAGGTCTGACTGTAGATTGTGGGAAGTTGTATGACTCACGTCTTTCTCTCCAGTCTCATCCACCTGGCCCTTGAGGCTCTCCACGATATAGTCTCGCTCGACCGCCGAGATCCTCTTGTGCTGTAAGGGGGTATCACTGACTAGCAGCATCCAAGCCACGCACCACAGCACACCCAGACCACCTGAAACACATAACCACATACTGGTCACTCTCACTCTCTCTTGTGCTGTAGGGGGGTATCACTGACCAGTAGCATCCAAGCCACACACCACAGCACACCCAGACCACCTGAAACACAACAACAAGTACTGATCACTAGGTTCTTAGACAGGATTTAGAAACTGGGTGTCCAACAATGCCAATTTCAAAATTTTGGGGCGTGCTAAGTTGGACCCAATATCAGGTTACCCTGCAATTCTGAGAAAAGGTAAATATTGCATATACTGTGCCTAGTGAATCTCGTACCATCTTCTTTCTTCGATCTTTGTCCCCCACACCCTCAGAATAAGGTAGTTCCCTGCTGGGCAAGTTCATAGCATGGTTAAGGTGGGTCCAGCACTTTTCTTACTGTCGGATAGCCAAAATTGGTTTTTGGCATTTCTAATCTCAGGTTAAAGTTTCTCATAAGTTGGCTCAACTCAAATTATGCAATTCCCTTGCTAAGTGCCATTTTGGAAGAAAAAAACATTAAGTCATCCAAATCCAGTGTAGGCACATGGTAAGTGCCACTTTCCACGTGGGTTTATTTACTAACATCTTAGCATGGGTTTCAGCTAATTACCCTCTCAGCTTTGAGAGGTCTGAATACTAGTATATGAGTGAGCTACCCCCCATCCTTATACCCGTGAACTCTCAATTAGCATATTTACTGAATAGTACTTAGACTGCCCTTCTCACATTTGGACTCTACACACTGAATTGTTCCTCCTAGGTGCAAATCTTACTTTGTGTGATGTTGTTCATAGGTTCATAGGTTCAGTGCAATAGGGCAGTGGGCTATTGCTAAGCACTGCACAGACAATGACATTTCTAAAAACTCCAGAGGTTCACTCAAACAGCATTGCACATAAATGACATTTTTTAATCGTCACATTTAATCCATCTCAAAAATATTATTTGCCCGCAAAAAAAGATAAAATCGGAATTTAATAAATTGAGGAGTGCTAGAAACTAGCACAAAATCTAGTATTAATTTAGTTCTAATTGCTAAAGACTGGTAAAATCACACAAAAACCTCAGAGAGAGATGCAAGAGGATCCAACATAGAAGAGGGTGAATGATCGGCACCACTTATTACCATCAAATATATTTTGACAGTGATACACAAATTTAATGTATGTATGTATTTATCTATCTATATACACACACATATGTGTGTGTGTGACATTTCATCATATGTCTATCCTTACCCAAATATATAGAAAATAGAAGGCCATCCTCCATCAAATCCATACTGACACAGCCAGTCCCGACAAAGGCAACGCTACAACGTTGCCAATCTGTGTACCTGAAACATATGAAAAGAACAATGCTCAAGGAAAGGAAAATATTACAAATCATTATATTATAAAATAATACAGATTGGTTGAGCAGATGTATAGAGTAATTCGCACCTGCCCGCCCGCTACTATTTAATATAGACCCGGCAAAATGTGCTGACCAGTGGGGTAATTCTTAATTATGCAGTCTGACTGACATGTCAATTTATATACTCCTGGCATATTCTACAAAAAAATAACGTAAAGATAATAAAAGTAAGTTTTATTGCACAGTTAAAACAATATATAGAAATAGTCACTCAGGTCATAAAAAGATTAAGCCACAGACAGGATGTGATGCCACATTGTCTGTGCTTGTAAACAAAGGCATGAGCCAGGGATTTCAGGTTAGGGGGAGGGGGCGTTGAATTTAGATGGACGAGTCCGCCGGAACCATAGCATAACGGCACATCTTGGGGGGCCTGGATATTGATTTTGTAGGTGTTCACTTCTGACGTGCATTTGCATCTGAACAAATTTGTGCCAGAGGTGAACCGCTCTATCAATTCATTTTTAGTACTCTCAGTCAGGGTCTGCTCTGCCTGTGTGTGCACGAAGGAACTGCGCCTAGACTCAAGATAGATGTGAAGAGGTACTCACCACAGTAAGTGAAGCCGGCCAGCTTGGATCTCTCCAGAGGGGGCGCCCACTTCCCCACAGGTTATGCATACGCAGGGAAAACCCACGCCCTGAAAGGTAGAAATATCATGAACTTATAGTATCATCAAGTATCATTATTAGTATTAGCATCGCTATTAACATTTCTTTTGTCATTATTATCATAATCATTATTAGAATTTTTATCATAATCATATTAATTATGGTTATCGTCATTATCATTATAATCAATATTATCTTAATTTTTTATCATTATAATTATCATTATCATTATTATTATCAATAGTATTAATATTATTGTTATTATTATCATCATTTTCATTATTATCATTACTATTATTTTCATTATCATCATTATTAATATGATCATCATCATTATAATTACTACTATCATTATCATAATCATTATTATCATCATTGTCATTAATAATATCATTACAAGCATGATCATCATCATCATCGTCATCATCATCATCATCATCATCCTCATCATCAGTATTGTTAATTATTATTTTTATTGTTATTATCATTGATATTAATTTATTATTACTACTACTACTATCATTCTTAATATCATTTTTATTGTTATCAACATCATTATTATCCTCATCATCATTGTGATCTTCACATAAATAGGGAACTGAAAACACACATTTCAGTAAGAACAATTGAACACTCAAATTCGCTCAGTATCTTAACATAAATACAGAAACTTGGAGGAAACTCAGACCTATATATATACTTGTTGCAAATGGTTATTTTTAAAACTAAATTAATCAACCGACAAGTCATAGTTGAAATGTGACAACAATCAATTTTCCTCAAGATGTATGTTAACTTTGGCAGCGCTCCCTCCTTGTAGCAGCATCTATGCACAGAGGAGAGTAGGGGCCTCATAAAAACAATTCATGACACTTTGACATTTACACCAAGCTTTTCAGCAAGAAATTTCTGTTAAGTAATCTAAAGTGACATAAGCAGTTTTGAGATTGCCAGCTTTTAGTGAATCCTGGGGAGTAGTATCCCAACAGGGCCACTTGATGTTACATAAGCAGTTTTGAGATTGCCAGCTTCTAGTAAAACTTGGAGGATTGAAGTAGCCCAATTGTCGTAGTAGTGCATGCTTAGGCCTAAAAAAAGTTTTTTTTTGTTTCCTGTAACAGTCCGAAAAAAAATAGGGTAGGTAGATCGGTAAAAAAAAATTTTGCATTATCATTTTGGGTTAAAAATGTGTGTTTTATGCATGTTTTACGGTAATTGGGAGTTGGGAGGATGGAAAAAACTTTAGGGTAGGGATTTTTTGAATAAAAACTTGTTAGGGTAGGGTTACAGGAAACAAACAACTTTTTTTTAGGCCTTATGTGGGTTACTAATTGTCTAATTCCGATAAAAACATGTTGTGAGACTACTGAATCTCTGAACTAGTTGTTCTACATTGGCTTCTTGAATCTTTTAGATCTGTTAAGCCTTGTTGACTAGAGCTGGGCCAATTAATAGAAATAGTCGATTAATCAATCGTTTTTCCATGATTTCTGATTAATCGATCATTAAAAACAAAAGACTGACCATTTCCAATTATGTTCTCTGGTCACATGGTCAAAGTTTAGAAAGGGGCCTTATTTACCATGAAAAGTATGCATCAAACCAAAAGAGTATTGTTTTGAACCAGAACTAAGAATTCCTGACAATTTTTCATTCAAAATTTAGGCTTAATCAGCCATTATCAGACATTGGCAACTGAGCATATTGACACTGATAATGATCGATTTGCACGACTAATTGAGCTGAAAGTTAACAACCATTTCCAGCACTACCGTAGACCCATTAAAACATTGTCTGACACAAATGGAGTTTTTTCTGTAATAAAGCAATGTTTTTAGCAATATGTGATAAGAAGTAGTTGTGTGTGTGTAAATACATATTTATATATGCATTAAATGCTAACTTACCGACCCTAGCCCGGCGATGACGCGGAGTACAATGAGGAATATGTAGCTGGTCCTGGCTGCGACGGGGGTGAGCAGTGTGGAGAGTGCCACCAGTAGCATGCTCCAGCCAAACACGCGCTTCCCGCCGATCCTGTCCGCCACCCAGCCACCGGGGACCTGCGACACCGTGTAGCCCCAGAAAAACGAGCCCAGGATGAGACCTTGAATACCCTTCGACCATTCAAATTGGCCTTCCTGAAATATAAGTATTAAATCATATATATATATATATATATAAAAATGTGTATATATATATGTATAATATTATGTGTATATATATATATATATATATATTTATGTATATATACATATATATATTTATGTATATATACATATATATATATATATATATATATATATATATATATATATATATATATATATATATATATATATATATATATATGTTTATGTATATATGGTCCAACTCCAAGTCAAAGGTAATTATCTATAATGCCCCATTCACACCAGAGTCTGACCATCGCACGATTCCAAAATCGGCAGATCCGACCCGCTAATTTTACTGATTGTGCGATAGATGGACCTGATTCCGAGCCCAAAAATTACGTGACAATAGTTTGCTAATCCTTTACAATAATGAGAACTCATATTTCATGTCTTGCTTGACTTATCAAGTTACACTCTTTGAAGAACAAATCGATCAAACATTTTTCAGCTCTATAATAATTAAGGCTAGATACTTTTTTCTCCCACTCTGAGGTGTGTTTTACGGTTAGGATTAAAAGAGTAAAAGAGAAGTTGTCGATCCTCAATGGTTTGTCTTAAACGGGGTTAAAGGTCAAACTAGTTTAATTGTCCAATCAGTGCCCTCAATTTCAATCAAAGGGTAACTGCTGCTGGGTCAAATATCACTCACTCATGCAAGATACTAGACTTGCTACAAGTCTGTGATTTCTGGCTCTTTCACTGATCTGACTTGAGTTGAATTCACTCCAGTATTAGTTCTGAATAAATCCTCAAGGGGGACACACTTGAGCTCTAGTCTGAATCACAACCGCTCACAACCGCAACTCAACCGTAACTCACGAAAACAGTGCTTCCATCTATAGTTTGAGAGAGACATCCAACCTACTTAGTATGTATAGTGGTGGGGGCATTATACCTAACACAGCCTGAGAACCAGGCTAGCAAGATACCTCATCTTTCCATCCACTCGTGATGGAACCTCTATATCCCTACAAAAGTGACTTACAATTGATGGACCACCGCCACTGTCTGCAGCCGGACAAAGTTCTACATCCTCGGGCGCGGCCACGCTGAAGTTCCCCGTCGAGGAGGCGTTGACGGAGCTGTTATAGTAGGTGGCGCCACCTGCTCCGGCTGCGTTGAGGGCCTGTATTTTGATGGCGGTGTGGTTAACCATACAGACCATGCCCACACTCAGGTTGATGCGAAGAGCGTAGACGTTCACGAAGCCGAAGAAACCGATCACGGCGAGTGCCAAGCGAGCTGAAGACCACCATGGCACTGAAAGATTGAGAAAAAGTAGACGTGAATGGCAAATATGAATAACATAGTAATAAAGAAGTCGATAATGGCAAGTCCCAAGCGAGCTGACGTCCACCAATTGGCACTGTAAGATTGAGAAAACGTAGGTGTTCATTCATACATGGTGAATGGCAAATATGAAATAGTAATAAAGAACAAGAATGGCAAGTCCCACCATGGCACTGCAAGATTGAGAGAAGTAAATGTTCATTCATATATTGAATGGCAAATATAAATAACACAGTAATTTATATAAAGAAGCAAGCAGACGTCCACCAAGGCACTTGATGAATCGGTGCACCAAATATGGCGCAATAGATTTTTTCCTTCAAATAATTTCAGAAATATGCTAGTGGCTGAAAGATAGCATCAACATTGTCAGGCAGCTTTTGGCTGTTGCGAGCATTAACCCTTCCAATGCTAAGGCCTAAAAAAAAAAATTGTTTGTTTCCTGTAACGGTTCCAAAAAAAATAGGGTAGGTAGGTAGGTAAATCTTTTTTTTTTTTTTTTTGTATTTAGCAGTAGGTGTCCTGGAAAAATGCTGAAAAAACACATTTCATTCACCTATTACATTGTGTATTTGTAATTAACATTGTCACATGCTTCTTGTCAGTTATGTTTCCTGTCACTTGTTTCTTATGTTTCTTTTCTTCTTCTGTAGGGGATGACACACAACCTAGCCCTAGACATGCCTGCTTTGGTGTGCTGCATGTGCTTTGTGCAACTGTAAACCTGCCCTGCTTTCCTTTCCGTGTAGTTTAGATCATAGTTAAAAAAAAAAAAAAAAATAATAATAATTTTTTTTTTAAAGTTTCACGACGGGAGGTAAAAAGACGTAGGGTCGGCAATGAAATGGTAGGGTCGGTCGGGTTACAGGAAACAAACAATTTTTTTTTTTAGGCCTAAGGCTACAATTTCATCCAAAGCACATATGGATGCAAAGTTCTTAAAAAATATCCAAACCCTATCATGTTGGTATTCATTGGGTAGCTCTCACCGAGTACTCTCAGATGAGTACCCATTTGCCAGGGTTTCAGTCATTTTCCAGGTTTTTTGCATCATTTTGTTTTGGCCAAATTAGCCACCAGCAGCATAAGCGCTAATGGGTTAAGCATGAAACCAACAGAAAGTACTTGAATATGAAATCAATGTTTTTCATGTCTGTGATAAGTCAACTGCACATAATATATAAAATTCATGTTTTATCCGATGAGTGAACCTATATTATAAATTATGTACTATCCATGTGCCAGTACTCAAGTATAAATAAGTCAGGGCCTCTCTGACTCCGGTCAACTGGAAATGAAATAACCATTTGGGAAAAACATCATGTGGTTATTGTTATAATGCTGACATACGTTACTCAGGCGTGTAATAATGGTTCAAGGCCGGCAAGGGTTTTCACGTAAGGAAAGAAGATGTTGTCTGAATTAATCTTATTTGTCAAGAATTTGCTTTAGAATGTACCTGATGAGTGTGAGGCAGTCTCTTAGGAGTCTGGGGGTAATTGCTTTCTCAGAAATCTTTGAAGATTATGTGCTCTGATATGCATTTTGGGGCACTTTTAGGTATACCGGTAATAATGGGAGACGAAAAGTGAAAAGAAGAACACATTTTCAAAGTCCTCAAAGTTGATAATTAACAATAAGTTCCTCAGCTCCTATAATTTAACACCTGGTCGTAAAATCACAGGCACCAGGGGCAAATGCCCCTAAACCACCATTAAAGTCAATCCATGTATATAGTATACCAGTTGTGTAGTTGTGACTTTGAGAGGGGTGGCAAACAGGTTTTAAAGCAGAGTAAATAAAACCTTCACTGCCTGACCCCAGGCCAGCCCCCGCTTCATGGTCTTAGCCAGGGGTGTCTGGGTGTCTTTTTAGACACCCAAACCCTTAACAAGATAGACGCCAGTGGCGTCAAGAGGTTGATTCCTTGTATGTCTTTTTGTAGTTAATCATTTGCAATTTTTTGTTTTTTTAATATTTTGCTATTTTGAAATTTTTCTGATTTTTGTGTTTTTTCGTTAGTGGTTACAGACTGATACACACTTGTAATGCTGCTGATGATACTTACAGACTTTTTAATCAAAAACCAAGTTTGTGAATAGACATTAATATCAGTTTGGAGCACTATAAAACATTTTCCTTTTTTATGAAATTCTTTATCTTTTTATCATACCTAATAGTGCCAAAAAATACATCTGAAACACATATCTTTCAAATTTTTCATAAGATTTCTATCTAAAACCCTCCCTCAAATATTTTCCAAAACTATAACCCACTTCTAGCTATCCAGAAACTTTGACAAACTCACCACCCACCATCACCTATCCAGTAGATCACCAAACATGAACGGGAAAAGCCCACATCCTGCACTGCAAATGACAGTCAACAAAACCCCACCAATAGCATGCTTGCCACAACTTACTTAATGCTGCCTGAAGAACTTTAGTCCGTGACTTACCCTTACATGAAAATGGCCAAACACTGCCAGAATGCAAACATGCACAGGGATCAACCTTATGGTCCCTTAAAGGGCATATGCCCCTGAACCATGTGATTTTGCTACCAGATGATGAATTATAGGAGCCAAGTTTGTGAACGGACATTAAATATCAGCTTAAAGCATTTTAAAAACTTTTCCTTTTTTTGAAATTCTTTATCTTTTCATCATACCTAATAGTGCCAAAAAATACAGCTGAAACACAAACCTTTCAAACTTTTCCCTGGGAGCATGCCCCAAGATCCCCAAACCTGGACAATGCACCCCTGGCAAAACCATACCGTCGTGGTGGCCGCACAGGAATTTAATAGCCCCTAAACTTAAAATCCTGGGAGCCAAATCTGCTCCTGTCTGAAAATGTTAAAGTCAATCACTGATGCATGTAACAAACTGACTGGCTGCCTGCAAATAACACCACATCAAAATCAAACATGTTGCCAACAGCCAAAAATCCACTCCCCCTTAACAGAGGCTTGTGACTCTCCCCCACAACACAAAATGTTAACACATAAGCTAAGTATATACAACAAAGCCCATGCATTAAAATAAGTGCCGGCTCTCAAATATTAAAAAAGACCAACAGTTAAACAGCGAATAAAAAATTTCATCATAACCTAAAATTCAGCACGCATAAATAAAATGCAACTTTTGACAAACTAAACTAATCACTAAGCCTATCCGCCAAATATAAACATGAACATTTTAACACACATACTTCAGAAAAAGAGAGCGATGGGGGGCGGGGTTAAAAATTTGACATCTGACATATCATCAAAGTAACACAAAACATTTACATGAAGATGGCCAAACACTGCCTAAAAGCAAACATGAACAGGGATCAACCTTATGTACCCTTTAGGGGCATATGCCCCTGGTTCATGTGATATTGCAACCAGATGAAAAAATATACGAGCCAACTTTGTGAAAGGACATTAAATATATGTTTGGAGCATTTTAAAACATTTTCCTTTTTCCTTAAATTCTTTATCTTTCTATCATACCTAATAGTGCCAAAAAATACATCTGAAACACATATCCTACAATTTTTTCATAAGAATTCTATCTAAAACCCTCCCCCAAATATTTCCCAAAATTATAACCCACTTCTAGCTATCCAAGAAACTATGACAAACCCACCATCACTCATCCAGTAGATCACCAAACATGAATGGGAAAAGCCCACATCCTGCACTGCAAATGAGAGTCAACAAAACCCCACCAATAGCATGCTTGCCACAACTTACCTGCTGCTGCCTGAAGAACATTAGTCCGTGACTTACCTTTACATGAAAATGACCAAACACTGCCTGAGTGCAAACATGCACAAGGATCAACCTTATGGTCCCTTAAGGGGCATATGTTCCTGGATTATGTGATTTTGCTACCTGATGATGAACTATAAGAGCCAAGCTTGTGAATGGACATTAAATATCAGCTTAGAACATTTTAAAAAAAATTCAACTTTCTTGAACTTCTTTATCTTTTTATCATACCTAATAGTGCCAAAAAATACATCAGAAACACAAACTATTCAATTTTTTCCCTGGAAAAATGCTCCAAAACCCCCAAACCTGGACAGTTAAAAAATTTCCCTTCCACTGAAATTCTTTATCTTTTTATCATACCTAATAGTGCCAAAAAATACAACTGAAACACATATCCCTCAATTTTTTCAAAAGAATTCTATCTAAAACCCTCCCTCAAATATTTTCGAAAACTATAACCCACTCCTAGCTATCCAAGAAACTATGGCAAACTCACCACCACTAATCCAGTAGATCACCAAACATGAATGGGAAAAGCCTACAACCAGCACTGCAAATGACAGCCAACAAAACCCCACCAGCAGCATGCTTGCCACAACTAACATGCTGCTGCCTGAAGAACTTTAGTCCGTGACTTACCTTTACATGAAAATGGCCAAACACTGCCTGAATGCAAACATGCACAAATATCAACCATATGGCCCCTTAAGGGACATATGCCCCTGGCCATGATCTTCCGCCACTAAAGCAGGTCCAGCACTACCAGAAACCCAATATGCATGCAATAACTTTGTACTTAAACCTAAAATAGACTGATACACACTTGTAATGCTGCTGATGATACTTACAGACTTTTTAATCAAAAACCAAGTTTGTGAATAGACATTAATATCAGTTTGGAGCAATTTAAAACAATTTCCTTTTATTTGAACTTCTTTATCTTTTTATCACACCTAATAGTGCCAAAAAATACATCTGAAACACATATCTTCCAAACTTTTCATAAGATTTCTATCTAAATCCGCACTTAAAAAAAACTTCCCTATTTTTGAATTTCTTTATCTTTTTATCACACCTAATAGTGCCAAGAAATACAACTATAAGAGCCAGTTTGTGAATGTACATTAAATATCAGTCTAGAACAATATCAAAAAAAATTCCCATTCTTTGAACTTCTTTATCTTTCTATCATACCTAATAGTGTTAAAAAATACATCAGAAACACAAACTTTGTAATTTTCCCTTTATTTTGATCAGTATTTTCGTTTGTTTTGCATCTTGGGCGATACAAATGCAGGGAGATGCTGCCTGGGCCCGAGCACTGGGTTGAAGGGGTATGGGACCGGCATCGGCATCATAGGGTAGAAGCCTGCATACTTCAGGTCTGCTACTTCACTCATGTTGAGAAGAGTTTCTAGGGACAGAACTGCAGGCAGCACTAAACATCAGGTAGACTGAAGGTACATCAGAGAAATTCAATACACCATGCAACCTGAAAAAATAATCATACATACCATCAAAGCAACACAAAAATATCAACACAAAACATATCTCACCAAATGCAATCTTATATTATCACACCGACACAATATCTTCTTTAAACAGTAATTGTTTTGTTTGAGGGACAGTGAAGATTTGCATGGTTTCTATATTTTATGGATGTGTTTTTATAAAATTGTATATTGAGTGATAGTTTTGTATTGATACTTTTGTATTTATTTCAATTTAATGTATGCTTACTATTTTGGGTTGTCAGGTGAATCAAGTTCCTATGATGCTCTTTGGTGTAGATGCAGTATGATGTCGAAGCCAGTTTCTATGAGTGCTGCCTGCAGTTATGTCCCTTGACACCCTTCTCACCATGAGTGAAAATGCAATCCTGAAGTATGCAGACCATTAACCCTGCCATCCCATGCATTCGCATTACATGCTCTTTGGGCTTATAAGTTTGTGACCAATAAATTATAACAGTACACACTTTTCCTGTCACCCAAAACAATTAAAATCATATCTTTATCTAAAATACAACAACAGTGAGAACGGAAGGGATGGCAGGGTTAAAGGTCTGCTAACTTCAGGACTGCATACTACACTCATGGTGAGAAGGGTATATATACTGACTGCTGAAATCGCGATAAAAATATTTACTACTTCCGTTTTTTTCAAAGTTGTTTTCTTACGATTGTGGGGATCAAAAAAAATCCACAAATGGGCAGGATGGATTATTTAGAGTCTGTTTTCTTGAAGTTGAAACTTTTTTTCCGGTTTTAGTGGCGAAATTAATAAGTAAATTTAGAATTTCGCCAGGGTTCCTAAATCAACATTCCAAAAAGCCGTTTTTGCCGTTTTTTTCCGAAGTCGCCATTTTTTTTCAAAAATTACAAATATAACCAACAAGTTATGATAATAGGGTAAAAGCCCTATTTGTTGCGAACACTTTGATGGGCCATTTGTAAATTTTGACCCAGAAACGGCGACGTGACAATTTATTGAAAAAAGTATGTTTTTTGTGTGAAATGCACACAATGCATATCAATGCCCTAATCTCGCTATATCAAAAAAATCAACTTCCGGTTGTAGCGAAAAGCTATTTTTTCGCTTCCAACCTGAAGTTGAATTAAAAAAATGATTGAATCAGATAGATGAGGATCTCATCTATCCAGGTAGGTAGTCATATTGTGATCGGGGGGAGATAGCTTGATGAAATTGACAGGAATCGGCGAGGTACCATTGAGAATGTACTAATCGCCATGGTCAACACGCCACCATCGATGCGTGTTGACAAATATCTCAAAATATTTTCGATTTTCCGAAACCAAAAGAATTAATCTTAATAATATAGATACTTGGCTTGCTAATTCTTTTGGTTTCAGAATTTTAGAGTTAGAGATGGCCACAAACGAAAGCTTTGAAATCGGGGTGCAAATTTCGTCAAACCCGATATTCAAAATGGCAGAGGGTAACCTAGCCAATGTAAAAAATACGTGAATGAACACGTAAGTAAAATAGTACAAAGAGGGATACAAATAGCCGCTCATTGGTTAATAAACCGCGGGAAAGAGTACCACGTGGTGTGACGGTGAGGCAGTGAGACCGCTCATTGGATAATTCACTATATCAAAAAAATCAACTTCCGGTTGTAGCGAAAAGCTATTTTTTCGCTTCCAACCTGAAGTTGAATTAAAAAAATGATTGAATCAGATAGATGAGGATCTCATCTATCCAGGTAGGTAGTCATATTGTGATCGTGGGGAGATAGCTTGATGAAATTGACAGGAATCAGCGAGGTACCATTGAGAATGTACTCATCGCCATGGTAAACACGCCACCATCGATGCGTGTTGACAAATATCTCAAAATATTTTCGATTTTCCGAAACCAAAAGAATTAATCTTAATAATATAGATACTTGGCTTGTTAATTCTTTTGGTTTCAGAATTTTAGAGTTAGAGATGGCCACAAACGAAAGCTTTGAAATCGGGGTGCAAATTTCGTCAAACCCGATATTCAAAATGGCGGAGGGTAACCTAGCCAATGTAAAAAATACGTGAATGAACACGTAAGTAAAATAGTACAAAGAGGGATACAAATAGCCGCTCATTGGTTAATAAACCGCGGGAAAGAGTACCACGTGGTGTGACGGTGAGGCAGTGAGACCGCTCATTGGATAATTCACCAGAGACAAACCACGTGGTGCTGGGAAACCCAATCACGCACCGTCACGTGATTAGCCGATCGCATTAAATATGCAGAAAACCCACGCATGCGCATCCACCCACGCATGCGCATCCAACGGCCGCCCCACCAGACCAGACGCGCTACAGAATCGTATTGGAGTGAAGAAAACGTAAAGTATAAACACGTAAAAATCCACCAAAAAAAAACTAGGCAACCCACAGAAACAATGAAACAAACATTATAAACTACACACCCAATTCTAACAGAAACAATAAACAAAACGACCCCACCACACCCCACTCTCCAGATCATGCGGCTAGAATTTTCCAAAAATGCCATGTAAGACAACATAGGGAAAATGCATCAACCAGCTCCCAGGACCCTCCCCGGGAATGCAAGACAACAAAAGCGAACTGAATAAAGGTTGTTGTACAACAACCTCTAAAAAGCACCCCTCAGAACAACCAAATTTTTTAGTAAGGAATTCCTTAAAATGTCAATTTCAAGCATATAATTGATTCTTTTCATCTCCATATGATTCCCATGACATAGTATTAGGTCAGGATATCACTTTATTTTGATAGATTTATACATGTTTGTGGTTGAAATCTGAGTATATAGTGGTCCCCTTAAACATCTGGACGCCCCAAAAATTAACAATGGTCAATTTTGGGCAGCCCGTTTCTGAATCCTGGCTAAGACCCTGCCCTGCTAGGAGGGTAAGAATCGGTCAGGTCAGCCTGACATGGTCACAGGGTCTTACCCTAACCCCAACCCACACCATGCACCCACGCAACCCCTACCACTGCAATATCCCATGGTCAACGAGTTACATGTAATGCTATAATGACAGAAGACGGATCAGGTTTCAAGCCCAGCTGACTCCTCTCAATTATCCCTGTAGCTCTTATATCAAAGTAACACATCACACACACACACACATATATATATATGAATATATATATATATATATATATATATGAATATATATATATATATATATATATATATATATATATATATATATATATATGAATATATATATATATATATATATATATATATATATATATATATATATATATATATATATATATATATATATATATATATATATATATATATATATATATATATATATATATATATATATATATATATATATATATATATATATATATATATATATATTACTTTTTACTGTAAAACCCATTATTATTGCGCTCCTTTTAATTTAACGCATTTCGCGCTAGTTGATGATAACGCATATATTACTGGCGCTGATATACGTTCAAAATAGCAAAACAATGCCCCATCTGGCGGTGATACAGTTGATGCGTGTAATTAAATGGCCGCGATCAGATTCAGACGGTGGTTGCATGAATAAAAATGTGCGTGGTAATAAAGGGTTTTACAGTACTTAAGGATCCCTTAAAAAGAGCTGTTACTTAATGAATCTGCCTACTACCTATTGATTTTCTATGACCTACATCTAACTTATCCGCCCCCCCCTATGCTTACATGCTTAGATGGGGCTAGGAGTGGTTAATATCTCTCATTAAATGAGACCAATAAACAGAAAGATGTCTAAGGCATGTAACCCTACCTTGTACATACCCTATATTTTGGCCCTACCCTTAATCTTTTTGAATCAAAAACACTTAATTCCGAATGAAAAACATGAACAGCTCAACTATGAGCCTAGCATGTATCACTAAAAATATTTCTTAAAATGAAAACATTTTCCTACCTTAACCTACCCTAATTTTCTTGGGCTGTTACAGGAAACATACAATATTTTTTTAGGCCTAATTATTTGTATGGCCTGTCTGGCAATCCCAGAAGTAAGAGATTATAATAACTGTCTGCGCCCTATGGCTTGGCTACTGTTCTATTGGAGAAGTGCCAAACATTGTTTGCTAGGCGCTGTTACTCAATGCTGATAGTGTGTACAGAGATTATATTTAGACTCTTAAGTTGCATAACAAACTTCCTATTAACCCTTTTAATGCTGAAACAACCTTCATCCAAGGCACAAGAATGCAAACGTTTTTGAAAACCATCTAAACCATGTCATGTTGGTATTCAAATTGGATAGCCCTTGCGGAGAACTCTCAGATGATTACCGATGTGCCAGGGTTTCAGTCTCTCTTTAGGTTTCTTGCATAATTTTGAAATAGTCACATTAGCCACCAGCAGCATGAGAGTTAGGTCACTTGTCATCCATCACCAGCGACAGGAACTAACACCTAGACATTAACCCTTCCAATGCTAAGACTAATTTTGTCCAATGCACAAGGATGTAAAGAATTTTGAAAACTATTCAAACCTAGTCATATTGGTATTCATTAGAAAGCTCTCGCTGAGTACTTTCAGATGAGTAAGCATAAGACAGGGTTCCAGTCATTTTTCAGGTTTTTCGAATTATTTTGTTTTGCCTTGTTTTGGTTAAAAGCAAATGATAACAATTAACCAGAACAGAGATGTAAGCATAATTAAATGAAATCATAGATCAGGAGCTAGTCTACACCAACGCCAACGCATCACTGTATAGAATCAATAACCAGCCCGAGTTCAACAATGGAGCACTGAGCTGTGTTGCCTACACATACATAGACAGCTGTGTGCACACACACAGAGGGCAGCATGCAGGAACGCAGGCAGGCGCAGGATAGATAACGGCCAGACACCATATTGTGACCAGAAAATATCTCTAGATATCAAATCACTGCACTTCTCACCAGTTGATGAACAAATTTCCCCAACATCCTACTATTAAGGTCTAAATGTTCAATAATAAGTTACTTAAACCGTTACAATGGTGTGATAGAATTATTCTACAGTTTAATAGGCAAGATATGAGTGTAGCTCTGATTGTTATTATTATTATTATTATCATTATTATTATCATTATTATTATCATTATCATTATTATTATTATTATCAATTTAATTATCATTATTATCATGATTATTATTATTATCATAATCAATATTATTTTTATTATTATTACTATTATTATTATCATTATTGTTATTATTATCATTATTTTTATTATTATTATTAGATATATTATAATCATTATTATCATTATTATTATCATCATCATCATTATCATCATCATCATTATTAGCAAATTCATCATTTTTATATTTATCATTATCATTATCATCATCTACACCTTAAATATATCTTATTCATGTCTCACCATTCTTATTTACAGAATTGCTATTACTATCGCTAATCATTCAGCACTTTCCCACACCGTCAAGGTCACTTGGCAATGATCAACTGGCAAACCGCCTTCCACTGCATACTAGTACGATCATTGGTAGCCAGCCAAGAATGGCCCAAGATCAGCCACACGTACGCTAGACTTCTAGGAATAGAATAGAATAGACATAAATATGGCATAATGAAAATATAATGCACTTGGAGATACCCTCTCTGAGAGGGCTATATATCATAAGTTTCAGGTTACAGAATGAAACCTTTACCTTTACACACTATGAATTCGAACAAGAGAGACGTCGCAATGTTGTTTTTTACATGTTTTCTTTTGTTTCTTCTGGCTTTTCATTTATTTTTGGTGTTTTGCTTTTTTTTACCAGTTATTGTTGTTTTCGTTTAGTTCTTTAGCAACGCAGTCTACCACAAATTATAAAACATTTAAAAAAAAAGGAAATCATAAAATCCACTACATCGAAAAGATTGCTAACAACTTCAAAAATTGATTTTAAGGAAGGCTTACAGTTGGACTGCAGCATTTAGAAAATATAGGGCTATGAGATCTTGGGGTGGGGACTATGGCAATATGAGAACCTGAAGTCCTGGGGCAGGGTCTTAGCCAGGATTTCAAAAATGCCTGTCCAAAACAGCAATTTCAACAGTTCTGCCCATCCATCTTCAGCTACTTATCTACTTGGTATCCTTAATTTCCAACTACATCTAATAGCCAATTGTGTCAAAGAGGGCATTTTCCACTTCAGCTATGTCCTAGAAGACGGCTTGTTTAGAAAATGTAAATGTTTTTTTACCCCCAAAAAGTTAAAATTGTAAATTCTTTATAAGAATTTTTGCCTGTCCAAAAAGGAGGTTTTCAGGAAACTGCCTGTCCAAAAGACAGGTCAGACTGGTCATGGTTAAGTCCCGCCTGTCCTGGGGTCTCATAAAGTTCTCTTGAAACAGAAGCCTGCCCCCTAGTGGTACCATGAGGTACTATCCATGAGAAACCTATAGATCTGGGTATGACACATGTGATATAAACAAGATAAGGCAATTTATGAGGCTTTTATTTCAGACCTAATTGATAAAGCCTCTGCCTGCCTTATAAGTTATTCAGTAGGAGATTAAGCAGGGAGCAATTATCCCGGGCCTCAGCTCTTAAGCTGGGTCCAGCACTAAGGACATTAGCTAGCATTTTCTTCATTTTAAAATTGGTGACACCCAATAAGCTTTATAATTTTCTGAAAGAAGACATCTTTATCTACCTCTCAATGCTATTTTAATTTATCTTTTCTTTTAATAAGTTGAATTTGCAGCCTGGCATGCAGTGGGCTGAAAGTGATTAAATTGAAAAACTAACATTTTACATTTTTCTCAATAAAACTCTGAAATCTAAGAAAGATGAGTCAAAGTAGCATTGAGAGGTAGCTATAATAAGGTCCTCTTTCAGAAAATATATATTTTACTGGGTGTTACAATGCCCTACAAGATGTAAATGAAGAAAATGGTAGCTTTTGCAGGGCTTGACGGTTCCCAGAAGGACCAGGTAGGCTGGCGGGGCTACCTGAACCCAAAATTAGGTAGTCCCGCCACCATTTTAGGTAGCCCCGCCACTTTTTTGTAGTGTTTTAGTGGGGAACTTCCCCAGGATTTAGGTAGTCCAGCGGGACTACCTGAATCCAACTTTAGGTAGCCCGACAGGGCCGTTTTGGGAATTTAGATCCCCCGGGAGATGGGACTATGCTATTTGTCGAGCCCTGTTTTGTCTTTACTCTTTAGTGCTGGACCCATCTTAACAGTATCTCTGATGGGTGAAACAAATAAGGGGAACCATAATGCCACATAGAACAAATTGTTTGAACTATTTTGATATATTTTTTATTTGTTCTGGTACCCTTGTTCATTAGGCCTAAGAAAAAAAGATGTTCGTTTCCTATTATCCTACCTACCCTAATTTTTGGCCCCTACCCTAATCTTTTTATTGCCCAAAATACACATTTTTTTAAAAAGCAAGGTAAAACCCGTACCGATGGAAGCTGAGAATATCCAGGAATTCCTTGGTTAATGCTAGGAAAATGCTGGGATTTTCTTGGAAATCCCAGGTACATTTGGTAAGGGAAGTTTGTAATTGCTTCATATTCCATGCATGGCATCCAAAAGAAATTGAAAAAAGAAAGAAGAAACCATCAAATATCAGCATATAATACTAGTTCAGTGGATTTAAATATATCTAGATACCCCCCTACTTTAAATGTTGCTATTTTGCTTTACATTTACATCTAATACAGCATGGATATGAGAAAAAAAATATATGATGAAATAAAATAAATTCCCTACCTACCTACCCTATTTTTTCTAGCATGTAATAGGAAACGAACATATTTTTTGTTTAGGCCTTACTGAAAACCCTGTCTGAATACAGAGTATCGCACCTAGTCCCAATTCCCAAACTACCTTAACCATTATGATAGTGGTGGTTAATATTTAACCACTACAAAATGATGCAAAAAACCCTGAAAAATGACTAAAACCCTGGCACATGGGTACTCACCTGAGAGAACTCAGTGAATGTTATCTGATGAATACTAACATGACAAGTTTTAGATGTTTTTCAAAAATCTTTGCATCCTTGTGCTTTGGACGAAGGTAGCCTTAGCATTGGAAGGGTTAAAGTTCATTTCACCACAAGGTGATTTGTATATCCTAAGGCCTAAAAAAAAAATTGTTTGTTTCCTGTAACCCTACCTACCCTATATTTTTGGCCCTACCCGAAATCTTTTTATGACATTTTGAATCAAAAACATGGTATTCCGAATGAAAAACATGAACAGCTCAACTGTGAGGCTACCATTTATCACTAAAAAGATTTCTTAAAATAAAAACATTTTCCTACCTACCTACCCTAATTTTTCCTGGGGTGTTACAGGAAACAAACAATTTATTTTTTTAGGCCTAATCATGGTACTATCCCAGAAACCCAGAGGGTTGCTGCAGAGTCTCATGGGATGTATGCAGAAAATTGCAAAAAATCTGGCACAAAGTGTTCAACAGAGAAATATTAATCAGAACCAAACAAAAAAACTATCTCCGTGAAATTGTGCTTTTACTCCAAACTACCCCAATTCATTTCACCACAAATCCCAGGTGATTTGTTTCGCCTAATCATGCTATTATTCCCAGAAACCCAGAGGCAAGGTAGCTACAGAGTCTCACGGGTGTATGCAGAAAATTGCAAAAAATGCTGGCACAATTCAATTATTCATCAGACTGGAAGCGCAATCTGATTGTCAGTCAGGTTTATGGTAACTAGGTTATGAGTTATCATAATGCAACTACAAATATAAACATCTGACATTTAACCCAGGGCTCGAAATTAAGCTTTTTTTCAGGGAGCCCAATTGCATCTTCAAAAGCTATACCTAAAGGAGTTGTGCATGGAAACCAATACTACTTTTGGCTCCCTGCAGAAATTTGAGGGAGCCGCTGGAGAATTCAAGGGAGCCCTCAGCTCCAAACACCCCCTTAGGCATAGAAAAAAAATTGTTTGTTTTCTGTAACAGTCCGAAAAAAATAGGGTAGGTAGGTCAGAATTTTTTATGATGATTGGGAGTCGGGGGAGGGCTGAAAAAACTTAAAGGTTCGGATTTCTTTGAATAAAAACTTGTTAGGGTAGGGTTACAGGAAACAAACAACTTTATTGTTAGGCCCAATTTCGAGCCCTGTAACCCATTACATATGACTAGAAAGGCCCGCCCTTCAGACACAAGAGGCCTCCTTATGCTGTACCAGCCTCATTCTAAAATAGCTGGTCGCAATGACCAATCTACAAAAATTGCACATCCACGTACATCATATGCAATTAAAATAATCAGTCTTAGCCAGCAGGGCGCTGGGCGTCTCTTGGATACCCAAACCCCCAAAGATCACCCCTCGGGACACCCAAATGTTCTGGCAAGTAATTTCTTAAAATGATAATTTCAAATTTTATACATGTTTATGGTTGTTATCTGAGTATATTGTTGCCTCCCTTGAAAAATACAACGCCCAAAATTTTTACAATTGTCAATATTGGACAACCAGTTTCTAAATCCTGGCTGAGATCCTGTGAAGTATTCACCGATTTACATGTCAAATCTGAAATCTGGCTGAAATCTGACATGCCGTTCTTGGGATATTGGCGAAACAAGAGTTTTCCCAAATGCAGCCTCATTCAACAAGAGATAGGTCAAGATGGCAGATTTATGAAAACTCACACCTTGGTCATAATAAGTATAACCATATACCAAATCTGGTTACAACCAGATTTTTGGTTTTTAATTTATCGCCAACACAATAAGTATGACACATACACGCATGCATTAATCTATAATGTCCTTCACAGTTGGTGGGGACGTAAAAATGCTCTTTTTATCGCCACCATTTGTTTACTACTGGTGTAAAGTAATCCAAACATTCACACCTGAAGATATGCACGATAAATCACACTCCGTGGCAGCTGTAGTTTTATTACCATCTTGACTTACTTAACCCTCCCAATGCTGAGGCTACTTTCCATCTAAACCCAGTTGTTTTTGTATTCATTGGAAAGCTCTCGCTGCGATGAGTACACTCATATCAGTACCCACATGCCAGGGTTTCAATCATATTGAAATCCAATGAATAGCAACATGACAGGAATAAGATGATTTAAAAAATAATTTGAATTCTTGTGCCTTAGACGAAAGTAGTCTCAGCCATAGCTGGTGGCTAATTTGACCAATACAAAATGAGGCAAAACACCTGAAAAATAACTCAAACCCTGGCAAATGGGTACTCATATGTTAGTACTCAATGAGAGCTTTCCAATGAATACCAACATGACAGGATTTAGAGGATTTTCAAACTAATTTGAATTCTTGTGCCTTCGAAGAAAGTTGTCTCAGTATTGAAAGGGTTAAGGTAAGTGAAGAGTAGGTGTGGTGTGCGTGTCTCACATAATAATCCGCCCTAAACCAGCTGCTCTCATCAAGGTCTATTATTATTTTTTACAAAGATATCCAAGCTAAAGGAGTTGCTCAAGCACACTCGACAGACCTGTGTAAAGCAGGACGGGGCTTCTATTTTCAATTAGGCCTAGAAAAAAAATTGTTTGTTTCCTGTAACGGTGCGAAAGACAAGCAATATGCTAGGTCCGTAATTTTTTTTTTGATTATTTTTTTGGTCAAAAATGTGTGTTTTATGCATATTTTATGTTGATTAGGAGTCGAGAGGGCGGAAAAAACTTTGGGGTAGGGATTTTTTTGAATAAACACTTGTTAGGGTAGGGTTACAGGAAAAAGAACAACTTTATTAGGCTTTAATAGAATAATCCAAATATGTCTCAGTTGTGCTCACAAGCAAGGTACAGCTTAATGTACTAATAATTGTGTATCTATTTTTACAGCCCAATCTGGACCATAAATCATGTTAGCAATACACATGTTTAGGCCTAGAAAATATTGACTAGATTGCTGTGTAGGGCTGTCATTGTTTAAAAAAAAATGTCGATTCGATTAATTGATATTCCTTTTTCGATTTCGATTATTTCGATACGATACATTGATATAGGCCCATGAATTCTTTAGCATGTAATCAAATAGTAGGTAGTAGGTAGTAAGTAGGTAGTTTGAAATTCAAAACAGTATGACATATGTATGATTTATTTCAAGGTTTAAACCTATGATCTTACACCCTGCTGGGAGGGTAATTTTGTAAAACTGCATAACTTTATCCTCATTAAGAGACTATTCAGGCAATATACTTTACTAAGGGCTGCTGAGTATTCAAATACACACACAGCAGATAGAAAAAATTCACCAAAACCAAACCCATAATCTTTATTTTGAAAATCAAATATTGGCAGTGTTTAAGTGTTTATGAGAATAAAATATCTGTATGTATATATATATTCGTTTATATTACTTATTATTTAATACCCAGCGCCTGCCAACATTTAATAAACATCATTTCAACATTTACCTACATCAACAATTACATCAGCCACATTGTTCACGAACGGTGAATTATGTACCATTGATCGTAATTGTTCGTCATACCAAACAATCACATCAGCCACATTGTTTAAGAACGGTGAATAATGTACCATTGATCGTAATTGTTTGCCAATTCCGCTGCAACGGATATTCACGAAACTGATCGTGAATTTCCGTTCTTTCATTAGTGGCTTGCCTCACTATAAACATTTCCTATTGCACTGCAAAAGGAAAGTGCTGCAAGTCACCACTATGTTTCGTTTGTAAACAACATGGCGGCTCCCACACGTGGGGACCGATCAACGGCCGCAGCACTCTTCGCAGTTTTGCGGCCGTAAGTATGTAAGTTTTTCTCTTTTTTTGCCATCTCGATGCATCGATTAATGCATCGAGATGGCAAGATTGCTGTCATCGATTGACTGCAATTGTCGGTACATCGATGTGAGGCGTATCGATGACTGCCCTAATTGACAGCTCTGTGTATTTAGCCTGACTCTACATGTTGTTTAACCCTCCCAATGCTAAGACTACTTTCACCACAATGACGCAAATATTTTTGAAAAACATTTAAACCCTGTCATGTTGGTATTCATTAGAAAGCTCTTACTGAGTACTCTCAGGTGAGTACCCATGTGCCAGGGTTTCAGTCATTTTTCAGGGTTTTTGCATCATTTTGTATTTGTCAAATTAGACACTAGTTAGCAGCATAAGGGTTAAAAGGAGCATTCATAAGGGAGGAGAGATATTACATACCGATTTACCTATAAGAGGAGAGTGAGATTTACACACAGAGTCCTGATCACTATTTCCTCTTCACATCACTTCTAAAAGATGTCATTGTTTGAGAGATATGATTATGATATCACACAAATAGTTTGGTCTGTCTTAACTACAAGAATGAATAGGACAAGGATTAATGACCCTGTGCTACCAACAAAGGGGAAGATTAATTGTTCATTTATATAGAATTGTCCATTTAATTTTTTTCCACTAATATCATATCTTGAACCCCTCTTCAACTCCCTGCATGATGGATATCTAGCTGCATCTGGTAGCTGAGTGGACTGAAAAAATGTCTGCACCTTTTAGTGCATTTAAACAAATTTAGTCAAATATCAATCCATATAATCAGTGTGCAACATAACCAGTTGCCCAGTTGGAAGTTGCAAGTGAATTTGGCATAAAACGGCCATCAGACATGCAGAACAAGACTCTTATAACTTCCCCTGCTTGGCAAGTAATATTTTGGGCAGAGTGTAACTCACCTTTATCAAAAATAGAGTGGCAGGGCAAGTGGAAGTGCCGGCAAGGCTAGTAAACTTTAGGGGCAGCTTGCCCTACATTCTTAGAAAATGTTTTAGAACCTATGTTGCACCCTGATACTGCAGACTATTTGAAGATGACTTGTAACTTTGTGTCTGGGCGTGAATGAGCCTATAGGTACTATTAGGTAGGCCGGATAGCATCATATATTCTCCCCAGCAGCAGCAGCAGCAGTGAGACAGGCGTGTATGTTTTATTCATACCTGCCCTGCCTACTGCGCGTACCTGACCCTACATCCATTTCCCCGACAGCCGAGAAATCTACGATGCCCGCCACCTCATTCGTTATAGTGGTTCGGAGTCATGCCGGGGAATATCTTCATAAGTGATAACATATAGAATTCTCTCCCGCCAACGCTGGCCTGAGACGGTTTTCCATTTCCCATTTACTCTGCAACCTTTTGGATCATAGTCTTAGCCAGCAGGGTGTCTGGACGTCTTTTAGACACCCAACCCCCCAAAAATCACCCCTTAGGACACCCAAAATTTTTGGGAAGTAATTTCTTAAAATGTCGATTTTAAGCATACAATTGAAGTTTTTCCACCTCAATAGAATTCCCATGACATTGTTTAATGCTATTTTTCCATATTTTTTTGATCTATAAAAAGTATAAATACATGTTTTGGTTTTTATCTCAGTATACTGTTGTCTCCTTTGAAAAATAGGATGCCCAATATTTTACAAATATCCATTTTGGACACCCAATTTCTAAATCCTGGCTAAGACCCTGTTTTGAATTGAAGATTCTTAAGCTTGGGTTGTAGAAAAAATAATAATTATTGTTCGCCACAAAATATCAAAACTAAATAAAAAGTGCACAAACAGAAATGAAATACACTTGCCTGCTAGTAAGAGGTAAGAACATTTCAAAATGAGACTTTGCTTTAGATTTATATGTTAACTTTTTACCAGCAAACGATAATGCACAATGAGAAATTGAAAATGATTAGTGATGTCATTGATATGAGATTTTATCGATTCGATTAATCGCTATATTTTTCGATACGATTCGATTCGATTCACCGTAACGTGCTCGTTGGGCTTAATTAATTACCTAGTAATTGCTCAAAATAAAGAACATTCTTGCCTTTTTAATTCATTCATCAAAGATCAAATTAATTAATTAATTCTGTAATTATGCATTCATCAATTATTATAATCTATCATGATTTATTTTATTCTATTTTTATTTCATTTGAATACATTTATTACTTAATCTAATTTGTTTATCATTTTACTTTATATTTGATTTATTCTTTTATACCTATTACAATTCATTCTAATTTGAATTGAATTCGTTTTGTGGCTGTTATTTGTATTAATTTCATCTATAGCCACATTGTATGTCTATTACGTTTGCTCATTTGAGACACGAACGTTTGAAACGTTCGTATCTCGAATACTGCGCACTTGATGAGCAGTACGTTTAGCGAACGTTTCAAACATTTGTTGTTCTGAACGTACTGCGATTTCTATGTGCGCAGTAAAATAAAATGGCGCCCGTTTGTTTTGGTGAGCGAACCGATCTACCGCTCGTGATTTTGCGTGTACTTACGGCTGAGAGCCGTAGTACAACGTAAAACATAACCATAAAAGGTAACGGCCGTTGGTATGTTGAGGCTGAGTGATCGCTCATGATTTTTGGCTGTAGAACTAAACCCCCAAATGTAGCGGCATTTGGGGTTAAATTTTGTCGATTCTGCCGCATCGATACGGTTGCCTTATCGATGCGACTATCGACAGGGTCCTACCTAGCGGTGCATCAACTTGGCGACTATCGATGACAACCCTAAAAATGATAAGTTTTTTTTTAACAAGATGAAGAAAATGGAGCATTTCACTTTAAATGCATATATGCTCACAGGGCTAGGCTACTTGATTATATAGCTCCTCTTTTTATTGCCTATGCTGGCAGTGCCAGGCTACTTGGTAGCCCCTGTTTTTATTGCCTATACTTGCAAGGCCAGGCAACTTGGTAGCCCCTCTTTTTATTGCCTATACTTGTAGGGTCAGGCAACTTGGTAGCCCCTCTTTTTATTGCCTATGCTTGCAGGGCCAGGCAACTTGGTAGCCCCTCTTTTTATTGCCTATACTTGTAGGGTCAGGCAACTTGGTAGCCCCTCTTTCTATTGCCTATACTGGCAGTGCCAGGCTACTTGGTAGCCCCTCTTTCTATTGCCTATGCTTGCAGGGCCAGGCTACTTGGTAGCCCCTCTTTTAACTGCCTATGCTTGCAGGGCCAGGCTACTTGGTAGCCCCTCTTTTAACTGCCTATGCTTGCAGGGCCAGGCTACTTGGTAGCCCCTCTTTTAACTGCCTATGCTTGCAGGGCCAGGCTACTTGGTAGCCCCTCTTTTTATTGGCTATGCTTGCAGGGCCAGGCTACTTGGTAGCCCCTCTGTTTATTGCCTATGCTAGCAGGGCCAGATTACTTCGTAGCTCCTCTTTTTATTGTCTTAGCTTTCAGGGCCAGGCTATTTACCGAGGCTTGCCTAGGGAGCAAAGCTAAGGACGAATTGGTTAAATATTCTATTTAATAAACTCAGAGGAGGATTAGGGAAGGATAGACCACCTACTGAGCCGATCCCACTAATGGAAACAGATAGCGTGAGATAAAATCAATATGTCCATTTCCCTCCGTCTTTGACAGTAATGTGAATAGATGCATTCCGCCTACAAAGGGTGATTCCAACTGATTTGATTTTCTTGCTGAGTTTGTGCCCAGCTCTCTGAGAACCCCTGTGCCACTCCGCCACACGCTGATCCCGTTTCCAAGTCCTCTCAGCGACCCCCGCTATCCCTCTGATCAACACAATCCCGGCCCAGAACTCATCAGCAAATTGAATTTCAAAGCGGCGTTAGGGTCTGAAGTGCGGGGATGAGGGAATGTTGCTTCATTAAATTGACAGGAGGGGATTGCTAACCCACGCAGCCGCCGCACCTGTATACTATAGAGTACAGGGAGAAGTCAGCCCGGGCTCCACCAGCCACAGAGTCTGCCAACGAATAGGAGTACACAACCTAGTCTTAGCCGTAGGGCTGTCATTGACATCCATTTTTTTTCGATTCGATCATTGACATTTAATTTTTCGATTCCGATTATTTCGATTCAATTTTGAACTGCACTAGTAGAATAATGCTGCGGCTACTTTCTTCCAATGCACGAAGACGCACAGATTTGTGAAAACCATCTAAACCCTGTCATGTTAGTATTCATTGGATATCTCTCACTGGGTACCCTCAGATGAGTGCCAAAGTGCTCAGCTTTCAATCATTCTTTCAAGTGTTTTTGCTTCATTTCGTCAGGAATGTTCATTAGAAACTTCTCTGGCCTAACTAGCCACCAGCAGTATAAGGGTTAAGACCCTGACTTCAACCTTGTGCATGCCTTTACATTGATTGTAGGAGAACAATGCTGTCTATAAATCATATAATATTGATCATCGGATCAATTGATCTTTGATCTCGCTAAATCAATGACTGGCTAGAACGAGGCTGGCTGGGAGGTTGTTTCGGCAATATTTAACCTAATTCTTATGAAGTAATTTGTTTATAAAACGGCAAGTAAAATATTTGTGTTTCTGAGTCCCCTTATTTCCTCTTCAGTTTGCTCCCTAAGGCCTAAAAACCTATTGTTTTGTTTCCTGTAACACCCAAGAAAAATTAGGGTGGATAGGTAGGAAAATGTTTTTATTTTAAGAAATATTTCTAGTATAAATGGTAGGCTCATAGTTGAGCTGTTCATGTTTCATGGCATCAGGGCTCAACGTTAAGGAAAAACTTCATAAGGCCAGCAGGGCTATTTACCATAACTTTTACAAGCCCTGAAATATTTATGCTAACCCTGAGAATTAATGACATATATGTGCAATACTTCTTTAGTCACTAATATTCAAATCCTGCCTAGCCCCTTAGGGCTACTCCCATGTAGAATCTACTAGCCCTGACTTGCAAGAACTAGTCAGGGGCTATGGGGCTAGTCTTAATGTTGAGCCATAGTCTTAGCCAGCAGGGCGTCTGGGTGCCTTTTTGGACACCCAAACCCTTAAAAAGAACCCCTCAGGACACCCAAATTTTCTAGTGTGGAATTTCTAAAAATCTTAATCAGAAGCTTATAATTGAATTTTTTCATCTCATTCTAATTCCCATGACATTGTTAAATGATATCATGCCTTATTTTGATTAATTTATACATGTTTATGGTTGAAATTAGTGCTCTGAATCGTTGGAATTTTCATGGTCGAGTATCGGTCGGCAGCTTCTGCCGATTACTCGACCATATGTCGGGACAATTCAGGAGCAGCGCCGGTCCCCCGAAAGTAATAGAATAAGTACATGCGCAGTGCGCAGTTAGCCATGTTGTTTACAACGCCGAAGCGCTGCGTAGTTGTAGGTGAGGAAACAACGGCAACAACAACATAAAGGTAAGTTTATTTTCATTTCATGGTATATATTTCGATAGATAGGAAGGTTGGCGGCATGGTAAGTTACTTGCATTGTGTAATATTTTTGTACTTTTGACAGACTAGCAATAATTCATTATACTCGTTTTCGGTCGACCATTCCTTGGCATGGTCGACCGTGGGTCGAGCATGGCGTGACGACCGAATGCTCGACCATACGAGTAATCGTCCGAGCACTAGTTGAAATATGAGTTTATTGTGATCACCCTTGTAAATTTGGACGCCCCAAAATTTTACAACTGCCAATTTTAGGCACCCAGTTTCTAAATCCTGGCTAAGACACTGTGTTGAGCCCTGGGCAGTGGGCATACCATATTTTTGATTCAAAATGTCATAAAAAGATTTAGGGTAGGGCCAAAAAAAAGGGTAGGTAGGGTAACAGGAAACAAACAATTATTATTTTATGCCTAATGTGAGTAAATATGTTATTTGTTGTAGGGAGCACTTCCTCATGGAGGATTTTCACCAACTTATAGAGATATTTATAGGAGTTGTAACCAAATGAAGAAAGAAATGTTGACATAAACCTACCCACAGATCTCCATCAAATACCCTGGGGAACGTGTAAGTGCTCATTTTCAAAGTGATTTTCGAAGGTCTCACAGGGATCGACCTTAATATTTTTTCTATATACTAAGGTGCCATTCTGGTGCCTAGCAAAGAAAAATCTAGGCGCCCACAAGAAATATCAGGAGCCCGAGTCTGATAATTTAAAAATGGCGGCAGATTGTTTTACTGGAGAAGATACCTGGTACAATGATCTCTTAGGAATAATTTAAGGGAAAGTTTCTAGCCCGCAATTTTGCAACTTCAGATTAAAACATGTGGTTCAAAGCCTAGGTGTAATTTGGGCACCTAGGCAGACACATTCTAGGCGCAGATTTAAAAAACTGGGCGCCCATAATACGCCTAATAACCCTTCAAATGCTGAGGGTACTTACGCTCAAAGAACTAAGACACAAAGATTTTGCGAAAACCATCTTAACTAATCTTAACCCTATCATGTTGGTATTCATTGGAAAGCTCTCGCTGAGTACTCTCAGATGAGTACCCACATGCCAGGGTTTCGGTCATTTTAAAAGATTTTGCATCATTTTGTATTGGCAAAATAAGCCTCCAGCAGTATAAGGGTTAAGGGTGAACCCTGTGTCACAGATCCAGACAGCACTTGTCAAGGAGATCTGAAGACTCAAGGGTGTATCGTGACTTAAGAGGGTGCCAAGAGATTTCAGGGTTATCATGAACTTTAAATGACACGCATTGTAATGTTTAGCAGCTATAACAGTGGGGGTTCCAACAACAGTGTCTGCTTAACCACAGATAGACAGACCAACGCGGTAGATGCTTCACGCAATTTTCGTCACAGGCACAAGAAGGCAAAAAGTTGTGAAAATCATCGAAACCTTGGAATATTGGTATTCATAAGAAAGCTCTTGCTGAGTATTTTCAGATGAGTACACATTTGCCAAGGTTTCGATCATTTTTCAGGTTTTTTGTGTCATTTTGTAAAGGCAAAATTAGCAACTAGCAGCATAAGGGTTAAACATAGAAGGATCAACCTGCTTTCCTCACGAACAACCACAATGCCTTGAGACACGACTGTTCATACAACGCCTGTTTTCAGTCAACATTTTATGCTAAGTTTGTTATTTAAACTGGCCTTTATGTTCATGAAATGACCTTGGTAAATGTTTTCTTGTTTGGTGTTTAATTCAGCATGTGAAAAGAAAACAGGGCCCGCAACAGTTGACATTTTACAATTTTACACACATCACACGGTTTATCGGTTCATTGTGTACTTACATATGCTAAGTCAGTCCCAGCTACCCTTGACTTTAAGTTCTCATCATTCAAGAAACTAATATACCTTGAGGAATAATTTTTCAACCCTGTGGCCTGAAGCACGAAAGGTATACAATCCTTAAATCTTAGGGCCACATCGAAATTCCTAATCCTGTATTCGAATGTGTTACCATTGTGAAATAAAGATGATTATCATCATTATCATTATTATTACACTTTCATGCTAGCTGGAGCTGGTTCAGCAACCCCCTCAAACTAAGTCCTCTATTCATCTGTGAACTACGTTGGCCACTCTGGGCATTTTGAGCACTGCCCTGAAATAGCAAAACATTAAGGGCTTCCCTACTGCCCTGGCAGGTAAAAAATTTCAAAATGTCTAGTGGGCAGGTAAAAATCAGAGTGTGCCTGCCCTACGTGGCAGGTGAGATTTCAACATATATATACATTCAGAGATACCATAATGCAAAGGAAATCGGAATCCAATACTCTTTCAACAGTACAGATTGATCAATAGCAGGAAAACAGTTAATTGGTACAAGTATAGTTAATACAGAAAACTCACTTTCATGTTCATTCTATCACAACTTTTGCAGGCAGGTCAAAATTGTGTTGGACAGATAGAAATTAAAGTTTACCTGTTCTACTTGGCAGGTCGAAAGTGCCTTCTAAAGTTAAAGTTCAGCGCTGAGACAGAAAAAATACATATGACTACCTAGAAATCGTGGCCCTACAGGCATTAATGGAGTACGCCCCCTCACTTCATAGAACTTTCATACCCTGAGTTTAAAAATCGTCGCTTCCGCCATGCTGAGGTTGCCGCACTAGAGGGACAGAAAAACCTGATCAGGTGGCGCCCGGTTATGGTTGATATATGCCCTACAGACTGACATGTTGAGGGTAACGACTGACATGCTACCGGGAAGAGAGAGAGAGAGACCTGACTCTGGTGGTGTGATACGGCCGATGTACCTATGCTCTGAATGACATGCTTCAGTTACACTGACTCAACATAATGCAATGGGCTTTTTCTGGGTTACTTGAGGACATCCAGTTCATCTAAGTTTTACACTCACTTCTAAAGGCACTTTAAGCCTTTGGTTTTACTTTTACTAGGGACAGGGCAAGCCTCCTTACTTTTAAAATATGTCAGGGCCCTGGATTGATTTACATTCAATTTTCTTTAAATGCACACTAAAAACAATGTGGGTTTCCATAATACTATAAGGAAAAACAGTTGGAAACCATGGGCATCGCCATGATTGCTGATAAAGGTTATATATCTGCATGGTGGCCACCAATGCAGGTGGGCCCTACCATTTAACCCTTCCAATGCTGAGGCTATTTTCATCCAAAGCACAAGGACGCAAAGATTTTTTAAAAACATCTAAACCTTGTGATGTTGGTATTCATTTGAAAGCTCTCGCTGAGTATTCTCAGATGAGTACCCATTTGTCCAGGTTTCAATCATTTTTCAGGATTTTTGCATCATTTTGTATTGGCCAAAGTAGCCACCAGCAGCATATTAAGGGTTACAAGGTCTATATAGTGGCCCAGAGTCTTTTCAATTAGCAACTCAATAGATCCCCAGAACAGCCTTACGATCAGGGACTTAGCCAGGATTTAGAAACTGGGTGCCCAAAATAGGCAATTTTGGGGGGGCTTCCTAATTTTTAAGGGGGACCACAATATACTCATATTTCAACCATAAACATGTATAAATTTATCAAAATAAGGCATGATATCCTTATACAATCTCATGGGAATCACTTGGAGATGACAAAAATCAATTATATGCTTTAGATTGACATTTTAAGAAATTTCTCACTGAAAAAATTGGGTGTCCTGAGAGGGCTTTTTAAGGGTTTGGGTGTCCAAAAAGGCACCCAGACGCCCTGCTGGCTAAGACCATGCTTAACAATCATCCAGTCAAACCCTGCTCTCGGCTCCTTACTGTGAACTTAATATCATCTAGCGGTGAGGCAGCCAAATACATCCTACCATTTTGCTAATTACTATCTTTACTAAATCCAGACCATCAACCTACATTTCACCATGTAACTAGTGGTGTGTCGCATACACTTGGTTTAATATCGGAAGCTAAAGTTATTGACGCGTTCAGCTGTGAGTCTCATTAATTGAGCAGAAAATAAGCTTGTTTGGAAAAAACAAGTGACATGTTAACGATATGCTTGTTGTGAAGTCTTGCCAAAATAGGCAAAATTACCCAGCAAAACCTTCACACTCATAGATATCACACATGTTAACAGTATGCTGGTCGTGTAGTCTTGCCAAAATAGGCAAAATTACCCACCAAAACCTTCACACTCAGAGATATACTACCTTGTCTCCTGTTGTTCCCAGGAAAAAGCGGTCAACTTAACCCTTTCACACTCAGAGCGGCCAAAACAGGCCTGGCGATTTTGGAAATATTTTACTTGCAAAGGCATTCTCTGGGAAATATTTGAAGGAGAAATGTTGATCATAAGCCAAACAACAACTCTCCTTCAAATATTTTGTGAACTTTCGCTTTATTCCCGAGTTATTTTCAAAGGTATGAGAGAAGCAGACGATCCTTTCCAGAGAACTCTGAGTGTGAATGTGTTAAGCAACAGATACAATGTCATATAGTACTAGTGCTAGTACGATCAATCGGCGGCTCGAGCTATTGCTCGTATCGCCGCCGCTGGCGAGCACTCGAGCCGCCATTACAGCTCGCCGAAAATGTAAATAAAGCCACATCGTCAATCATCAGCCATGTTGTTTGTCTTGCTTACGTCTTTCCCACGTGGGATCCCATCGAGATTGCACGATAGCAGGACGTGATTGGCTTAGGCAAGCATGGGCCTGTTCTAATTAGCGTGATTGACAACAATTTACGTTGCTCATTGGCTTAGGCAGGCATGGGGCGGTTCTAAATTAGCGTGATTGGCGGCAATTAATTTTGCTCAGCTGTTGATTTCACAGCATGTGCAATGAGTAGTAAGGGCTCGTAATATGTCGATTAATCGCTCGGCAGTTTCAGCGATTGCTCGAGCCGTTTTTTAGCGGCGAATCTGAGCACTATATAGTACGCATATAAACCTGGGTGCAGCTGGAGTCTGGGAAAATATCAGTCATTGAAAATCTATTGATCCCCATCGCTACATGTAACACACATATATGCTTTCAAAAACAATCTATCAACTAGATTGAAAGTAAATTATTTCTGAGTACTTAAATAGATCTTTGAGCCCCTTTGAGTTTCTGTGTGTGTCTGTGTAAATTCTATGCATGTATGAGGATACATAGCATAGTGTGTTAATTACATTCTAGAATTTAGAATACCTTGGACATGATCAGTAATAGAACACATATCTGGTGTGTCATATGTTTGGTCAAGTTACTTGAGGACCAAGCTGTAGTACCGTAGTAGTACTACACACAAGAATTCATGTACACTCCCCATTTCTTAGAACATGCTGAGTCTTAATTATGATACCACCTACATGACCTGTATTTAGAACTCGGGTCAAGATGAAATGCTGTAGGGCATGATTATTTGAAGAGGTAACAATGCTCAGCAGGGTTAAGTATATCTTCTAGCTCTTATGTACATAGTGTGTGTACTATGTACACATGTGTATTGTGTATGTCGGGCAGTAGCAGTAGCATGTGGCGTATGGATCTGGGGCGGCGGGCTACGTACATGAGTAAGCAGCCCGTCTGCCCACGTGGGGAGCCATGCTGCTGCCAGCAGAAGTTGTACTAGACTTGCTACAAGTCTGTGTTATCTGGCTCTTTCATTGATCTACCCTGAGTTGATTTCACTCCAGGTTTAGTTCTGAATAAATCCTCAAGGGGGACACATTTTCAAGAGCTGTAAAAGTACACTAGAGAATTGCGGATTGAACAATGTCTGGATATCTCATGTTCAAAGTGGCTCAGGGGTGTCCAGTGAGTGTGTTAAAAGAATATTGCAAGATCAGTTTCTGCAGAAATGGTCGAGCAGAATCTCAGTAGAGGAAGATTTTTCCTCATATAGAATTTATAAAAATGTACATGAATTTGAAGAATATGTAGCTATATTACCAGAATACCTAAAATACTCACTACTTGACTTCAGAACTGGATCTCAAAAATTGCCTGTTAATCGTAGATCCAAATTATCAATACCAAGGCAAGAGCGCATCTGCACTAAGTGCAGAAAAAGACTTATGGGTGATGAATTTCATTTCCTATTTGAATGTAATGGTCTTGAAAAACTTAGGATATCCGTTATACCAAAATACTATAGAACTAGATGTAGCACTTTAAAGATGACTCAATTATTAAATACAAATGATAAAAAGTTGTTGATGAAAGTTGCAAAATTTGTTCACTTAGGCATGAAGGAGTACACATCTCTTCCAGATGTAAGTGAAATCATTGATACTGCTGATTTAAGCTGTCTGTATACTTAGTTATGACAGCAAACAAATACATTCCATGTATACTATTGACGTGTACATATCTTTATGGGTGTACCGTGTATGTAAATTTTTGTAATACTGACAATATTGTTAATGGTTATATTTTTTCTAATGATATTATTGTATTTCCTCTATGTACCGTAGATTGCGGTTAGAGAGTAATAAAGTTTGTATTCGTATTCGTATTCGTACATAGTATGTGACTTTCGAACTGCAACTTCTGAAAACTGTGCTGCCATCTATAATTGAGAGAGACATCACACCTACCCAGTAGTGTTGGTGGCATAACATAGAAGCTTTAGAAGTCAGCCTGCGAACCAGGCTAAAGTTGTAAAGTGAGGACAAGTGAGGTCAACAGGCTAATTAATAGATGTCTTTCGTGCTGCTGGTAGTCTTCCATATAGTCTTAGAGGAAATAGGAATATAATCCATATAATTCCCCCATGATATTGTATGAGGATATTACGCAAAATAAATTTATAGTATACACATGTGGATGGTTGATCGGAGTATATTGTGGTTCCCCTTAAAAATTTAGACACCCAAAAATCTTACAATTTTACAAGTTTGGGCACCCAGTTTCTAAATCCTGGCTAAGACCCTGGCATACTTATACACATCGGTACCTGACTCAGTGACTCACTGTACATATATACATATATATAAAATATATATATATATATATATATATATATATATATACATATATATATATATATATATATATATATATATATATATATATATATATATATATATATATATATATATATATATATATATATATATATATATATATATGCAGACTCATGCTGCCAGGACAATGAGGACATACACACTACTAGCAATGAATATTTACTGACAGTCTGACAAACAGGTTACATGCTATTGTAAGAGCCCCTCGATCCACCTACCTTTCTGTTTGTGCCGTGGCACATGCTCCACATCGTAGCTATCCTTCACCATGCTACCCGCTTCTCCTGCAACCTACCCCTCTACAGTCACCAGAGAAATGTGAGAAAACTCAACCCTGCCTTCACCGGTAGCGACAGGCCGAGTTCTGAGTTCTGGCCTAGTAAAAACAAGCTAAACCAGGTCGAGCGTGAAATCATTTTTAAAAAGGCGGAAAAAATCGGGTGAGGTTCAACCGTTCAATGCATTAGATATCGCACTTAGTTTCCCCATGATCAACCTCAGTGACAACTACTGACCCGGGTGAAGCCAACGCCTGAGGACAGGGTTTTACCCATCAGGGTGTCTGGCAGGGGCTTAGCCGACTATGCGTCCAGCGTGTCATTTGGACACACAGAACACTGTTTTTTGACTGTTTAGACACCCAAATGTTTATGTCAAAATTTACTGATGATGACTTTTCGTAGAAGATAGAAGATGTAGAAGCTGTAGTGTCACTTTACAGGACATGCAAAGCAGTAACTGGCCTAAAAAAGCAAAATCTGTAAATATATAGGGTTTATTTTATTAGTAGTATGTACTTTGTACCACACTTTGGACACGCAAAAGTGTATGAAACCTCTATTTGGACACCCTGTTTCCAAATATTGGCTAAGACCCTGGTGTCTGGGTGTCTTTTGGACTCCCTGGTTCATGAAAAATACCTGATTTTAGGAAAAAAGACACCCTAGATTTTGGTATGTTTTTTTTTTAATTTCTAAAAATTTTAACTTCAAAACAATAACAAAGACATTTTTCGAAGAATAAAGCATATAATTACTTGCTAATGTACATAAGGCCTAAAAAAAATAATTGTTTGTTTCCTGTAACCCTACCTACCCTATATTTTTGGCCCTACCCGAAATCTTTTTATGACATTTTGAATCAAAAACATGGTATTCCGAATGAAAAACATGAACAGCTCAACTGTGAGGCTACCATTTATCACTAAAAAGATTTCTTAAAATAAAAACATTTTCCTACCTACCTACCCTAATTTTTCCTGGGGTGTTACAGGAAACAAACAATTTATTTTTTTAGGCCTAATCATTGTAATGATTTTTCCTTTTTCAATCAGGGATTTTGGACACCCTTAATTCTTGAGATCCTAATTTGGACACCCTGTTATGAAAATCCTGGCTTTAGATGTCCCTGCCTGAGGACAGACATGTTAAAAAAATAAAGTTTGTTTAGGATGACGTCCCGAAAAAAAATAGGGTAGATTATTAAGATAGGTAAATCTTTTCTACTTTATTTTCATTTTTCCTTGCCAGAAAAAGATGCATATCTGAAGGTTCTTATGTGGTTTATATCCTAGCACTTATGGCCAGTGAAACAGAGCACTCTTTGGGCCTGCTCATGTAAGATCATGCTCTCAAAAAGCTTAAGGTGGTAGGAGGCTCCCTTAAGCCACACTTAGCTCACAAGAGCTGTCAGCTAGAAACCTAGAAATAGTGATTTTTAAGGTAACTTCACAAAGATTAGTGAATAAAAATTATTCTAGATGATTATGTGATTACAATCAAGTTGATTCTAACTTTTTACTCAAAATTATATAGATTTTTAAATATTTCTCAGTCTCTAAACCACATTTTTTCATGTGCTTAATATCTATATACATGTATAACTGCTCAAGTGTGTACCATACTTGAAAGATTAAAGTCAGTTAAATGTATGGGCTTTAGTTAGCTTTCTTCTGGCGATGCCTGTATACCGTGGCTCAAGCTGCTGCTAAATATAAGAGGTGTTGGTGTAGCCTAGATTTCTAGGCTGTCATATGTATTTTTCTGTTATGTTTTTTTTTATGTTACCGAGCACCAAATAGTCTAGGTGCAACTGTGGTCACTTTAGTTTACACCTATCTCAACAGGGTAATAGAGGATCCAGTTTGAGTATGACAATCCTCTAGAGAAAAAGTAGGATCAGGTGGTGCCATCTATCTACATAACTGGTACTACACCTCACTGATTGGTCAACACAGAAGGTAATGCCAACTTTTTAGGGACTAGGAATATGGCCTGGGAGGCAGGCCAGCTGTCAGTCTGTAGACAAGGGCTGCTGACCACAGGAGGTGAGGCAGTGAATAATGATAAGGAGCTGGAAGGCTGGAAGCACCACTATGATTGTTCCTTAAGATAAGATGAAAGAGATTTAAGATGATCGTAAATGTTGGAGTACATGAAGGTGTCATAAGGATATTTTGTTTTACCCAGTAAGTGTACTAGTGTATCTTTTCTCTTAGAGCCTCACTTAAGATGATAAGTTAAATGACCTTTGTATTACTGGGCCCTGATCAGTAAATATTGGCAGATTAAAAAGGTGGTGGTAAATTAACAGGATTTACAGTATCTGTCTTAGAGCTACTTAAGACAAACTGGAATTTTAAGCTAGCTCAAACCAGTCTTGACAGAAGTGAACTGGGGTGACCAGATAATTATAGTAGTTTCTTTCATGAGGGCATCCCTTAGGAAATATTTAAGCATAAATATAAGGGGGACAAATTTCCAGGGGGGGGGGGGGGGGGGATTTTGTTGTACACTTTACAGTGAAATATCTTTCGATCTCAGGTATGGGTATTATTTGAAGTGACATCCCAGGCTATTTTACTAATGTTTGAACGTTCATGTGTACAATAATTTTTTTTTTTTTAAATCCCTACCTACCCTACCTATATATTTTTAGGACGTAATAGGAACCAAACACTTTTTTTTGGCCTAAGATTTCTGATTTGCTAACCATCATCATGTGTGCATTCCAGATGCAAATCCATTCATACAGCACATCTACCTGCCGCAGGCTGTTGCCGCGACGACGACTCAACCCCAGGGTCATGACCTACAGGAGTGGCAGATGGCTATAGAGGTCAGAGGTCAAACCAGGTGAGGGAGGGGCCGGGTCAGTGCACATTAAGTGCTACACATCATCATCATCCCCATCTCATAATAACATAATAATAATAACAATAATAATAATAATAATGACAACAATAATAATAATAATAAAAATAATGATAACAATTTAGTAAAAAAAATAGAAATTATAATAATAATTCAACAAATTGTAATAAGAATGAAAACAAATTATAATAAAAGTAACAATAATATAATTAACAATAATAACCATAATGATTAAAACACAATTGATAAATTAATAATTTATAATATTGAGCAAAAATAATAATTAAATTATAAATAAATTATACAATAATTATAATAATAATAATAAAAATAATAATGATAATAATAATAATGTTAATCATAATAATGACAATAAAGGTAAAAGGTAAAGGTATTTGGTTTATAGTCTTGTATCCACCGAAGTGCTCCCACCACCTTCCTCCCATGGCAGGCACTGTACAAACAGAAACCATTTCAATCCCCGGGGGATATTCCAGAGCAACTGGCAGCATATAGCGGACACACTCTAAGCACTGCCTTATTTATGCTAGGTACCCATTTTGCAGCTGGGTAGACTGAAGCAATATGGAATAAACTGTTTTGCCCAAGAACGACCAAAGTGCCCGGAGTGGCCGGGAATCGAACCAGCGACCCTCTGATTACTAGACCGAAACCTATCCAACTGAGCTACTTTGTCCCCTCAAATAAACCATTCAACGACACACACACACACACACGTCTCAATCTGTCTTCCATTTTATTACCCATCTAGTGCCCCATAGCCACATTTTGGCAACATTTTAATAATTTTAATAATAATATAACTAATAGTTATGATAATAATAATATTAATAATGTAATAAAACTGTTATTAATAATAAAAGTTATGATAATAATATTATTAATAATAATAATAATAATAATAATAAAAATAATAATGATAATAATAAATCAGATAATACTTATAACTAATAATACTACTCCTAATGATTATCAATAAATAAATCAACAAATAATTATAATAATAATAATAATAATAATAATAATAATAATAATAATAATAATAAACATCTACAGATAAGAAAATAATAATAATTCATTTTATTTAGTCCAAGCGCATATATCATTAAATGGCTAACTATATTTCTAATAATATTTCTTTTATCAATTCTAAGATATAGTATAGCACTATTTTGCTTCATCAGAATATCTTATCAGAAAATCAGACAATCACACTAGGCTAGTGTGCAGCGACCGTGGTACGCCTGGGTGTTCAGTGAAAAGAGGACCATGACGGTTATTGGCTGCAAGCTGGGTATATCAGTTGATCCACTACTGTGACCCGTAACGAAGGTCACATGCAAGAAATAAAGAGGGTCACACAGCGAGATCTGCTGGCCACCAGTCATCTAGCTCTGATTCTTTGTTCAAATTGAAGTTCCGACTCACTGTAGTAAATATAGGATCTACCGTAGTCTACGGCGGCATGCACGCCGCACAACTCTACAGACTCCGCCGAAAAACCGGCTAAACGCATATTCAGGAGCGATAAGAATATAAAAGAGAACACACACATAGTTTTTGAATAAGAAGCTTACCTTTACTGCTCTCGGTCACTTTATATTCTGTCATTATTATCTATTCCAAGAAAAAAATCGCTGAGTACACAGTCGCATGTGTCACGACTTGGCCGCCATGTTCTGAGTGATGCAAGGAAGAAGCAGCAGCAGGTCTCACGTGACTGATAGTGCCAGAGCTTAATAACGGTGCTCGCAGTTCCTGCGCTGATGGCGGCGCTAAGTCTTGGAGCGCGGCAGCGCTGTATTCACAGACACGTCCGGCCTGCGCGCAAAAAGATGGCAGATGCTGATATGGGACGGACAGCTAGGAGTTATTACCTAATAGATGTGTATCTCATTATGTCTCTGGTAGCCGGGGCAGACTTTTCTTACCCACTGATACTTCCTATATGGCCTAAAAAAAAAGTTGTTTGTTTCCTGTAACCCTACACTAACAAGTTTTTATTCAAAAAAATCCCTACCCTAAATTTTTTATCGCCCATCCAACACCCAATCAACGTAAAACATGCATAAAACACACACTTTTGACCAAAAAAATAATGCAAAAAACATTTTTTACCGACCTACCTACCCTATTTTTTTCGGACCGTTACAGGAAACCAACAATTCATTTTTTTCGGCCTATATTGATACATGTACTTCAGGACTGGTAATAGATACCATATAGCATGGAATTATATTTACGTATACCTCTCATTTGTGGGTACATAAAGAAAACCACTATTTTGCACAGGACATGTTTTTCATACAAACTTCTGATAGATCTCTTTACATGAATTTAGTTTTGATAAATATGCCAGTGTGTCGCAAGCATTCAGACAATTGCGACACTTGCATCAGCATTTACAAATATCTATAAATCATTCATTATCATTTAGAATATCCTTGGATTAAGAGAAGGTTGTTCATCTAAGGAATATCTTTAATATTCATGTAGTTGATAATATTCATGCAGTTAAAATAATATTCATGTAGTTAAAATGTCAACTGAGACGGTCAAGCGAAAGGTGTAGTGAAGAGAGGGGGAGATCCTCAGGCCCTGCCACACGCCCCTGAGTAAACAACGAAATTCACATATTCATACATGAATTATGAATAGGGCCTATTTGTAGATACTTTTTACATATTTATAAATCATGAATATTGATAAATCAGTTATACAAATGATACATCAAACAAACATATATAAATACATATATATATATATATATATATATATATATATATATATATATATATATATATATATATATATATGTATGTATATATTTATATATATATATATATATATATATATTAATATATATATATATATATATATATTTATGTATGTATATATATATATATATATATATATATATATATATATATATATATATATATATATATATATATATATATGTATGAATATATATACATATCTATATATATATATATATATATATGTATATATATATATATATATGTATATATATATATATACACATATATATATATATATATATATATATATATATATATATATATATATATATATATATATATATATATATATATATATATATATGTGTGTGTGTGTGTGTGTGTATAGAATAGATAGAATGATAGACAGCTAAGCGTGATGTATATATACTTATAATGATTTTTAGTTATATATCAAGGCTGCTGAAAACATTTCGAAGGTGTTTATTTGACTATATGGACCATTAACATCTGTCCACTGACTAATCTTTAAAGCGCTTTTGAACATTACGGGTGGAAAGGGCGCTACATCAAATATCAATTCGTATTACTACTACTACTACTACTACTACTACTACTACTACTACTACTACTACTACTACTACTACTACTACTACTACTACTTCTACTACTACTACTACTACTACTACTTAATATACAGATCAACGCCATTTCAAATTATTCATTTCAAATGTGTGTTTTTTAAATAAGATAAAATTGTATGTGTACGTAGACACCTTAGAGAGCCATAAAAATATCCGCCATAGTAGCCACCAAAGAAATAAAACATTTAATTCGCCTTTGAATGGACCGAACAAAACTCTCGGTAACGTTGGGAATCAATGAACACAGTTATTTCGCAGGTAACTCGCCAAATATGCGTTCATTTATTGAATACTGTTGTTTATATA
>OZ012694.1:14308323-14343323 GCA_963942565.1 Maea johnstoni
TAGATAGATAGATATAAAAGGGAATTGCTATTTCGGTACATCATTTCGGTAAATACTCGCAAGGATATCTCTGAAGTAGCTAGTGAGTGAGACTAGGCTGACACCTATTGGCCATTTATATAACTAATTTCAAAATATTCATTTAGAGATCCACCTATTGTCAATGTATATAACTTCTTTTAAACCACTCAGTCATAAATCCATCTAATTGCAATGTGTACAACCAGAGACATGAAACTCATTTAACTATTCAATTAGAAATCCATCTATTGGCCGGTAATAAAACTAATTTAAACTATTCAATCAGAATATTACGATTTGCCCGTTGGTATAACTTACGTTTTGCATACTCGTAGCTGAGACAGACATAATGCCTTAGCAGTTTTGCAATTATTTCTGACAGTTTGAGAGACATCTTTTATAAAATGTCAGAAAGTAAAACGTAATTGTTTTGATTTGAAGTAACGCCCGACAATTTGTCACACTTTTTATGAGATTGAAAAATAACAACAAACACGCACTGATAAGGAATTATTGGTAAAACATAATTCAGGATGTCAATTTTGCAAAGCTGTTATAACTGTTCTCAACAACTTTTACCGTCATACATTCCGTCATTGTATTTCAGAGAGAGAAAGAGATTGCTATGTTGTTTGACTTTTTGTCAGGATTGGAGTAATATGCGAGTACGTTCTGTTTGCTAAAGTGTAAAAGGACCAGAAAAAATGTTGAAAAAGTGAGCCCGGGGTGGGGTGGGGGGTGGGGGGCACTTAGGTACAGAGGGGGAAGAAGAGGTCTTATTTTAAGACGTCCGCATGTCCGCGATTTTGTAAAAGAAGGGTACTTTTTTGTACCCAGGTACGAAGTATGGGGGTCAAAATCCCCTTACAATCCACGAAATACACGCGGCTCTGACGCCGAGTGACTCCGAAGTGACTGGGCTTCCGAGTTTGGTGCCGCCAATTGCTGCCGCTAACACGCAGAGTATTATAAAATCTGAAGTTAAAATATATGTTCCCGTTCATCCAATGTCAGTGTTTTGATAAAAGAAGGGGTGTTTATTTAGTGGAAAAAGTCAGCGTTTTTATTAAAATAAGGGTGCTTTTTTCGCCAGAAATCAGTGCTTTAGGGGTATTTTTTTAATTTTGATAACGAGCGTACCCAAGTGCCCCCCCCCCCCCCCCCCCCCCCGGGAGAGAGAGAGAGAGAGAGAGAGAGAGAGAGAGAGAGAGAGAGAGAGGAGAGAGAGAAGAGAGAGAGAGAGAGAGAGAGAGAGAGAGAGAGAGGAGAGAGAGAGAGAGAGAGAGATTGAGAGAGAGAGAGAGAATGAGAGAGAGAGATTAGAGAGAGAGAGAGAGAGAGAAGAGAGAGAGAGAGAGAGAGAGATAGAATGAGAGAGAGAGAGAGAGAGAGAGAGAGAGAGAGAAGAGGAGAGGAGAGAGAGAGAGAGAGAGGAGAGAGAGATTTGTTATGTTGTTTGACTTTTTGTCAGGATTGGAGTAATATGCGAGTACGTTCTGTTTGCTAAAGTTTAAAAGGACTAGAAAAAATGTTGAAAAAGTGACTTTACTGACAAGTAATATTGTTTGGAATCATTTTCTTACAACGTTTACAAACATGTTTTGAGATAGACATGATGTTTTTGCCCGTTTTAAATACTGTACTATTGTAGATCTAATTTAATCTCACACAGTCACGTGATGAGATAATTTGCGCCTGTGACGTACTCAGTTGGATGGGGTGATCTTGCCTTCTTCTTCTTTCTGCCATCATTATCATCACTATTATTTTTGTTATAGTATAATTATTATCATTATTATTATTGTTATTATTATTATTATTATTATTATTATTATTATTATTATTATTATTATTATTATTATTATTACTATCATTATTATTATTATTATTATTATTATTATTATTATTATTATTATTATTATTATTATCATTATTATTATTGTTGTTGTTGTTGTTATATATATTATTATTTTAGAATGGAGTATGCATTTACAAAGGATCGAACAATAAGTGTGACTGGGCAGGGAGAGCATGACATGGATTATAGAATGTTAATCTAATACTAGTATACCGTATGTCTAGCAATTCTGACAGGGTTGTTCATAAGGTTCTACCTTAATACAGGTGAACTTGGATATGACGGACCACTGTACGACGGATTTTTGTATATGACGGACGATATGCTTGGTCCCAGTCCGATGCATATCAAGTATTCGTCATATGCATACGACGGATTTTGCATATGACGACCAATTTTCCTGGTCCCCATTGAGTCCGTCATATCCAAGTTCACCCGTAATAGCTATTATACTAATCAAAAACATCCAGCCTTTACATCCTGTACAATTTTAGGCTATTCAAGGGCTTCAGGTGATGTGCAATGCTAAATTTTTCTACAAATATGTGACCTGTTGGCAAATAAAGACCACTAGAGACTAAGATTCCAGCTCCAGCTACAGTTATACTTTCAATTCCATGTTTACCACCTACAGTACAGACATTTATTTCCTGCACCAGTCGACCGGATTTCTGCCAGCGCCAGGTTGTACAAACAACCATGGATAACATGTCAAAAAAGATAACCCAGGTACATCAATGACCCACGCAGCTTACGAATTAAAGCTACGTTCCGTTGTGAGGTCGTCCATGCATCTATGCCCAGAAAACTAGGTGACAATCTGGTGTGCAGTCGTGTATTTCGCCCGGGCTGCCCACGCATTTAGTGCAGCAATTAAATGTCGGCAGTGTATACTGTCCATGTAAATTACTTTCTAACACTCTTGGCTGTAACAGTGCACACCTGGTCAATGTAAATATTGTGCACATCGCCAAATATATTTAGGTGTGCAGTCATTATTATGAAGTTCCGCCCAGAAATTGGCATCCATTACAGATATTAACTACCACTGACGAGTTGAATGTAGTTCAGACATAAACCCTACCTATGTTCCCGTTTATGCTTTCCTACTGAACGGTATCAAATAGACGTCGGCAGTAAAAACAACAGATGCATACGTAAGGTTCAATATTGTTGAACTAGAGTTGAATGCAGATCGCTGGCTTTGAGTAATATAGAAAGAAGTCATAGAAACTCGTTTCGGTCGGTCTCTCTATCTTTCGCCCCTGTCAGGGATTCGTATATGTACATCCATTGAAAATCTGGCGGTGATATTACGTAATATGCATGTGCCTATTGAGGAATATTTGACATAGTCGCAGGCGTATGATCCTAATGAAGCACCGACCAATTGAGTTTATTGATCCAAAGTTTTATGCAGGCATGTGCGCATATATATATATATATATATATATATATATATATATATATATATATATATATATATATATATATATATATATATATATGTATGTATGTATGTATGTATGTATGTATGTATGTATGTATGTATGTATGTATGTATGTATGTATGTATGTATGTATGTATGTATGTATGTATGTATGTATGTATGTATGTATGTATGTATGTATGTATGTATGTATGTATATATATATATATATATATATATATATATATATATATATATATATATATATATATATATATATATATACATACATACATACATACATACATACATACATACATACATACATACATACATACATACATACATACATACATACATACATACATACATACATACATACATACATACATACATACATATATATATATATATATATATATATATACGTATGTATGCACATATGTAAGCATGTCTAATGTGTTGTATCTGGGGCTTTCTATGAGTGCCATTAGGTACAATATCACATACTTTGACTACAAATCACAGTAGAATAGATCTTTTCTGCCATCCCCACATTAGGCAAAATAACCGAATGCTCTGCTTTCTTTTCTATCGTTTGTCTAGAAAACCCAGCGATGGAATGATTGTCTATAAAAATGAAATTTCTGGATTCGATTAAATCAACACAAATTATTGAAATTCTTGACATGAGAAATAAAATCAATGGGCCATGGTTTAGAGACTCATTAGCTGTCATCACTAAAAGCATTCCTGCTGAAAATAAATCGCCACTAGATGGCAGGCATAGTAACATTATCGATTTTTTGTCAGCCCATATAAGACAATAACATGGAATAGCAATTTTGTTGACGTATACACTTGAACATGTAACTAGTGAGACAATTAATCCAAAGGTTCAAAGGATACCAAGGGACATTTGAGATGCATGATAATTCTGACCAGATTCACCAATTCCACATCTTTGTATAAGGCGAGCAAGGTGCCACACCAGCTTAGGGTTCCCCAGGCGGTACCAGCTCCTATTGAGCACCACCGAGCAAGTCAATACAGTGGCGACATCTATTAATTCCTGCACTAAATGCGTGGGCAGCCGGGCATAATACACGACCGCACGCCCCATTGACAGCCAATTGCCTGGGCATGGATGAGTTTATAACTGAACGTACATTGATTTGCAAGCTACATGGGTCATTTATGCGTTTGGCTCATCTGTTTGACATGTTAGCCATGGGTGTTTGTGCAACCAGGCACTGCCAGACACCCGGTCGACTGGTGCAGGAATTAAATGTCTGTGCTGTAGGTGGCATAGATTTCTAGGCTGTCATATGTATTTTCTGTTATTTTGTTCTGATACCTAACACCAAATATTCTAGGTGGCCATAGTGGTCCATTTAGTTTACACTTATCTCTCCAGGATTCAGTTTGATTATGACCTAAAACCTCTAGAGATAGGAGGAGCAGGTGGTGCCATCTATCTACATATCTGGTACTACACCACACTGCTTGGTCAGCACAGAAGGGAATGTCCACTTTTTAGGGACTAGGAACCTCGTCTAGTCAATAGGGTATGTCTCTTACAGAGTTGCAGGCAGGGCTAAAACACTAGCGGTAGTGGTATGTCTAAGCATTGGGAGGTTTAGGGAGCCATGACTGAAAGAAAGACGAAAGTGACAAGAGAGAGTAGCATTAAGTGTACATTCTGAAAGGAGTAAGAAAGAAAAACATTTGAGCAATAGTTTAGATGGGATAGAAGGCAGGGTAGTATTTGAATTTAGATATGGCATGCCCTTTGCTATGATTTTTTTCAAGTGATTTAAGAAAGTTTATTCAAGTGATTTAAGATTTTTTCGAAGGATTTAAGAGTTTTTTCAAGTGATTTAAGAGAGTTTTTTCAAGTGATTTAAGAGCTTTTTCAATGGATTTAAGAGTTTTTTCAAGGGATTTAAGATAGTTTTTGTAAATTGTTTAAGAGTTTTTTCAAGTGATTAAAGCGAGTGGAGTATGTCACACCTGCACCATGGTACTTCGCACACCTATTCTAAGATGTGCAAGGGAGAGCCAAATGGGTGGGGGAGCACCAAGGTGGCAAGAGAGAACTAAGAGTGAGAGTGAGATACAACGTGTCATAGGTAACCGAGATTTTGAAAAGAGTACTACAATACAGACATTTAATTCCTGAACGAGTCGACCGGACGTCTGCCAGTGTCTTGTTGTTCAAACACCCATTGATAACATGTCAAAAATAAACCAAGCACATAAAAGACCCACAAATCTTGCGAATCAAAGCTACGTTTAGTTGTGAGGATATTCATGCATCCATGGCCAGGAAACTGGGTTAAGTTCAGACGTGCGGTCGTGTATTATGCTCGGGCTGCCCACGCATTTAGTGCAGGAATTAAATGTCGTCACTGTATATGGTAATCTATATTGTTTCCCAACGGATGGTGATATGCAAGTTAAATATCAATGAGTCCATGTAGGGTTCACAGGTGATAGACATCATCACAAACTGCCTGTGCCTTGTCAATTAACATTGCGTCTGAGCTTCAATGTTTTAAGTATCTCGAGATACTATATCATATCTAATAAACATTAACTATAAGTGTACACATTTAAGTTAAATGTTACGATTTGAAATTTTGTTTTTCTTTTATTGTTGATTAAACAGCTTTACCTTGTATATGGTGGTCTTAGTAGTCATTATAACATCAATGCGGGAAATTCAGTGGTGAAGTTAATTTGATATTACGGTGAAACATGCCTTCGACCTTTTTCTAACCATGCATACACTGCGGTTTTTCCATCATAAGGACATTCACGTCCAATCTACTAAGTGAGCAATATTCCATACGTAATTCCCCTCAACTTGATACATTGAACAGGTAAATTTGATGTATTATGTATAATATATATATATATATATATATATATATATATATATATATATATATATATATATATATATATATATATATATATATATATATAAATATATACATATATATGTATATATATATATATATATATATATATATATATATATATATATATATATATATATATATATATATATATATATATATATATATATATATATATATATATATGTATATATGTATATATATATATGTATTTATATTTACATATATATATATATATATATATATATATATATATATATATATATATATATATATATATATATATATATATATATATATATATATATATATATATATAATACATTGATGCTGATATTAAAGCTTGCAGGTGAGCGAGACGTAAAACATTTTTAGAACAATTAGTCTCATGTTGACCAAAAGTGTGATACTCCAGCACTGACTGCCTGTGCACTCGGGTTTTAGTTGTGAATACTGTCAAAAGAGGGCAGCACATCCATCTAAAATTTAACCTCCTTTGAGGGGATTATCTTAACATTTCTGTAAGTTTGACATATATCCTAACAAAACATTAAATTTGAGTACAATGAATTGCACGAGAAAAACAATCAATACGCCATGTTTTAGACACTCAGTACCTGTCATCTCTGAAAAGAGCATTTCTGAAGAGAAATAGTTTACCAAGAGTTGTCAGGCATGGTAAAATGTTGATTTCTTTTAACCCTTATGCTGCTGGTGGCTAATTTGGCAATTACAAAATGATACAAAAGAAAATCTTATGAAATGCCTGAGACCTTGGCATATGGGTACTCGTTTGGGAGTATTCATGACATGGTTAAGTTGGTTTTAAAAAATCTTAACGTCTTTGTGCTCTGTACGAAAGAAGTCATAGCATTAGAATCATTAAACACATAAAAGACAAACACTTGAAATTGTAAATTTATTGACGTATACACTTTACATGAAAGAGCAAAAACAGAAATGTACCTTACGAGACACTTGTATACTGACGTTTTTGGGTCAAATACTAATACCATCTGTGTCTTTAAATGACACGTGATACCATACTAGTAGGTGAAATTGGAAGTGCGCTATTCATATGGATAGGTTGGATTATGTGCTCATTAAGGAATTCCCCTAGCAGGGTTGACAGTCATGAACTGGTCAAAGAGTTAAATCTTAGGTATGTATAAAGGTAGTGTCGTTATAATCTAAGGATGGCTAATTTCACTATTCACGCCCCATTAGAGGCACCTTAGTACACATAATATGAAAGATTATAAATGAAGTGACTATCAGTAAACACCTAACAGACAAGCAAGCTCTATAGCAGTTGGTTTAAATTGTTGAAGGGTATATATACACATGTTCAATTCCATATTAACCCATTAACACTCAGACCAGCCAAAACAGGCCTGACAAATTTGGAAATATATTACTTACAAAAGCATTTTCTGGAAAACAAATGAAGGCGAACTGTCTATCAGAAGCCAAATTACAACTCTCCTTCAAACATTTTGTGAACTTTCGCTTTGTTCTCAAGTTATTTTCAAAAGTATGAAAGTAGCAGACGTTAGGTTCTGGTGGAGCTCTAAGTGTGAATGGGTTAATCCGATTAACTACATCAAGTGAGAGGAAAGGCAGAATCAAAATGGGTTAGCTATCCACACAGGATCACACCAGCTGGTCTCGATATATTTTATTCCTAAATATATATGTACTATATATATTTGTTTCACCCACAACTCCCTTGTCAACAAATTATACAGTATTGTCTACAAACAGATACAAAGACACTAGAACATAGATTTGAATGGTGGAACATTTTAATAAATATACACCATCTCTCCAGCTTATAATTGAAAATGAAATGAAAAACATAATTTCAAGAAAAATACAGTTAATATATTAAGGTAAGAAAGAATCAGTTTAAGAAAAAATATTCCTCTCTAACTAGTACCTATGAAAACCCAGGCCTCTACATGACTGTAACACTTTTACACATATCTGTAACATTGCTTAACTATATATATATATATATATATATATATATATATATATATATATATATATATATATATATATATATATATATATATATATATTTATATTTGATATTGTTAATTTGACATACACATGCTACATTGCTGCAGTATCTATTGGCTGCGCCGTGCAACCCAGATCTATCTGTACCTTGTACCTGTTGACAGGTTGATTATGTTGACATGCATGGTTGGTTCTTATAGATGCACTAGGTTTACCATTACCTGGACGTGTTCCTACCGTGCCACGTAGCGGCTGGAAAAGTGAAACGTTCGCAAATGTAAAAATTTGCCAGAGTCGGCGAAGAGATTGTAAAGTTAACAACATGTAAAGGCAAATATATATATTTACTAATGTCTTTTTATGTGCAAATGCATAAAGTCGGGAGATCAAAAATGTTTGTTCAGTTGTTTTGCCACTTTTGGTGCTCGTAATATCGTAATTGGTTTCTAACGACATTCGAGTGATCTATATATGATCTATCTTAGTTAGCATATACTGGATGATTATGGATCCACATGTTGACACGATAAAGGGGAGGGGATCGAATTCATTTTTTATACAATTAATAAAAATGGAGATTTTTCTTGGTAAGTTAGGCAGGAGCCCAAATCATGAATATGAATATGGATCTGTTTTTACTTCAAATGATTAACAGGACTCGGCGGCCTCATAGGTAGCGTGTCGGTCCAGAAACTTTGGGGTTGCAAGATCGATTCCATCTCCATTTTAGTTTTTGGCAGGATAGTTTATTTCTAGCTTCCCAATGATTCTGATGGCACTTAAATCCGTAGGTGCAGTCGGCAAGTTGAGAATTTCCTCAAGAAAATATATAGTTTAATGGATGTTAGTATTAATTCAAATATGTAAATGAAGGAAATATTCCCGATGATGTTAGTATTGTCACTTACATGCAGACTTGCTGCACATGCATATTACCCAATGCAACTTCCACCCATTCACCTTCTATCTGCCCTTCATACGTACCCACCTGTTGATCAGTGCCCTATTTATGCACCTTCCACCTGTACTATGGGCTTGGATATGTACGCCCGCCACCCACTTTTTGGGACCACAAATCCTTATTACACTGTCATTTTCTACTCATCCTGCAGCCTTAAGTGCCCTGCCGCAACACTTCCCTTCCCTCTTCTCTGTAATCTTTCAACGGGGCCCTATCTGGATGTGTTTAGTTGCTTTTTTTGAATATAAACATGAAACTTTTAGTCACTCTAATTTTTACAAGCTCTGTGCTGAAATACGACTGCTTAGTCTCAGGGTTATGCTGAATGTTATGGATTAACATTTAGTTTGCTTCTTTTGTTTTTGGCCTTTTCAACTTTTCCACTGATCTCAGTCGACCAGGTTGGGCTTGGCTTGAAGTTTGCAAAGCCGCTAACCCTGTCGGCCTGCTTTTATTTGCTTTTTTACAACACATATCTCGGAATAGTTTAAACACCTTCTTGGTGCACACAAAGGCCAGACATATAAACAAACCTTGGAGAGTATTAAATACCACAAAAATGTACCAAAGAACTGGAACGTCAGCAAACATTGCTGTAAAACCAAATATCCATGTAAATCCCATGATGGTGGTCAATTTAACAAAGATAAGTAATAAGCGCTTGTTTTCATCATTATTTTGACGGACCAAAGCGGTACTCTTGGAAGTTATTGCCAAACCTTTAATAACAAGGCAGTATAACAGCAAATTCAGCAATAACAGGATTCCTATTGGTAGAGCAAAGAAAAGAAGTAAACCAGATCCATTGGTCAACCAGCAAACCCCTTTTCCATAGCCTGGGACAAACTCTGAGTGAGTGTACAAAACATCACCAGTTGCTCCAATTGCTACGATAAGTGCTGGTGATACCCAGCTGTAGAAAGCATAGAAAAGGAACTTTTTTGTATCTTTCTCATTGTGTCGTACTTCAATTCTGGTGAAGGTTTTCCAAAGTTCAAAGGCAAGAACATTCATCCAAAAGAAAGAGGCAAGAAAACCATAATGCATTACCATGGCAACTGCCCTGCAAACCTTGCGGTCTCCTGTTTGCCCTACACCAACAACGAACAACAAGTGCGCCACAAACAAGGCGAATACCAAGTTCATGATGCACTTTCCAGGTAAATTTTGCAAAGATGGAAAGATAATATATGTTAAGAAATTCAAGGCAAGAGCAGTCAAAGAGATAATCTGACCAATAAAGGATACTATTCCTTGGATCTTGTCGAATTTGAACATTTGTACTCGATCCAGTTGGGGCTTCCATGGAACACATATTGACACCTCTGAACCATTAAGTTGGTATTGATCGGCTGCTAATAGTATCTGAAGCTTGTGCACCCAAATTGAGTTATTTTCAAATGATTCATATTCAGTTGCATTTAGGACTACGAGTGGACATACAAGTGCCACACTGGATGTGTTGAACCCAAACAAGGGTTGAATGCATCTCCCTTTATCTAATACTAATGGGAGTCTGCACTGCAAAGCTCTACACAAGTCATTGGACTGATCATAGACTTCCGTCTGCCTGCACTCTCTTCCTCTAGATGGGAAGTCACTGACCATGTTCTTCACATATCTGCCATTGTTTCCTTTTTCTGTGTAATGCCCTCCGATGTTAGCATCCATTACGAGAGAAAATGAGTATTCATACACGCTATTAAATATTTCTGGCTGAGTTGGCTTCGGGCTTCGACTCATAACATTGGTTTCCTCGTAATTGCAGACTGCACAGTACTTGTTTTTGTAATAACGCCCTCCTGCAGTAACAAAATTTGTATGACTTTCGCAGGCAGCCTTATACATGTCATTCCCCCACCCTGCTCTACAGCTACTTACATGAGGCTTGCAGACTCTATGGGTGAAATTTGGATGAAAATATTTAACCCATCGTTTACAATGGTGTTTGGTTTTGAAAGACAGTAGACTTTCAGTTGGTGTTGATGTTCTTGGGAACATTCTTCCACAAAATATTTTTTGTAACCAAAAAACATACTTTGTCACATTATGGCAAAGTGCACAGTACACATTCCTGTAGAGTATATTGGTGACCGGATCACTCACTGGAACATTTAAAAGACCATTTTTTTCCATTGTCTCACACTCAGAACGGATACCTGCATCTCCATAGTTTAGTGGGCACCTATTCACAAAGCTTATAGTCAGAGAGTCAATTCCTTGTACAATCTCACAAGTTAATGTATCCTTTGGAATCTGCCTCCGAGAAAATGATTTAGTGTCGGCACCAGTACAGCAGTCATCAAACACAGTGCAAAGTTTGTCACAGTAGCAGGAGTTTCCACAATAGTTGTAATCTGCTGTTCGATTGATTTCTTGCTCTACATTTTTCCAAAACTTCTCCATGTAAGGATCTTCAAATGGAGGTAGCACCAAAGATCTGGGTGATCCTTGCTGTATTCCAACCACAGTTTCCACTTGCACTAACAACAACAAAAGGACGACGAGTTGAGACATTGCTGACCGTTTTTCTGAAATTAGAAAATATGGATTTAATGTTTGAAAACAACTCAACGGACATGTATAAGGATGGCACACAAACATCAGAAGAAACCACAAATTACCTATAAGGCATGCTGAAACCTTTGCATCGTGATATCTTTCTGTCACTTGTGTAGGATCCTGATGCAATTTTAGAAACATTCTAACCGACAATGCCTATTGAAGGAGTATATCATAACTTTCTTTTTGAGCTGGCCAAAAGTTTCCTCTGGTCCCAAATGGCATTTTCAAGTTATGGCTGGTGCTCAGTTTGTTTTACAAATTGTTGGGCAATTTAAAATTCCACACCTGAAAATTTTGAGTGGTTTAATGGTAAATGTGTGTCTTGAAATATGGTAAAACTGTCTTCGAAATACTATTTGTGAATTCTTAGCATTGACAACTATCCAAATATTGTCGTCCAACACCGATAATTACCGTCCTTTCAATTTACTCTACTATTCCTTCACCTATTGGCCATTATAAGAAATGTTGTGTAGAACCTTAGGCCACTTTTTTTATTTCTGTTTTAGGAAAAATCCCTCGTTGATTTTGGGACCTTCATTGAAAAAAAAAAAAAAAAAAAAGAAAGGAAAGTTGAGAAGTATATCCTTGAAAGCAATATTTGTGCATGCTTTATGAAAGAAAAATAGAAAATAAACATATACATATTGTTTCCAAGTTGATAAATAGGAGTAAGGTCATCAATATTTAGTTATCATTTTACTCCCTAGCAGGGACTAGATGGGGCAGGCGAAATCCTGCATGGTGCCGGGGTTCCAACAACCCTCGTACTGGGTGTAGTCACCACAGGCTTAGGAGCACTCCCTAGCAGTTTGTGGCTTCCATTGGAGAGAGGGGGATGGGTCCTGAGAGGGTCAAACCTCTCCACCTCCCCTTCCCTTTCACCCTCGGCCTAGTCCAAGAACTGGTCCTGGGATGTTGCCAGGGAGGTAGGCCCGACCTAGACATCGATGGAGACCTAGACACCTAGCTAGAGCTGCACTCCTTGAGGGAGATCACCTCATGAGCTCACCACCCTTTTGACTCATGAGCTCATAGTTCACGGACGCGCAGAGTTAAAAAAACAACAACTTATTTTCCAGCCCAGCTATTAAGAAATAAATACTTACTGGTGGAGATTTATTAACATTTTAAAATGTGATGACGAGGTACAAAGGTCAGTATAACACTCAACACTGCTTGTATGCATTGGAGATTGTAAATGTCTGCGGTAAGCATTTATAAGGTGTGTTAGGTGCTCTGTATTACGTTTGTGTTTCCAACATAGATGAGCTCACAAGTTGAACACGTCAGCTCGAGCTCGGCGAGCCTGCCCCATTGCTTGAGCCACTTGAGTTCGTGAGAGGTGAGTGCAGCTCTACACCTAGCGAAGGAGGGAAGGAGAGGGGGTAGCTGTCTAGCTGTGGGTGATTCCTTATAGAGACTATGCCAATTCGTATGGCGTCTCCTTGGGCTGAGGTCCCCCTACGATACTGACGGCAAGCTAGTAGACTGACCCTCCTCTTTCTACTAGTGCGGGCAGATTTACAACCCTTCTTCTTTATACCAGTGCTACCTGGACTTGCAGCCAACGCAGACCTGGTCGAGGTAGTTGCAGTGACAGCAACCTGTGGGGTACCCGCACGCCCTGCGGTACCCACACTCTTTGCGCTACCGACATGGCCAGCAGTTCCTGCGCTCTTTGAAGCACCTGCCTGCACTCTTTGCAGTACCCACGCTCTCTGCGATACCTGCATTTGGGCTCTTTACAGTACCCACACTCTTTGCGGCACTCACGCTCAATGTGGCACCCGCGCTTTTTAAGGTACCCACGCTCTTTAAGGCACCTGCTCCTTTAAGGTACATGCGCTCTTTAAGGTACCTGCACTCTTTGCGGCACCCGCGCTCAATGAGGCACCCGCTCTCTTTGACGTACCCACACCCTTTGAGGCACCTGCACTCTTTGAGGTACCCGCGCTCTTTGTAGTATCCACGCTGGCACTCTTTGCGGCACTGGCGCTCTCTGCAGTTCCATTGCTCTTTGAGGCACACACGTTATTTCCTGTACCTGCGCGCCCTGCAGTACCGGCGCTCTTTGTAGCACTGACACTCTTTGAGGCACCTGCGCTCTTCACGGCACTCAGGCGCTCTTTCAGGTACCTCAACTCTATGAACAACCCGTGCTCTTTCAGGTACCCGCACTCTTTCAGGCACCTCCGCTCTTTGCGGCACTCAGGCGCTCATTGAGGTATTCAAGCTATATGTGGCATTGGCGCTATTTGCGGCACTGGCGCTATTTGAGGTACCCGTGATCTATGAGGTACTTGCGCTCTTTTCAATACCCACACTATTTGTGGTACCTGCGCTATTTGCAACACTGGCGCTCTTTGATGCACCGACGCTCTTTGAGGTTCTCGTGCTCTTTGAGGCACCTGCACTCTTTGCGGCACTCAGGCGCTCTTTTAGGTACCCGCGCTCTATGAGCTACCCATGCTCTTTGAGGTACCCGCGCTCTTTGAGGCACTCAGGTGCTCTTTTAGGAACCTGCCCTCTTAGATGCACCAGCGCTATTTGAGGTACCCACACTCTTTGCGACACTGGCACTCTTTGAGGTATTCACGCTATATGCGGCACTGGCGCTATTTGCAGCACTGGCGCTCTTTGAGGTACCCGTGCTCTATGAGGTACCCACGCTATTTGCGACACCCACACTCTTTGCAACACTGGCGCTCTTTGAGGTACCCACACCATTTGCGGTACCCCCGCTAATTGCGGCACTGGCGCTCTTTGATGCACCGGCGCTCTTTGAGGTACTCATGCTCTTTGCGGTGCCTACACTCTTTGAGGTACCCGCGCTCTATGAGCTACCCATGCTCTTTCAGGTACCTGCACTTTTTGCAGTACCTGCACTCTCTGTGGTACCTGCACTATACAGTACCCGCGGTTTACGGAACCTGCACTATTTGCGGTACCCAAGCTGTTTGAGGTGACCGCAACTGAAGTTGCAGAGACCACTAAGTTAATGTACGTGCGGTGATACTGCGGTGGAGAGGCTCTTCTCACTTTCTTAACCAAGTCTGGAGGTGTTCCAATGTTATAGCACATGGTAGACTTAGATTTCTGGGGTAAACTATCCAATCATTTGAAAGGATACCTGGATTCATACCCTACAGAATGTATACAAGGGTTTCTGACAATAAAAAAATATGGCTGTATAACCGGCTTTTCACTTCTTCTTTTTTTTACTTTTTTTATTTTTTAGCTCCCTCTCGCATTGATTTTGAGAAAAAAATCTTCCTAAAACAGAAAAAAAGGATGGCCTTAAGTACCTTAAATATTACACATCGCTTTGGGGTTGTAATGGTCAATATTTAGTCAGTTTGATTATTTTGGATTTATTTCATCAAAAAAGTGTGAATTGTTTTTAAGTTATTCTAGGGCTAAATCGTCACTGGTGGAGGAAAATGAAATACTTGTAAGAACCCAACAGATTCATATCACAAGGCACTGCCAACCATTTGACATTCTTTAATCAAGGACTACATGTATGTGCAGGTGATTTCTGAAAATGTGATTAAAAGAATTCAATGCCAAAACTAGAACACCTGCTGTTAATTGTAACAGGGATCTATTGTACCCTGTTTGTTATTTGAAACTAATCATCACTATAGCTGCTGCTTGAGCCCTCTGCCATATTGGTCATCATTTAGAGCCCGCCTTCTGCAGTCAGGGGTTGGACATGCACTCAGAGCTGACATTCTGGGCTTAGGAATTACTTATGGGCTGCAGTGGCAGCACATCTTAGGATCTACTAGTGGTATTATATTAGGATTAGCCAATTCCTGTATCTACTGTTAGTAAGTAATAAAGCAGATTGTATATATATATGGTAATCTAACTTCTATTTGTCATTCTTTGACCCTGCATCACATAGAGTGTTCTTCTTAACCTTAATGTAACTAACCCTCAGACTAGCCCTGAGCTAGCAGTAGCAAACGGTTACAGTAATTACGGAAAAGTTGATTGCCGATAACTTATGGAAATAAGCCAGCCACAGAAACCAATTGTTATTTCCAAACATGTCAAATTCAGTCTATGTTGATCCTTATGTTTTGAGAGCAACATACATCCAAGAGGGATGTATAACTGCCATGAAGCATTTCTGCAACATCAGCATGATAGTCATTACCCATGTGACGCTGAATGATATTAGATGTAATATCCTCAGGGGTTCATCCAAAGCAGGCCAATACTGTCACGTATCAGCAACTTAGCAATGTCATCAATGTAATGTCCGTGGGGACTGGCATGGTGTTTACACTAGAATAGAGGGGAGGGGGACATGATTTAGTTAACCTCATCATTACTACATTCGATTCCTTTCCAGTGTTTCAATAGAATAAATTGATGCGATCCTTAATGTGCACCATCATTCTGTATTCATTACACTCTCATATATGATATGTAATGGGAATGAAACGAAAGGAGATGTTCAAAGATATATATTCACACACATACAATTGATCTCCTTATCAATGAAAATGATGTGCAAATGTAATGATTTTCTGATTTTTGACATTATTTTTAATTGCAATGAGGTACAATGTAGTAACATTGCTTATGTTGTGGATTGGAAATATTTCTTGAATTAAGTTTCATCATATTCGAAGGGATGCTTAAATGTCTTTCAAATCTACCCACGATCAGATATAAGGTATAGTCCACTACACTCTCTCTTGGAACCAACTCTGAGAACAGTGCTATGACGCTTACAAAAATAACTGTAAGATTTAACATGAATTTGTTATAAAATAATAACAGAGGGAGAGTTGTGGATTTTTAGTTCTACCGTTCCTTTCTCAAATCTTTTCCAAAATATACGATTACAAGGAATCTATATTATACTGAAAGCGTTAACAAATATCCTGATATGTTTAGCTCAAATTAATTAGTAATTTTCAAAAGTAGTAAAACTTCATTTGATAACATTTAATTTAATTTCATTTCGGGATATGATAAACATATATTGGCAGCAATATGATTAATATCCATGAAATTTGGACTTTATTAGGGTAGGTAACAGGTTGATTGTCTGCCTCCTCTACCCTCCTCACATTTAACTATTCAGCATTTACAAAGCATATGTTGCCCGGAATGCTTTCTGATGAGAAATACATTAAGCGTAACAGAAGTACCCTACCAGCATGGTTTTAGGGCTTAAAGACCTATGCATAGAATATACATATCAGTTTCAAAAAGAGCGAACGCAGTGACCATCAAATTTCAAAACTGTTTCTTCTGCAATTCTATGTGATGATGAAATTTACAAAAAATCAACTTCTGCATTGCACAGCCTCGGACAAAATAGAAATTTAAAAATAAGATATCATATCGTTGCAGTACTCCTAGTTATAGGAATGAATACTTTTGAGCAAATACCCTTAGTAAAGGGCTATTCTAGAAAAGGGGGAGGGGTGGAAAACCAAATTATAGACCCCTCATGCAGTGATTTTTTAAAAAGATTTTCTTTCATGAAGACTCCCTATATAGAGATTTATTATATGAGACAAAGTAGCTCAGTTGGTCAGCTGTCAGACTAGTAATCAGAGGGTCGCTGGTTCAATAGGATGTTCTAGGAACTATTCCGCTGAGCGGCGCTTCACGCCGGATGCGGACCAAAGTGGGTCAGCCGGTAAAGCGTGCGCTCTGCCTGGCAGTCACATACATACATGGCAAAAGGAAGCCTTTAAACCACGCGTTTAAAAGTCGCTTATAAAAACGTTTTACACGCGATTCACTTTCCCCTCTATCTTGGAATAATATACATGAATTGCTTTTATTCATCTAAGACTACTGGACGGCGCATTTGACTGCTGGTTCTGAGAAATCAATAGAAACTCCTTAGGCATACTGTATTGGGGTATTCGACAAGGTGACAGTGACATCTAAACTTAAAGTCCATTAAAAGATCATTGTCAGATCTCCTTTGAAAATCTCAAAAAGTGGGGCCGTATAGGTGGCATCCGAAGTGCCACCTTATACATTTGCATATTTCATGTCTAAAATTGAAAGTTCATTATACCGTTATGCTGCTGGTGGATAATTTATCCAATACAAGGTGATGTGAAAAATTACTGAAACCCTGGTACATTGGTACTCATCTGAGAGTACACACGAGAGCTAACCACTGAATACCAACATGGCAGGGTTCAGATCGTTTTCAAAACTCTGCATTTTTCTGAGAATGGACGAAAGAAGTCTCAGCATAGAAAGGGTTAAACTACATCACCATTAGAATTTTCTCATACCTTATTTAGGCTTTCATTGTCAGGTCCAATATCTAGAATAAAAAGGGGGGGGGGGTCACCAGTCATGCCGTTCATATAGTTGGCGCCAAAGTGGCAAACAAATTTCATTAAGGGATGAGAAATAATGTATAACCAAGTAAGGATATTCTAACATTTTTGATCTATATAAATATATAGTGGTGCCACAACTACTGACTCTATTAATGAAATCGTATGATCGATTATTAAACTGTCACTTTTGAAAGAGTCAGTACGGACATAAAGAGAGGCACACAGACACACACATATATGTATGTATGTATGTATATATATATATATATATATATATATATATATATATATATATATATATATATATATATATATATATATATATATATATATATTCATGCATATATACACGAATAATACATCAACAAGCTTGTGTCGCATAGGCTATAGTTTAGTTTTATGGATGCATGGGTGTGATTAGTTTAATGATATTGAACCTTACTATATGCAACGATATCTTATTGTGGATGTTCTGTGTTGCACATGTAAGGTTCAATGCCATCATTTAACTGTAGCAGGGATGGTTTTGCAAAAAAAACAATAAACGGAGCCCAATGTCAGGCAGCTTTGTCTTGAAAGTGTCATTAATCAATACCAATATGACATGCCTTCTCCCAGCAAATATTCTGGATGATTCGTAATAGAAAAAAATATATTCTATTTAGGTTAACAATATATTTGTTGCATTTGCGCTAATCCAAAATTAAAAATTAAATCCATTCAGTAAATATTTCCGGCCTTTACAAAATCAATATGGTGGACATTTACAACTTGTCCCGATTGATAGCCGGCTGGAGTTGAAAAGAGTCTGATATAGTCCGAGAGTCTGATATAGTTAAGTTTACAAAGTTTTAGAAATAAACATACTGATGTCCTTAGATGTGTTAAATGTGGGTAGAGCGCTTAAGTATCACACAAATCAAGAACATAAGTATTTTCCTCAGTTTTGATTAATTTCTGGCTCTCGTTGCCATGGCCACCACTAAAACTACTAAAAACAACGACACATGAATGAACTGCAAAGATTGAGAGCTTGAATTTGATACCAAATTTGGCATGATCTGCCACTGATCTGATAAATTGACTCATTTTAAGCCTGATTGTGGATAGACATGCCGCATTTGCGGTATTGCCATTTTCAAAGGACTGTACTCCATACTCCAAAAATCTTAATCATACAAAATTGGCACGAATTGATCAATAAAAGAGCATGAAGTTCTTATTAAACATACCGATGCCCTTAGAGTTGTTGATTAGGGGTAAATCACACTTACGTATCACACAAATCAAGAAAATAACCATTTTCCTCAGTTTTTGATTAATTCATGGCTCCCGTTGCCATGGCCACTACTAAAACTACCAAAAAACAACACATGAATGAACTCCTACGGTTGAGAGCTTGATTCTGATACCCAAATTTGGAATGATGTCACACTGATCTAAAATAAATTATGCAAATTAACGTATAAAACGTGCCAGAGTCATCCAAGAATGCTGATTAAGAGGTAGTAACACTGAAAAATTAGCTTGGTATCTGTCATTTTCAGAATTAGTGACCTGATATTGGGTAGAATTACCGGATACCGACTTTAAACAAAAAATGCTTCAATAGGTAACTTTTTCTGGAATTTGCGCCTGACTGATATTTACTCGAAAGGATTTTTGCAATGAGCATGCTGCCACGCAAATGTTCTTATATACTGGTCGTATTGTAATATATATATACATACATATATATATATATATATATATATATATATATATATATATATATATATATATATATATATATATACACCTTGTGACGCATAGGCTATGCTAAGTTGTAGGGTTACGTCGGTGTGATGTGTCTACGGTCTAAGTGGTTTGCAATCGCCATTAAGACAGCGGAGCTCACTTATCTTCCTTTTTATGACAGCTCTGGAACGGGTCATTGTATTTACCGAAGCTGTCGGCACTGACTGAGTGAAGAAACCCATTTATCCCCACTGCCCGCCACCAGCAATGTTTCGCCACTTCTTATTGCTTTATAAATATTACAGTATGTTGCCATAGTATTATTTAGACATTTTTCCTACCCTCGTTCATTGTCCTCGCACGGTGTCACGGCAACTATATGTAAAAAAAATTTTAAATGGCCTTGGTTCATCAATTTAATGCACTTTTCCCACGAATTTAAAAAAATATATATAGTATATTGCCACAGCAATGTATAGACATTATTTTCTGCCACACAGTGCAACTATGACAGGATTAAAGTGTTTTCTGGCCTCATTTTTTGCCCGCGTGCGCTGTCAAGGCAACCACATGTAAACAACATTTTAAAGAGGCTTTTTGAGCAGAAAACAATATTTTCCATGCTCTAATAGTAGCCAATAAGACCTCGCCAGGCAGCTGAGTTGGAAACCCTAAGGCCTCGGGAGGTCGGGTGCATCTTACAGACTCTGGCCTGAGCCCCTCGGCTCTGAGATACATCAGACCACCCTTAGTCTAGGGTTTTCCAACACGACAGCCTGGCTGGTACTTTACCCCTATAATAGTTTACACGCGATCCAGACATGATGGGAATGTCGTTTGCACGTAAAATGCATTAATACACGCGCGTAAATGCGAAGATATATGGAAAGTAAAGAGACCATCATTGCCTACAGCTATTCCGATTGGAAAAATAATTAAACGCGCATCTATAGTTTTGTAGATATTGTATAAAACATATGTTATTATACGTGAACAGTGTTTGAAGGCATTCGCTTGCCTTAGTATGTCACAGACACACTCTATAAATACCCGCACTCTTCAGCGAGTGGTCCGCATGCGAGTGGCGCCATCTATTAGCGGTGAGCGCGGGAAGAACATCCTATTCAATTCAATTCAATTCCTTGGGCAAGACAGTTTATTCAATATTGCGTCAGTCTACCCAGCTGCAAAATGGGTATCTAGCATAAATAAGGCAGTGCTTAGAGCGTGTGCGCTATATGCTGCCAGTTGCTCTGGAATATCCCCCGGGGGGTTGAAATGGTTTCCGTGTGTACAGTGCCTGCTAGTGAAGGAAGGTCGTGTGAGCGCTTCGATGGATACAAGACTATAAACCGAATACCTTGACCTTGACCTTATTTCAAGAAGACCCCACTAATGTATTTATCCCTTCATTTCTGATATACAGATTTTGGCAAAATATTCAAGCAACACAGTTAAGCCGTATAGCAGTCTGTATGACGGGGACTGGAGATTTGATGTCACCAAAGGGAATTCATAAACCATGCAATTTCAATTTTGGCCGGGGGTACTATATCAACGCAATTGAAGAAACATTTAGTACATCTCTTAGTCTATTTTGTTAACTTTAGAAAATCGTTAAGTTTCATTCAGCTTTTGATTTTTATGAAGGGTATATTAGAGAATATTTATTACCCATGTAGTTAGGTGAATATAGATTTGTTGAATGGAATTAAATTGAAAAATGCAAATAACTCCCTCAGATAGGTGATTATAGAATAAGTCTTGATCAAGTCATCAATGTGTTTGACGTTTCAAAATATTTCATGCAAATTCATATTATTATACAGGGGTATTTTGCCGGGTTGAAGAACTTGTGTGATGAAGTGACAAAGTCTCCAGAAACCTTTACTCCTGATTTTTTCATGATCGCATTCCGCATACTCCCTTTTTTGAATAGGATTATCAAGTTATGCTCAAACATGGGTGTTTGGAGCGATGATGTTTTGGTGAAATTCAAAAGAGAAAAGAGCCATATACCTTTGCTGCTTGAGTGCCAGATTATCTCAGTGCTATGGAAGCTGGTTTCCTATTCTGTACGGTGATGGCCTATACAGTAACAGTGTGGGCAGAGTGTTTGTTTTAACATATATTAACATAAAAAACATGACCCCACAATCTCGAAATAACCCATAAATCCAACTGCTAACTGTTTAATTGTTCTAAAATACTATAGAACTGCAAATTTGAATAGGGAAACATCATTCATCAAGAACCTACACTTCTGTTACTTCATAAATCTTATAACGCATTGTCTGTCAGAAGTTAACACGCGTTATGTCTTTTTAAAAATCTGTAATTCTAACAAAATCTACTAAGTGAATGTGATAGATACAGCTGCAATGTAAAACAACATCTACATCAATCACACCAAGAATTATACTCACTAAAGGCTCAAGGATTCCGAAGGCTCTTGGTCTGGCTTGTCCTTTGCGTCTGGATGCTGGTGAAGTTCTGCACTAGTTTTCGCATCACAAGTGGTAAGATAAGGTTGGCAGATGTCATTATCTTCAAAACAAGCTGTACCCAGCAATCGATGCGGTCCATTAAGCGGGGTTTTAATCAGATTCATAGCTCTTTCTGTTTGCAATAAAAACACAACTTCGATTGATGCCAATGTCCCACACATACAATTCAAAAGGAATAACTTATACCCATTGTGATCCTTTGATGAAAGCGTATGGACTGTAATTTTAAAGTTTCTCCCTTTATATTAAAACACACCTGGGAAATAATGACACCCCTCATCCTATCTTACCACTAGTGACGCAAAAGTTAGCAAAGAAATATACAAGCATCCTGATGCAATTGACAATCCGTAACAACAGCCTTTGTTATCCTTGAGTGTTCAAAGAAATTACAAGAGAATGCACCAGAAATACAATCTGTCCTTGGGCAAGACAGTTTATTCCATATTGCGTCAGTCTACCCAGCTGCAAAATGGGTACCTAGCATAAATAAGGCAGTGCTTAGAGCGTGTGCGCTATATGCGCCCAGTTGCTCTGGAATATCCCCCGGGGGTTGAAATGGTTTCCGTGTGTACAGTGCCTGCTAGTGAAGGAAGGTCGTGTGAGCGCTTCGATGGATACAAGACTATAAACCGAATACCTTGACCTTGACCTTATTTCAAGAAGACCCCACTAATGTATTTATCCCTTCATTTCTGATGTACAGATTTTGGCAAAATATTCAAGCAACACAGTTAAGCCATATAGCAGTCTACATGACGGGGACTGGAGATTTGATGTCACCAAAGGGAATTCATAAACCATGCAATTTCAATTTTGGCCGGGGGTACTATATCAACGCAATTGAAGAAACATTTAGTACATCTCTTAATCTATTTTGTTAACTTTAGAAAATCGTTAAGTTTCATTCAGCTTTTGATTTTTATGAAAGGGTATATTAGAGAATATTTTTTACCCATGTAGTTAGGTGAATATAGATTTTTTGAATGGAATTAAATTGAAAAACGCAAATAACTCCCTCAGATAGGTGATTATAGAATAAGTCTTGATCAAGTCACCAATGTGTTTGACGTTTCAAAATATTTCATGCAAATTCATAATATTATACAGGGGTATTTTGCCAGGTTGAAGAACTTGTGTGATGAAGTGACAAAGTCTCCAGAAACCTTTACTCCTGGTTTTTTCAGGATCGCATTCCGCCTACCCCCTTTTTTGAATAAGATTATCAAGTTATGCTCAAACATGGGTGTTTGGAGCGATAATGTTTTGGTAAAATTCAAAAGAGAAAAGAGCCATAAACCTTCGCTGCTTGAGTGCCAGATTATCTGAGTGCTATGGTAGCTGGTTTCCTATTCTGTACGGTGATGGCCTATACAGTAACAGTTTGGGCAGAGTGTCTGTTTTAACATATATTAACATAAAAAACATGACCCCACAATCTCAAAATAACCCATAAATCCAACTGCTAACTGTTTAATTGTTCTAAAATACTATATAACTGCAAATTTGAATAGGGAAACATCATTTAACAAGAACCTACACTTCTGTTACTTCATAAATCTTTTAACGCATTGTCTGTCAGAAGTTAACACGCGTTATGTCTTTTTAAAAATCTGTAATTCTAACAAAATCTACCAAGTGAATGTGATAGATACAGCTGCAATGTAACAACAACTACATCAATCACACCCAGAATTATACTTACTAAAACGCTCAAGGATTCCGAAGGCTCTTGGTCTGGCTTGTCCTTTGCGTCTGGATGCTGGTGAAGTTCTGCACTAGTTTTCACGTCACACGTGGTAAGATGAGGCTGGTGGATATATTTATTTTCAAAATAAGCTGTACCCAGCAATCGATGCAGTCCATTAAGCGGGGTTTTAATCAGATTCATAGCTCTCTGTTTGCAATAAAAACTCAACTTCGATTGATGCCAATGTCCCACACATACGATTCAAAAGGAATAATTATACCCACTGTGATCCTTTGATGAAAGCGTATGGACTGTAATTTTAAAGTTTTTCCCCTCATATCAAAAACGCATTTTTAGGAGGAGTATGCAGTTCCTCGCACTCACTTCTCCAGTTATTTCAGTTGCGGCCTTGAATTGCGACAAAGCACCTGGGCAATATTGACATCAGCCATCCCAATCTTACCACTGGTGACGCAAAAGTTAGCAAAGCAATATACATGTACAAGCATCCTGATGCAATTGACAATCCGTAACAACAGCCTTTGTTATGCCAGAATGTTGAAAGAAATTACATTAGAATGCACGAGGAATACTATAGATGGGTCATGTCTTAGACACTCAATACCTCCCAATCCTAAAAGGAACATTTCTACAGAAAAAAATAGTTCACCAATAGCTGGCATGGCTGTTAGCTAACCTGTCCAATCAGAACCGTCACTACTCTCCGAGATCCATTGCATATCAAAATGACAGGGTTAAGACCGCCATCCTAATCCTACCACTAGTGATGCAATGTTAGCATATATATAAAGAAATATACAAGCATCCAGGCGCAAATGACAATCCGGAACAACAGCCTTTGTTATCACTGAGTGTTTAAAGAAAGTGTAGTAGTAGTAGTAGTAGTAGTAGTAGTAGTAGTAGTAGTAGTAGTAGTAGTAGTAGTAGCAGTAGTAGTAGTAGTAGTAGTAGTAGTAGTAGTAGTAGCAGCAGCAGGAGCAGTAGTAGTAGTAGTAGTAGTAGCAGCAGTAGTAGTAGTAGTAGTAGTAGTAGTAGTAGTAGGAGGAGGAGGAGGAGGAGCTGTTGTTGTTTATGTTGTTGCTTTACCTCGCAGTGGCATCAAATATTGTTTACTTGGTAGATTTTACTAGAAGTCCACATTTTAGAAAAAAAGACGTTACACAGGATAGAGAATGTTGATGTCTTTTGGAACTTGAAATTTGATTTTTCGCAACTTTTTCTGCCTTATCAAGGCAGAGGAAAAACATTGACCTATCAACAAAGTCGATTCCAAGCTACATCAAAGCAGAATGTTAAGGTATCAATAATACTATGAAATAACCTCAAGGGAGTCATATGAAAAATGTTGATGTACTAACAAAATCAACTTCACGCTACACCAAAACAGAGAGTATTGATGTATATATCAACACAAAGCTGAAGCAACATCAAGAAAGACTATTGTTATTCTATTGGTATGTTACTATGGATTTCAACGTTTCGTGATGTTATTACAGTCGTCATCCACTTACTTTAATTATATTAGGTTGATGAAAAACATTTACCTTTTTGATGTAGACCAACTTTCATCTTGTTGATTCATCAACATTTTTGTAAATTTATCTAGGCAGTATTAACTTGATTGTGTTGATATTATTATTATCCTCTTTGTAAAAAGGGATACGGCATGGTGTCTGCAAGATGCCAGTCATATCGCACGAGACCGGACGCCGAGTGCAACATGTCCAGTTGAACGCATCCCTTTATACAAACATGGTAACGAATTTATTATCAGTTCCCGGCCCCTTACACGACACAATTTTGAAGCAAAACAGCTTGAACAATCGCTAGGTTCATACTGCGGACATGAGACTCGCCTGATGCAGAGCGAAAGGTAAGGATTTCTCACTTGAATTACAAACCCCAATCCATCTTAATTACTTCCTGCCATCATTATCATCGCTCCACCCCCCCCCCCCCCCCCTCCCCCATGTCAACATAAATCCCAGGTTCTTGCAACAGAGATTTTCGTCAGACTCGCTAGACACAGAGCTAGCGGCAAGGATTACTCATTCGAATTTGCGATATCAACACAGCATTTGATAATATTAAGCGTAACAGAAGTACCCTACCAGTTCAATTCAATTCCTTGGGCAAGACAGTTTATTCCATATTGCGTCAGTCTACCCAGCTGCATAATGGGTATCTAGCATAAATAAGGCAGTGCTTAGAGCATGTGCGCTATATGCTGCCAGTTGCTCTGGAATATCCCCCGGGGGTTGAAATGGTTTCCGTGTGAACAGTGCCTGCTAGTGAAGGAAGGTCGTGTGTGCGCTTCGATGGATACAAGACTATAAACCAACTACCTTTACCTATACCTTATTTCAAGAAGACTCGACTAATGTATTTATTCCTTCATTTCTGATATACAGATTTTGGCAAAATATTCAAACAACACAATTAAGCCGTATAGCAGTCTGTATGACGGGGACTGGAGATTTGATATCACCAAAGGGAATTTATAAACCATGCAATTTCAATTTTAGGCGGGGGTACTATATCAACGCAATTGAAGAAACATTTAGTACATCTCTTAATCTATTTTGTTAACTTTAGAAAATCGTTAAGTTTCATTCAGCTTTTGATTTTTATGAAGGGGTATTTTAGAGAATATTTTTTACCCATGTCGTTAGGTGAATAAAGATTCATCGAATGGAATCAAATTGAAAAACTCCCTCAGATAGTTGCTTATAGAATAAGTACTGATCACGTTATCAATATGTTTAACGTTTCAAAATATTTCATGCAAATTCTCAGCATTATTCAAGGGTTTAGATGGGTTCATTATGTCATGTTGAGGAAATTGTGTGGTGACGTAACGAAGTATCCAGAAATCTTTAATAAGGTAAAAGAGAAAAGAAAAATTAAAACATTGAGAAGACAAGGGCACTGCCATATATACACCCAAACACTCCATGTTTAATAATTGGTCCCCAATCTAAGCTAACCCTACACCCATGTGTTATATTTTTGACACAATTCACTGGCTTTGCCTTTCTTAACGTCATTCCTTCATTCGCAATGATATTTTAACAGTGTCCACTTACCCGTAATGATTTTTGAGGGTCGCTTTCCGCCTCCTACCCCCCGCCCCCCCCCCCCCCCCCCACCCTTTCCCCCCTTTTTTAAATAGCCCTAACAGATGATACTCAAAGATGCGTGTTTGGAGCGATAGTGTTTTGGTGAAATTCAAAAGAGAAAAGAGCCATAAACCCTTTGCCACTTGTGTGCACGATTATCTGAGTTCTGCTGTAGTTGGTTTCCTATTCTGTTCGGCGATGGCCTATACAGTAACAGTTAGGGCAGAGTGTTTGCTATAACATATATTAACATAAAAAACATGACCCTACAATCTCAAAATAACCCATAAATCCAACTGGTAACTGTTTAATTGTTCTAAAATAATATTGAATAGGGAATAGGGAATGGGGAAAGGCAAATATTGTATAGGGAAACATCATTCATCAAGAACCTACACTTCTGTTACTTCATAAATCTTTTAACGCATTGTCTGCTAGAAGTTAACACGCGTAATGTCTTTTTGAAAATTTGTAATTCTAACAAAATCTGCCAAGTGAATGTGATAGATACAGCTGCAATGTAAAACAACAACTACATCAATCACACCCAGAATTATACTTACTAAAACGCTCAAGGATTCCGAAGGCTCTGGGTCTGGCTTGTCCTTTGCGTCTGGATGCTGGTGAAGTTCTGCACTAGTTTTCACGTCACAAGTGGTAAGATGAGGTTGGCTGATATCATTATTTTCTAAACAAGCTGTACCCAGCAATCGATGCGGTCCATTAAGCGGGGTTTTAATCATATTCATAGCTCTTTCTGTTTGCAATAAAAACACAACTTCGATTGATGTCAATGTCCCACACATACAATTCAAAAGGAATAACTTATACCCATTGTGATCCTTTGATGAAAGCGTATGGACTGTAATTTTAAAGTTTTTCCCTTCATATCAAAAACGCATTTTTAGGAGAAGTCTGCAGTTCCTCGCACTCACTTCACCAGTTATTTCAGTTGCGGCCTTGAATTGCGACAAAGCACCTGGGAAATATTGACATCAGCCATCCCAATCGTACCACTGGTGACGCAAAAGTTAGCAAAGAAATATACAAGCATCCTGATGCAATTGACAATCCGTAACAACAGCCCTTGTTATCCTTGAGTGTTCAAAGAAATTACAATAGAATGCACGAGAAATACAATCAATGGGACATGTTTTAGATACCTCCCAATACTAAAAGGAACATTTCTAAAGAAAATGTTTTTGCCAATAGATGACAGGTATGCTGATATCATTGATTTATTTTAATCCTTATGATGCTTGTGGGTAATCTGGCTGATTAGAACTGTTACAAAAACACTTGAAAAATGACTGAAACCGTGGCACATGGGTACTCATCTGAGAGTACTCTGCGAGTTCTATCCATTGAAAATCAACGTGACAGGTTGAGATCGCCATCCTAATCCTACCAATAGTGACGCAAAAGTTAGCATAATATATAAATAAATATACAAGCATCCAGACGCAAATAACAATCCGGAACAACAGCCTTGGTTATCCCTGAGTGTTCAAAGAAAGTGTAATTCTGATTGTAGTACATGTAGTAGTAGTAGTAGTAGTAGTAGTAGTAGTAGTAGTAGTAGTAGTAGTAGTAGTAGTAGTAGTAGTCGTCGTCGTAGTCGAAGTAGTCGTAGTAGTAGTAGTAGTAGTAGTAGTAGTAGTAGTAGTAGCAGTAGTAGTAGTAGCAGTTGTTGTTGTTGTTGTTTTACCTCGCAGCGGGATCTAATGTTGTTTACTGGGTAGAAAGAGACGTTACGCTGGATAAAGAATATTGATGTCTTTTGGAACTTGGAATTTCGTTTTTTGTCACTTTTTCTGCCATATCGCGTTAGAGGAAAACATTGACGTATCAACAAAATCAATTCCAAGCTACACCAAAGTAGATTGTTAATGTATCGATATTAATATGAAATATCTTCAAGAGAGTCATAGGAAAAATGTTGATGTATCAACAAAATCAACTTCACGCTACACCAAAACTGAGAGTATCGATGTATCAACACAAAACTGAAGCAACATCAAGAAAGACTATTGTTACTCTATTGGTATGTTACTATGGATTTCAACGTTTCGTGATGTTATTACAGTCGTCATCCACTTAGTATAACTATATTAAGTTGATAGATAGACATTTACATTATTGATGTAGTCCAACGTTCATCTTGTTGATGCATCAACATTTTTGTGAATTTATCTAAGCAGCATTAACTTGATTGTGTTGATATTATTAGTTATCCTCTTCATAAAAAGAGATACGGCCTGATGTCTGCAAGATGCCAGTCATATCGCATGAGACCGGAAGCCGAGTGCAACATGTCCAGCTGAACGCATCCTTTTTTACAAACAGGGTAACGAATTTATCCCAATAATGCTCACAACGGCTACAACAGCCTGACAATTATGATGAAATATTGCAGGCATAAACATATTCAGGAAAATATTTGATGGAGAAATGTTTATCAGGATATTAGTAACAACTCTCCCTCAAATATTTTGTAAAATTGATCTTAATTCAAAAATTGTAGTCATAAGTATCAGATATCCAGACGACAATTTCTGGAGAAATCCTTATATGGGTTATCATCAGCTCCCGGCCTACACGACGCAAATCTCTAGGTTCATACTGCGGACATGAGACTCGCCTGATGCAGAGCGAATGGCAAGGATTTCTCACTTGAATTACAAACCCCAATCCATCTTAATTTTTTCCTGCCATCATTATCATCTCCCCCTTCCATACCCCAGCATAAACCTTGAAAGACGATCAGCACGAGTTCTAAATTCAAGGTTCTTGCAACAGAGATTTTCGTCAGACTCGCTAGACGCAGAGCTAGCGGCAAGGATTACTCATTTGAATTTGCGTTATCAAAACAGCATTTGATAACATTTAATTTATTTTCATTTTGGGATATGTCTAAATATAATTTGACAGCAATATAATCAATCTTCATTAAAAATTAACTTTTAAAAAGGTAGCTCATGGGTTGATTGTCTAATTCCTTTACCCTGTTTCCCTTTGAATCTTCAGCTTTTATAAAGCATATGTTGCCCGGAATGCTTTCTGATGAGAAATACATTAAGCGTAACAAAAGTACCATACCAGCATGATGTAAGGGCTTAAAGACCTATGCATAGAACATGCAGTGTTTCCAAAAAGAAATTTTATTTTAGTAGGAACCCAGTGACCACCAAATATCACAAATGAGGAACTATATTGGGTAATGATCTTTTAAATTTCAAAACTATTTCTTCCGCAATTCTAAGTGATGATGAGAAAAAGCAAATAAAAAGTAGAGGTAAATATAGAAAATGACCCTACATTCTTAAGATATCCGGTAAATCCAACTTCTAACTGTTTTCATGTTCTAAAATACTATATAACTGCAAATTCGAATTGGAAAATATCATTTGACAAGAACCTACACTTATGTTTATTCCTAAATCTTATAACGCATTGTCTGTTAGAAGTTAGCGTAATGTCTTTTTAAAAAATCTCTAATTCTAACAAAATCTACCAAGTGAATCTGTAGCTGCAATATAAAACCACAACTACATCAATTACATCCAGCACTATACTTACTTAAACGTGCAAGGATTCCGTCAATTGTCAATTGTGTCTGGATTCTGGTAAATTATCGTACTAACTTTTACGTTACAAGTGGTAAGATGAGGTTGGCGGGTGTGATTACTTTCCACACAAGTTGTCACCAGCAATTGATGCGGTCCATTAAACGGAGTTTTAATCAAATTCATAGCTCTTTCCATTTGAAAACACAACTTCGATTGATGTCAATGTCCCATATATACAACTGAAAAGTGATAACCTATTCCCATTGTGATCCTTTGATGAAAGCACATATAGGCTGTTATTTCAAAGATGTTCCCTTTTAATCTAAAGTATTGATGTATCAACACAAAACTGAAACAACATCGAGTCAAACTATTGTTATTATATTGGTATATTACTCTGCATGTCAATGTTTCGTGATCTTATTACAGTCCTCATCCACTTCCTATATTTATTAGGTTGATAGAAAGACATTTACATTATTGATGTAGTCCAACGTTCATCTTGTTGATGCATCAACATTTTTGTAACTTTATCTAAACAGTATTAACTTGATTGTGTTGATATTATCAATTATCCTCTTTGTAAAAAAAGAGATACGGCCAGATGTTTGCGAAATGCCAGTCATATCGCACGGGCCGGGCCGCCGAGTGCAATATGGCCGGCTGAATGCAGACACCAGGCAATAACCCTTTGTTTTTATATAGAGGGTAACAAATGTATCATCAGCCCCCCCCCCCCCCCCCCCCTACTCGGCATGAATTCTGAATTACGATAAGCACAACAACTTGAATAAGCTCTAGGTTCATTCTTGAACTACAAACCCCAATCCATCTTAATAATTTCCTGCAAGCATTATTAGCTCCCCCCTCCCCATCATAAACTTTGAATTACGATGAGCACAAGTTCTAAATTTAAGGCGCTTGCAACAGAGATTTTCGTCAAACTCGCCTGACGCAAAGCTAACGGCAAGGATTACTCAAATGAATTTGCGATATACCAGCCTAAATCCATCTTAATTGCTTTCATATTGGCAGACTGTAATGCGCAAATAACGTTAAAGAAATAATTCTAGCGCTGGCAAATATACCAAAGGGAACCAGTAAGTTAAGTGGAACCTGTCTGACAGGTTATAGAGCTTGGTAGAACCTGTCTGACAAGGTCTCATGAGAGAAAATCAATTCAAATCTCTCTGTGGAACCTTCTTGACTTGGTTTCACAATTCACCTGACTCGGTGGAACCTTCTTGACAATGGTCAATCAACTTTGGCTTAACTGGTGGAACCCTCCTGAGAAGGTTCCACCTATTACATTACTTGTTTTTCTGCTTGTGGAACCAGAACTAAGGAACTAATGAGCTTATAAGTTTAACATCAATATCATCTTATTCAAAATTCATCAATGGTACACATTTGTATGCTCTGTCAGTACTGCATAAAGATAGATACATATATGTATATATATACACGAACTCCCTTCAGAATTATATTCTAGAATTAAACCCTACACTTTGAAACCATTTTCAGAAATAAACCATTTTTCAAGTCGTACAAAAGAGTCCAGCAAAGAACTCCTCAAGGACATAGTTGGAGAAGATTACAGCTACCCTGATAGTAGGGTGCACATGTAATTAGATCCTATTACGTGATATATCCAGAGAACAGGCCCATTTTTGATTGGTGCAGTCTAAAGCAGCCTGACACTTTTGGTGAAATCTTTTGGGCAGAAGCAACTTCTGAAATTTTGAAGCTGGAAATAGCATACGTAGGAATGTTTATCAAAACACTATTAACTTCCCAGTTAATGGCATAAGTATCATATTTTCATCAATATACATCAGTTAAGCGTTACCGCCTGCCGCTATGACGCTTACAAAAATAACTGCAACATTTAACATGAATTTGTTATAAAGTAATAACAGAAAGAGAGAGAGAGTTGTGGACATTTGTTATTTCTAACATTTCTCCCTCAAATCTTTTCCAAAATATACTTTTGCAAGGAATCTATATATGTAATCTGAATCGATAATCAGATATCTTGATATGTTCAACGGACAAACAAGCTCAAATTAATCAGTACTTATCAAAAGTAGAAAAACAGCATTTAGTAACATTTCATTTAATTTCATTTTGGAATGTGATAAACACACATACTTGAATATGTTCATAATATTATTAAGGTAAGCCTTAAGTTGATTGTCCAACTCCTCTACCCTGCTTCTCTTTAACTATTCAGCTTTTTGGAAGCATATGTTGCCTGGAATGCCTTCTGATGAGAAATAATTGCCCTACCAGCATGGTGTTTAAGGGCTTAAAGACCCATGCATAGAACATACATATACTTTTTAAAAAGAGCTTTTATTTTAATTAGTAGAAATCAAGTGACCATCAAATTTTACAAGTGAGGAATTATATTGGGTAATGATCTTTTTAAGTTCAAAACTATTTCTTCCGCAATTCTAAGTGATGATGAGAAAAAGTAAATTTCCGGATTGCATAGCCTCATACAAAATAAAAATTTAGAAATAAGGTATTATATTGTTGCAGTACTAACATCTATATGAATGACTAATTTCAAGCAAATATCTTTAGTAAAGGGCTATTCTACGAGTATTCATCCAAAATCTTGTTTGTAATTTTTCCCCCTTTTATGTTTTTTTCGGTATAATTAAACAAGTATGACATCCCTGCGGGGTGTTTCTCAGGAATAACTTCCCCTCGAGAGGATTCCCTCTCTCGGTTATTCCGGGTGGACACCCCACAAGGATGTCATATTTGTATAGTGTGGAAGGTTGATGATCACGTGATCTGATATTGTTCAGGACATTTTATTCGGTAAGATACTTGTGCAGCGTCAGACAAATTACAGGTAGATTTGGACGAGATAAAATAGTGATATTGATAAGTCAAACATTTTTTTCATAGCATACCATGAATAGTGTAACAATCACCCACTTGGATAGAGATTTTACTCGATGTGTATTGGTGGTGTATTGCTTTCGGGGTGGGCGTGGAAATGACGTTTCCATTTATGAAAATGACATGTTCATGCATGGAAATGACATTCATGCATGAACGTAAGTCCATGCAGGAAAATGTTGCCCACAAAATGTACAAGGATGAGAGTGCACAGCCCAATTTCCCATGAAATTCCTGGGACGAATAAGTCATCCTAGGAAGTTTTTTGGGGCAAGATTTTCATTTTCAACTTGCGTCAATAGCTAACGACAACGATTAGGACATGGTATGCGATAAATCTGGCAAACACGGTGTTCAATCCTGTGGAACGAGTTCCCACTTGAAGCGTTTATAACAAGCAATAGTGTGTGTCTATAGAACGTCTCAACATGTGATGTGTTCATCTAGCTCGACGTTAATGCGTGTGTCGTCGGTCAACGTCTTATGATAGGTTTATGAATGGGACATTTTCTTTTTTAAAGAACTCTGAGTAACCAAATGTTCCTGTATTCGCATATAACTTCGCATATGATTATTACATATATCCAATATCTGTCAACATTTCACATATATATTACTTATGAATTGGACATGGGAATAACATCAACATTATATGTGTCATGGCTGTAGATGGAAGTAGTCGGGTCCCGACATCCCATTTACTGTCGCATACCCGTTTAATGTTTCTCTTGTATTTTTTCTGTAAGACCGCCTGTGGTCCCCGCTAATTGTATAAGGTACTTAGTTCCTTTGGTATTAACCCTGTAAATAGAGGTAGTCGGAGTGCGGCACCCAATTAATTACTGGTCAATGTATTCCTTCTTTTGTATTTGTATGTAAGACCGTCTGTGGTCCCAGCAATGTGTATAATCCTGTTTCTCTTGTATCAACATCTTGGTAGGATACAGAGTTTCCTACTGTATCCCTTAAAATGAGCGTTATTTCTCCCAAATGGGATAGTATTGGTTATAATAGTGGTCAGTGCATGACTAATAACCAGTATACCTAGTATTCGGTATATTATTAGACCGAGTATTGGTCTCTGCTACTGGTATAAAACTACTCAGTTCCTTATGTAATAATCCTGTTATTAGGGGTTGTCGGAGTACGACACTCAATTAATGTACAGGCCAGTGTATCTTTCCTTTTTTGTTTTTCTGTAATGTAAGACCAGTTATGGTCCCAGCAAAAAGTATAATTCGGTCTCTGATGTAGCACATCTCTGCTGGATCCCTTTAAAACGAACGTTTTTACTTATGCTTGGGATAATAATGAGTAAA
>OZ012694.1:14348323-14366769 GCA_963942565.1 Maea johnstoni
TATGTACTACAGATGTTGTTTGACATTGCTATGAAAAAATATTTTCCAAAAATGCATCCTCGTGGTCAATTCTGGGACAAAAATGTTTAGAAAATGCTAAAAACGGACATTTTTTGCAACGTTGCTGATGAAAGAAGCCACCCTACAGACTCAAAAACAATTTTAACACCAAGGTTTAAGATTAAAAAACTGCCCTAGATTGTACTAAGCCCAAAAAAACTAATATCGGTATAACTTGGTACCACTTTGGAAGACCACCAATAACCCTTATATTTTGAAAGCCCTTGAACCCCTTTTTATGCCAAATTGGACAATTCACTGATTTCAGGGCCTTGTATTTCCTGAACTAACCATCATATAGCAGTGATATCATTAGGTCTCAATGAGTATGTTACATAGATGCTGCAGAAAGAAATATTTATTTTAATATTGACCCTTTGATCAAACAAGGTCATTTGAAAATGGCCATTTGACCTTGGCTAAGGAGATTTTTGGTTATTCACATCACAGATTTCAGGGCCTTGTATTTTCTGGACTAACAAGCATATAGCAATTAAATCCTCAGGTCTGAATCAGTATGTTACATAGATGCTGTAAAAAGAAAATATAATTGTGATATTGACCCTTTGGTCAAATAAGGTCATTTGAAAATGGCCATTAGACCTTTGATAAGGAGCGTTTTGGTATTTTGCATCAGTTGGGGGGATTGCGTAAATTGGTACCAGTTGGGGGGACTGCAAATTACCCTTATATTTTGAAGGGCCATGAACCCCTCAAGTACCTGCTTGATAGACATCTGAAGCTGGTAGCTGTTTTGAGATATTGAGCTCCCAAGGTACTAATAACGGGTATGTCCCTTTTTATGCCAAGTTGGACAATTCACAGATTTCAGGGCCTTGTATTTCCTGAACTAACAGGCATATAGTAGCTAAATCCTTGGGTCTGAAGATGTATGTTACATAGATGCTGCAGAAAGAAAATACAATTTTACTATTGACCCTTGGTCAAATAACGTCATTTAAAATGACCATTTGGCCTTTGCTAAAGGGAGCTTTGGTTACTAGTATTCACATCGCAGATTTTAGGACCTTGTATTTTCCGACATAATCAATAATCATACAGCATCCTCAGGTCTGAACAAGTTTGTTATATTGATGTCGTAAAAAGACAATATGATTTAAATATTGACCCTTTGGTCAAATACGGTCATTTGAATATGGTCTTTATACCTTAGAGAAGGAGCTAATTGCTCTAAATGTACCGTGCCAACATTTAATTCCTGCATTAAATGCATGGGCAGCCTGTGCACAACACAATACACAACTGTACCCCTGATTGCCACCCACTTTCCTGGGCATGGATGACCTCACAACTGAAAGTAGCTTTGAATCACAAGCTACGTGGGTCAATGATGTCCTTGGCTTACTTTTGGACATGTTATCCATGGGTAGTTGTACAAACAGTCACTTGCAGACATCCACTTGATTGCTGCAGGAATTAAATGTCTGCAGTACTTAACCCTAGATCAACAATATTTTCAGGGCAATGCAAGTATACAATAGGCATAATGTATAGGGGTAGTCAAATAGGGTTATTTGAAAGTACCTGTTTGATCATAAAAAGATACATTTTGGCTATTCTCTCAGTTTATGCAGATCAATATCTTACAACTTACTATAACAGTTTTTTGAGGGCTATATCTAAAAGCATGCTGTATAATAAAGTATGGTTTATTTCTAGTCATTCTTCTTATCAAAAATAAAATTTGAAAGTGACTCTATGGGCTGGATCCAAATATTTGACCAATTGGTAGCATTCAGCGAGTCTGCAAATGAACCTATTTTGACAGCACTTGATCATCATTTTAATTTTTGGACTTTCATACACAAAGTAGTTTGGTATCAGAACTTTTAACAGGTACCATGATACATTATGTATCATATATAAACAGTATCAAATATATAATACCTCTAAGACATATTGATCTGCAAAAACTGATAAAATCAACCGAAACATATTTATCATGGTTAAACCGGTACTTTCAGATGGCCCTATTTGACTAAAAATTGTCAAGAAAGGGCCATCTCCCCTGGCAGTATCCCTACTCTATACTTGCATAGCTCTGAAATATTGTTAATCTAGGTTAAGTACATTTTGAGAAATTGGCCATTGAAAATTGAATAAATACAAGTACCGTATTACCCGCATACACCCTGCACCCCGCCACCAAGTCCCTCTCCTTATGCAAAATACAATTTCCCGTTCATAATACGCAGGGGGAGTTGGCCGGCCATTAAGTGCAGAGAGCTATATGTCTGCTCTGGTCTTTCAGCTGAGAGGAGCGAGTCTAGGACAAATAAACAGGACACAATTACAATTTAATAAGGGTTTGTAAAGGTAAATTGTAATTGATACTGATTTGTGCCCATTTGTTGACATCACTCGTCAAAAGAGCAGACAACAGCTCGTGCCAAATCTGCTCCCCTGGCTTATCCGTATCAATTTCAATTCACCCTCCCAAGGCCCTTTTATCCCCTAATTATAACGTAATCAAAATCCAAATATGGATGGATATGCCGTCCTTTCCTCCCTGGGGTACTTAAATGGTGTTTTCCAAACCTGCCCCACATGTCCCCGCACCCGTGGCAACGATGTGATAAGCACCCCCTCCTTGACATAGGTGCTGCACTGTATAAAAGTGTGGGGTGTAAGCGGGGTAATACGGTAACCAAAATGCGCTGTATCTAAGGTCAAATGGCCATTTTTAATTGACCTTGTTTGACCAAAGGGTCAATATTATAATTATATTTTATATTTACAGCATCTATGTAACATACTGATTCAGACCTGAGGATTTAATTGCTATATGCTTGTTAGTTCAGAAAATACAAGGCCCTGAAAGCTGTGAGGTGAACAATCAAAAATCTCCTTAGCCAAGGTCAAATGGCCATTTTCAAATGACCTTGTTTGACCAACGGGCCAATATTAAAATAGATATTTCTTTCTGCAACATCTATGTAACATACTCATTGAGACCCAATGATATCATTGCTATATAATGGTTAGTTCAGGAAATACAAGGCCCTGAAATCAGTGAATTGTCCAATTTGGCATAAAAAAGGGACATTACAAGAACCTTGGGTGGTCAGTATCTCAAAACAGCTACCAGATGCAGATGTCCATCATGCAGGGACTTGAGGAGGGGTTCCAGGTCTTTCAAAATATAAGGGTTATTGGTGGTCCCCCCAAATGGTACCAAGTTATGCGGTCCCCCAAACTGGTACCAAATAACCAAAACACTCCTTATCTAAGATCATATGGCCATTTTAAAATGACCTTATTTGATCAAAGGGTCAATATTAAAATTATATTTTCTTTTTACAGCATCTATATAACATACTTATTCAGATCTGAGGATTTAACTCCTTGGTGATTGTTATGTCAGGAAATACAAGGCCCTAAAATCATTGATGTGAATAACCAAACGGTTCTGATTGGAGGTCAGATGGCCATTTTCAAATGACCATATTTGACCAAATGGTCAATATTACAATTACATCTTCTGTTTACAGCATCTATATAACATACTAATTCAGACCTGTAAATTTAACTGATGTGTGATTGTTAGTTGATGGGAATACAAGCCCCTGAAATCTGTGGATTGTCCAATGGACTATTGGCGGCCATTTTGAATTTATGCAAATTAGGGCCCTTAGAGGGGGTAACTTTCGGGAAACTTTTTATAAGAGGTTCAGTTAGGTCCAATGAACCAGTCAAAGCAAAAAAACTTTCTGTAGCAATTTGTTCTAGGTATTTCATAATTTGACTGGACTATATGGCATGACATTGGCCTCTCCAAATAGCCATCGACCACTCAGCCCCCACACAGCCAAGTCTAAACACAAAAAGGTCACTCTCACTTTATATCATAACATTGGCCTCTCCAAATAGCCATCGACCACTCAGCCCCCACACAGCCAAGTCTAAACACAAAAAGGTCACTTTCACTTTATATCATAACATTAGCTTGCCCCAATAGCCATTGACCTCACAGCCCAAGCATGACCAGGCCTTAAAACAAACAGGTCACATTTACTTTATAGTATGACATTGACCAATCGACCCCCACATAACCAAGCCTAAAACAAGAAGCTCACTTTCACATTATATCCCAACAATGGCCTCCCTGAACAGTAATTGACCACTCAGCCTTCACACAGCCAAGTCTAAACACAAGAAGCTCACTTTCACTTTATATCATGACATTGGCCTCCCCAAATAGCCATCGACCACTCAGCCCCCACACAGCCAAGTCTAAACACAAGAAGGTCACTTTCACTTTACCGTAATTTCGCGTGTATAAGACGCACTTTTTTACACTAATTTTTACACTCAAATCGGGGGTGCGTCTTATACACAAAGCTAGAAATCTTGGGTGTATTACAGCGAGTTACCAGGCCACTCGGACATCGCCAATTACAATTATAATTCGACCAATACAATGCCCATCGAAGATTGCCTCGTCATTGATGAATTGTAATAACTGAACCACCCTCCGCTAGAATTTACTGATTACAATCCATGTGACATGCCTAGGACAATGGGAAGGGAGTACCGACACAGGGTGATACGCATTGATGTCACGGTGATGTCACATTTCACTCATCTCAATATGCGTTTTACTGCCTTTCTAGCGTTATTCGTGAGGAGTTGATTTCCTACAATAATTCTGAAAAGGGGGTGCGCACTATACACAAAGCTAAGGTCTATACATCATTTTAAAGGCCTGGACAAGGGGTGCGTCTTATATACAGGTGCGTCTTATACACTCGAAATTACGGTATATCATAACATTGGCCTCTCCAAATAGCCATCGACCACTCGGGCCCCACACAGTCAAGTCTAAACACGAGAAGGTCACTTTCACTTTATATCATAACATTGGCCTCTCCAAATAGCCATCGACCACTCGGGCCCCACACAGCCAAGTCTAAACACAAGAAGGTCACTTTCACTTTATATCATAACATTGGCCTCTCCAAATAGCCATCGATCACTCGGGCCCCACACAGCCAAGTCTAAACACAAGAAGGCCACTTTCACTTTATATCATAACATTGGCCTCTCCAAATAGCCATCGATCACTTGGGCCCCACACAGCCAAGTCTAAACAGAAGAAGCTCAAGTTCACTTTATGGCATAACAATGATCTGCCCAAATAGCCATTGAACACTCAGCCCCCAGACAACCAGGCCTAGACACAAAAAGATCGCTTTCACTTTATATCATAACAATGGCCTGCCACAATAGCCATTGACCAACCAGCCCCCACATAACCAGGCCTAAACACAGGAAGGTCACTTTCACTTTATATCATAACATTAGCTTGCCCCAATAGCCATTGACCTCTCTGCCCAATCATGACCAGGCCTTAAAACAAACAGGTCACATTTACTTTATAGTATGTCATTGACCAATCGGCCCCCACATAACCAGGCCTAAAACAAGAAGCTCACTTTCACTTTATATCATAACAATGGCCTCCCTGAATAGTAATTGACCACTCAGCCCCCACACAGCCAAGTCTGAACACACGCAGGTCACTTTCCCTTTTTGCCATAACAATGGCCTGCCCAAATAGCCATTGACCACTAAGCCCTCGCATAACATGGTCTAAAAACGAGAAGGTCACTTTCAGTTTAAATCATGACTGGGGCCTATCCATATAGCCATTCAACACTCGATACTTCACGTATACAATCCTAGTGACAAGAAGGGGAGGAATATGTGTTTAGGGCTTTTAGTTTGTATCATAGTTTGTATCATAAGAGGGGCCTGCCTAAATATTCATTGATCACATTGCTACCACATACTCCACAGAGGAGACGCAGAAGAGATGTTAAGGTTATCAGTACTAACATTATTTAGATAAGTATAAAAATCCTTAAAGGTATCCACTGTGCTGGACATGAAGTCCACTAGCAAGCAACCACGGTGTTAAATATTCCATCTGCAAAAGCAATGATATTATGTATGATATAGTTGGCAAACAATTGAAAAAAGTCATAAGTTCTTTGAAATAAAAAATAAATGTTTAGGGCATTTTCAGTCTATACCATGACAAGGGGTCTGCTGTTAAAGTACCGAGTGGTCTAAAGACTAAAGCACAAGGTATTGACTGTAAGGTGTCATACAGGACTGACAGTATGCTTCAGTATGGCTTGAAGTATGTGAGAAAGTTGCCATTGACTGATATAAGACTTTGATTTACTGGTTATCGCTATGCACAACTGCCTGGTCACTAGGTATCCTTAAAGAGACTGTAAACCCAAACACCATCACCTACCTAGTATAAGAGCTTGGATCAAGGATTAAAATGAACCCTTTTGAACAATGAAGTGCAATGCAGATATTGAATAATTGCAATTCAAAACCACTGTTAAAGGCAGCTAATGGGGGAGGCACCATAATGTTTCTTTTGGTGGTTTCACAACTGATCTTGTAGTGTTCAGTAGGCTATACTAGAAGCAAGGACCTGTAAAGGTCTTCCAGCTGAGAAGTTGATGCATTCATCCATATCTGATCTCCCCTGGGTTAAGTGTTCTATGTGGTAATAGTAATCACACTCCTGCTCCTCCCCCATCCACCCCCACGCCCTTCCCTGTACATTGGATATGCTTGTGTATTTCAAGTATGGAAGTTCCCTACTTTCCAGTCATGAGGGATTGCAATGGATTTAAGAGGTTCAAACAAAAAGATGTGATTCTAGTCTAGCCTTTATCTGTCCATCTCGGTTTAAGACAGACCGACCATAATCTATGTGTATAGCACAGAGGAAATCAATCAAGAGCTCCAGAAATATTCTAGTTCTGTGATTTATCCAGCACTTTTTTGGTTCCTGTCTTGACATAGGGAGTTTTAGTTGATGGTTAGGTCGGGAAGTCATCCATTCACACTCTGACCATTAGTAATACAGGCCCGTTAGTCCCTACCCAGAAGGCCTACTTACTCTGAGAGACAGATCTATGTTCTCCCCTGCCTAGAAAGCCTACTTACTCTGAGAGACAGGTCTATGTTTTCCCCTGCCTAGAAAGCATACTTACTCTGAGAGACAGGTCTATGTTGTCCCTGCCTAGAAAGCCTACTTACTCTGAGAGGCAGGTCTATGTTTTTCCCTGCTTAGGAAGCATACTTACTCTGAGAGACAGGTCTATGTTCTCTCCTCCCCATGCCTGCATACCGGAGTCGTAGCCCCCTTTCTCATGGAAGAAGCGTTTATCTATGGCAAAGATTCCCCCTACCATGCAGGGTGTGGGGATCCCTGCAGTGATGTCGCCAGCTCGGGCATGCTTGGCCTTGTCTGAGATATCTTGAAAACCAAACGCCAGGCTCCAGTCAAAGAAGGTCTTCCATGTGCTACCACCATGCTTGTACTCCCATATCTGACTTCCACCATTGCCATCTCAAAAAACCAAGCACACATGTAATTTTTTTTATTAGCTGCAACAGCAACAGTACTGTTGTTAGCCTTATTAACACCAGTAATATCATCATCACAATGATCACCAGCATCTAACCAACAATCAAATGTATATTGACTTCATTATCATTGCAATTAGGCAGGAAGCAAAGTCCAGAATTCAAGCTAGAAATCACCTAGCTTACATCTTGTGTTAAAAGTCGGCAACATGTCGCTCTAACCTAATTATGGAGTGCTGATTTCAAAAATTGAGGTTGCCAAAACTGAAAATGTTTGCTTGGCACTTTCCGGGGGCATTTTTCTTCAAAGATGGCCAAAATAAAAGCGTTTTCTCTTTTAACTTTGTACACAAATACAATGATAGATGTCGAGTAGCACTTTGCAAAAGGAAGTGTGAGATCGCACCATAATTGCCATTTTGACCTTTATTTGACTTCAATGGCCCCTTATTTTTAGGGTATCTTTACCATCATCTTTCACATTGAAGAGAAAATTAAACCTGATATTTTGGTGCATCATCTGCTCCCTTCTGACCTGTAAAACTTAAGATACAGTCATTTTGGTTTTCAAATTTGTACCATTTTAGGCACTTCTTGGGGTCTCTGGGTGGGGCCTAGTACCTTGCTTTGTACCTTAAATATCAAAATAGGACTAAACATTCTGATCAAAGAACCTTCTAAAATGTTTAACAACTCCACTAAAAAGCATTCCTTTAGAAAAGGTGGCTACAGGAAGAAAATTTATCCCTTCAAAAAAAGTTGACCTCCATTTTGACTTGAATGACCTTCATTACATCACGGGATAGAGTTAGTGATGTGTTTAGTATTTTAAAAGATAAGTCTCTTCCAGACCAACATTTTGATACCAAACTTGTGGTATTCAATGAACTGTGAGCATTTTTATGGTGAATTTCTTTGCCTCCCATCTCATTATTCCTCAATACATTACTGCTTCCGGTGTCTGATTCCCTGATTTGTGGGCGGTCAGTTTGACCAGTCCTAACGCAAATCTGACCATGTCCCAAAGTGGGGGCTCATCATTTTGGTAGGCCCCATATCCTCCCCTATCCATCTAAGGTAAAAAATTCCATCTACATGGGGGGGGGGGGGGGGGGGTAATTAAAATCCATGATTTGGGTCCCTGGCTGATAGCCTAACTGTTTTATGGATTTGAGTAGCGAGCCCCTCAAACCACCTATAGTTGTTAAATTACTTACTAGCTTTATGTCACTGGACAAAAAAGTCCATTCCGCAGCATTATCAATGTTTTTTTCTGGGACACAACTTATTTTCAAAAAACTGTTCAAAGTTCCTGTCTAAAAGACATAAAGAAAAATCTTTATGGGAATGCTTGTGTTTAAAATGAAATTCGATTGATAAATACATCTTTTTTTTTAAATTTAAGTTTGGGTGATTTTGGGGGGTTGTTGAAGGTCTGTTGGATATATTTCAGCTTTCAGACACGAGCGATACATGTGCAAACATGGATTAGGTGACGTCATGACAATGCATGTGTTTTAAATGAAATTGTCTTAATCAATTTTTTTTTTAGAAGTTCAAGTTTGGGTGACTAAAAAACTAGTTTCGCACATACATCGCTGTCTGAAAAAGGTTTTGGGGGGTTGCTGAATGTCTGTTGGATGTATTTCAGCTTTCAGACATGAGCGATACATGTGCAAACATGGATTGGGTGATGTCATGAGAATGCGTGTGTTTAAAATGAAATTGCATTGATAAATTCCTTTTTTTAGATTCAAGTTTGGGTGACTAAAAAACTAGTTTTGCACATACATCGCTGCCTGAGCGATACATGTGCAAACATGGATTAGGTGACGTCATGGGAATGCATGTGTTTTAAATGAAATTGTCTTAATCAATTTTCTTTTTTAGAAGTTAAAGTTTGGGTGACTAAAAAACTAGTTTTGCACATACATCGCTGGCTGAAAAAGGTTTTGGGGGGCTGCTTTTTTAGGACATCTTGAAATGGCATGCGAAGGCGTCTTGAAGGTCTTGGCGTCTTGTTATGCACGAATACGTCTTGTCTTGTTTTTCCGAGCGCGTCTTGAAATGGGAGCGTGCCTTTCGAATGCGTCTTGTAGGTCTTAGCGTCTTGTTATGCGGGAATACGTCTTGTCCTGTTTTTCTGAACGCGTCTTGAAATGGGAGCGTGCCTTTCGAATGCATCTTGTAGGTCTTGACGTCTTGTTATGCACGAATACGTCTTGTCTTGTTTTTCTGAACGCGTCTTGAAATGGGAGCGTGCCTTTCAAATGCGTCTTGTAGGTCTTGGCGTCTTGTTATGCACGAATACGTCTTGTCTTGTTTTTTCTGAACACGTCTTGAAATGGGATTGTGCCGTTTGAATGCGTCTTGTAGGTCTTGGCGTCTTGTTATGCACAAATACGTCTTGTCTTGTTTTTCTGAACGCATCTTGAAATGGGCACGTGCCTTTCGAATGCGTCTTGTAGGTCTTGGCGTCTCTTGGTCTTGGCGTCTCGTAGGTCTTGGCGTCTTGTCGTGTTTTTCGAATGCATCTTGAAATGGGAGCGTGCCTAGCGAAGGCGTCTTGCAGGTCTTGGTAGCGTGTTATGAAGGTTTGAATGCGCCTCATAGTAGGCAAACTGCATAGTATTCTCTTATCATAAATAATGACGCCTCCCCTCGAACGCGTCTTGAAATGTCACGAAACGCATAAGACGTGACGCACTCCAACCCCTTCTCCCGGAATTTGCTGATTTGGCTTTTCTCAGCATTTACCGAATCTTAATTATCCGACCGTGATCATATGTGACTGGCAAATTATAAATCACAGAAGTTAGCTGTCTCACACTGATAGTCGTACGGTACCTCCCGGGAGGACAGTGTCACTTCCACTTAGATTTTAAATACGTTACATGATAAAGGGATACAAGGGGCTAGGGAGGGTCAATTGAAGTTAGTATTGATAAGGCTTAAAAAAAAAGTTTGTTTCCTATTACCCTACCTACCCTAATATTTTGCCCCTACCCTAATCTTTTTATTGCCCAAAATATTGTCTTTTTAAAAAAGAAAGGTAAAAATTTATAACTGCTTCATATTCTATGCACGGCATACAAAGGAAATTGAATAAAGAAAGAAGAAAACAATATCAGCATGTGATACTAGTTCAGTGGATTTAAATAGATCTAGATACCCCACTACTCTAGATGCTGCTATTTTGCTTCACATTTACATCTAATGCAGCATGCAGGAGAGAAAAAAATATATGATAAAATAAAATAAATTCCCTACCTACCTACCCTATTTTTTTCTACCATGTAATAGGAAACGAACATATTTTTTGTTTAGGCCTAAGCCGGGAGATTCACGCCCGCATGGTCGGTTGGTGTTGGCTCCCATTTCGACTTTTGTCGAGTGAAGTCAAAAAAGTTTTTAAAAAAAACTGTGATTAGTGAAGATCAATTACCATTTAATTACCCTTGCACCTCCTTTATAAGAATGAGAAATATGTGTCCTGTGTATTTGTCCTAGTCTATCTCCATTCAACTTAAAGAAAAGGGGAGATATACACAATTGATTCATAATTATTGTAGATGTGCCCATCTGAAGCTTTCAGAACATATGTTTCTGAGATATTACCGATAGCAATGGGTATCAAAAACGTTTATTGTAACACATATTTGATGGAAAAAGTACAGCGTAGTGCGATGTTTCTTCTTGCGATGAATTCTATGAAAATATGCTTTATTAGTGGGAGGTAGAGCACCGCTAAAAGAAAAAAAAGAAAGTGCATCTTAGTGAATTACGTGAATATGAATACTGTATAACTGGTTAATTTGGCGTGGTTTTTAATTTGGCGTTTTTTGGCGAATGCCCATCAACGCCAAATTAAAGATCGCATGAAAATATGTCTACATAAAGATGGCTTTGTTCTGACTGCTCCAGACGCCAAAAAAAAATACAGGGAAAATACTTTTTTGAAAAAAACGCCAACTTAAGTACACGCCAATTTAACCAGTTATACAGTATTCGTATTGAGGTAATTGTTCATGTGAATTAATTGAGGCGGCAAATTGGCCAGAGCTTGTGCCATGATTGTGCTGTTCTATTTCATATTCTCAGATCACGAGGCTTCTCCTAGAGAGGGATACAGTAGAGAGTATGTTTTACAGGGCAAGCACGTGGCCTACTAACCCTTAAGTAAAACACATTACAGGGTCAAGCAAGCTTCCAGGGTGAGCGACAGCACACCATGTACAGCATGTGTGCAACAGATAAATAGCGGCCCCTTGGTTATATATAGGGTATAACGAGACAGCCATATTCTACAGAATAACCTATTTTCAGCTACTATATAGTCTGGCAGCTTATGTAGTTTCCGTGGGAAGTTCATGTTAATTGTTGGAGACATAATTTTTCTAGACCAATTTTGGATGAGGACTTCAAAAAAATGTCTCCAATTTTTTCGATAATTTTTTCAAGGTCAAATGGTCAATGTCAAAGGTCAAAATCCTTAAAATGCCTTGTTTGGACCTGTAACAAGCTGCATTTGGTAGGAAACTCGATTTTTAGGTTGACATATACTAAACAAATAAATTTCTTACACAAACATTTAGTATTTTACACAGTAAAGTTTTAATCTGAGGTCAAAAAGTACATTTTAAAGTAAAGGTTAAAGGTCAAATCAGTGAAAAATGCCTTGTATAGACAAGAAATGAGCTGCATTTGATAAAAGTTGGTTAGAAACCATACTTTATGATGCGACACACTTCTCCAGTAAATTTCATTAAAGTACACTTTATATATTCCACCTCAAATATTTTATCTGAGGTCAATGAGTCCATTCAAAGGTCAAGATCAACAGTCAAAATGCAGGAAAATGCCTTGCATGGACCGGATACAAGCTGCATTTGATTCAATATGGTTAGAAACCAGCTGTTTAGGATAAATTGTACACTTAATACGTGAATTTCATACACACAGCTTCAGTTTTGAACTCAGTATTTTTCAAATCTGAGGTCAATAAGTACATATAAAGGTCAAAGGTCAAATCTGTGGAAATGCCTTGTATGGACACGAAATGAGCTGCATTTGATAAAAGTTGGTTAGAAACCAGATTTTATGATGTCAGATGCGATATTTTATGATGGAACACACTTTTTCAATAAATTTCATTAAAGCACACTTCATATTTTCCACCTCAAAGATTATATCTAAGGTCAACGAGTCCATTCAATGGTCAAGATCAACAGTCAAAATGCAGGAAAATCGCTTGCACAGACCGGATACAAGCTGCATTTCATTCAATATGGTTAGCAACTAGCTGTTTAGGATAAATACACTTAATATGTGAATTTCATACATACAGCATCAGTATTTTACTCAGTAATTTTTAAATCCATAAGTACATATAAAGGTCAAGATCAAAGGTCAAATTAGTGAAAATGCCTTGTAATGACAGGAAATGAGCTGCATTTGACAAAATTAGTTAGAAACCAGATTTTATGATGTCAGATGCGATACACTTTTCAAGTAAATTTCATTACACTTCATATTTTCCACCTCAAAGATTATATGTAAGGTCAATGAGTTCATTCAAAGGTCAAGATCAACAGTCAAAATGCAGGAAAATGTCTTGCATGGACCAGAGACAAGCTGCATTTGATTCAATATGGTTAGAAACACACTTTTCCAAAAAAAGAAATTACTGAGTAAAATACTGATGCTGTATGTATGAAATTCACATATTAAGTGTATTTATCCTAAACAGCTAGTTGCTAACCATATTGAATGAAATGCAGCTTGTATCCGGTCCGTGCAAGCTATTTTCCTGCATTTTGACTGTTGATCTTGACCTTTGAATGGACTTGTTGACCTTAGATATAATCTTTGAGGTGGAAAATATGAAGTGTGCTTTAATGAAATTTATTGAAAAAGTGTGTCTCATCATAAAATATCGCATCTGACATCATAAAATCTGGTTTCTAACCAACTTTTATCAAATGCAGCTCATTTCGTGTCCATACAAGGCATTTCCACAGATTTGACCTTTGACCTTTATATGTACTTATTGACCTCAGATTTGAAAAATACTGAGTTCAAAACTGAAGCTGTGTGTATGAAATTCATGTATTAAGTGTAGAATTTATCCTAAACAGCTGGTTTCTAACCATATTGAATCAAATGCAACTTGTAGCCGGTCCATGCAAGGCATTTTCCTGCATTTTGACTGTTGATCTTGACCTTTGAATGGACTCATTGACCTCAGATAAAATATTTGAGGTAGAATATATAAAGTGTACTTTAATGAAATTTACTGGAGAAGTGTGTCTCATCATAAAATATGGTTTCTAACCAACTTTTATCAAATGCAGCTCATTTCTTGCCTATACAAGGCATTTTTCACTGATTTGACCTTTAACCTTTACTTTAAAATGTACTTATTGACCTCAGATTTAAACTTTACTGTGTAATATACTAAATGTTTGTGTAGGAAATTTATTTGTTGAGTATATTTCACCCTAAAAATCGAGTTGTCTACCAAATGCAGCTTGTTACAGGTCCAAACAAGGCATTTTAAGGATTTTGACCTTTGACATTGACCATTTGACCTTGAAAAAATTATCGAAAAAATTGGAGACATATTTTTTTGAAGTCCTCATCCAAAATTGGTCTAGAAACATTACGTCTCCAACAATTAACATGAGTTGCCCACGGACCCCCTATTTTCCTACATAAGCTGCCTGACTATACATGTATCAATCATCAAATGTTCCATGCTTCGCAATGGATACCTTTGTGTACATGCAGCAACTGATCTGCACATGTCCTCATTCCGACAACTAAAACCCCTTCACTCAGTTTAAGCTCATTCCTGTTAAGAATTCCCCTTAGAAAGTATTGTTTAGACCAAACAACCTAGGTTTCGTCATTTTCTGCCGTACTCAGGCTAAATCATGGTAGTTACCCATTTGTACATCGTGTAGGACATTGGCTCTTCACTGAAAACCGTCGACCAACAAAGCCACTGGAAACGTTCTAATATTACCGCGTATCGGCTTCACACTTGGGACCTAAGCAAACGTGGAGAATGGAGTCAACGCGATCTAACACTACAGCTAAAGGTGCTTTTAGTCCCGGGGGGGGGGGCACTCAGGTACAGAGGGGGGCCGCACCTTAGTTACGTATTTCGCGGAAGAAGGGGTCTTTTTTGAAGACCTCCGCATGTCCGCGATTTTGTAAAAGAAGGGTACTTTTTTGTACCCAGGTACGAAGTATGGGGGTTAAAATCCCCTTACAATCCACGAAACATACGCGGCTCTGACGCCGAGTGACTCCCGAAGTATCTGGGCTTCCGAGTTTTCTGCCGCCACTTGCTGCCGCTAAACACGCAGAGGATTATAGAATCTAAAGTTAAAATACGTGTTCCCGTTCATCCAATGTCAGTGTTTTGATAAAAGAAGGGGTGTTTATTTAGTGGAAAAAGTCAGCATTTTTATTAAAATAAGGGTGCTTTTTTGGCCAGAAATCAGTGCTTTAGGGGTATTTTTAAATTTTGATAACGAACGTATGCGCCCCCCTAAATACCCAAGTGCCCCCCCCCCCCCCCGGGCTTTTAGTCGGATCCAAGTTGACGAATTTTTGCCAAAGAAAATCCACAAGAATATGAATGCAGAATGCAATAATTCGTTTTATTCAGTCTCTAGTGCCGTTGCAGCCATGTATGGCTTGATTTATCCCTCCCAAAGATAGACATTAATGCATCGTAATACATGGGTAGGTTGGTAAGTAATCACCATTCCATAAGGTCCTGTCTACTTGTCAGTCCGTTCACTAATAATACTAATATAATATCTAATACCGCCTAGTATGGAAATGATTTTGACATTAATTAGTGGGTCATTTAAGCACACCGTGGTTTCTAGGTCAACGTCAACCTTGATTTATTCCCAAATTATATTTGACATAAGCCAACGGTTGGTGTGACTGTTGATAGCAATTGAAACAAGCGTTACTCAGAGAAAAATCCAGACATTTTACAGAAACTCCGGTCCATATAGAGAGCAACCCCCTGGCTGAGCGGTATCGCGTGATGCACGTTGACTCTTTGCTTCCTTCGCCAATGGCAACCAAAGCTGAAGAGAGATGCAATTTGCGTGACTTATCCAGCTCTATAATGCCAGAGTCGTAATAAGCTTTCTAACAGCTGTAGGGAAAACTTTCTTGAATCATTTTATTCATTTCTCGGCGGGTCAGACAAGACCCCCCACATATTACATACAGCAATTGAAACAAAAAGAATTTAACAATAGACGTGTTCAATAGTAAGAACTGAATTTGCAGTATACATTATCACTTTCACATTTTCACGATAAACACTTGCAAGTGTACATGTAGAAAAATAAGAAAGAAACATTGAACCTGATGTGTATATATATATATATATATTTATATATATATATATATATATATATATATATATATATATATATATATATATATATATATATATATATATATATATATATATTTATACATATATATATATATATATATATATATATATATATATATATATATACAATACTTCGTAGTCTTTATGGATATGTCTTGTCTCTTTGGGCCAGGAAGTACGCAGAAAAAAGATTTAAACCTAACAGTCGTTGAACTATTTATCAGATGTGTCAAAAACTATGGCTCTTCAATTTTTAAAAAGTGTGGAGGAAATGTTATCCCCCTCCCCAAAATTCTGAATACCCAGCTTCCCCCTTTCGGCCTAACTGAAGTATCCCGGACCCACCCTATAACGGAAGAAAGACCCTATATATATACTCATTCCCCCTATAATCTAGCCCCGCGGGGCCCTAACACTATAATATGTATATGGAGCCCTGTATAAGCTTGCCCCGCAGGGCTGTAACTCAAAAAAAATATGTAAAAAAGGTCTACTTACCGAGCGGCCATCTGTCCTAACTGTATCACGGACCCAGGCCCGGACCTAACCTATAAACTCCCAATTGAGAATGTGTATACATAAACACAAATTCAATTACATTGAATCTTGATCCTACGAGCCTTATCATCGTGTATTTGCAAGTATACTGTGCAGCAGTTTCTTTCCTTGTTTAAAATCCAATCAATGTAGAGGAATGTTGTGTTTCGCTGGCGAATTTAGCGGTCCGCCATGTTTGTTGATAATTTCAAATTTAAATTCTAAAATTCTAGAGGGTTAAATTCATCTACTACGATCGTATGGACCCTGCGGGGCCAGAATCGATAGTTTTCGTTTATATATTCCTTCAATTTCTTCCTAATAAGGATGGGTCCGGGATACTTCAGTTAGGCCCCCCTTTCTGACCTCTATTTTTCTATTGTTTACCACCCCTCTCCCCTCTCATGAATGCTGTATACCCATGACCCCCCCCCCCCCCCCATTTTGGATGAATTCTACTAGTAGCCCTCTCAAATTGCACATTTATCCTACCTAACAAATAAGGAGGTTTTCCGTTATCAACCTTAAACTTTACATATCAAAACCATCCATCCATTAACATTGTCTGTTGAATTACAAAAAATAACCATCTGTGTAGCATTGGAAGTATCCCTATGGTATCCAATATTTAATTTTGTATATGATTCTTAATATTTTATATTTTTCAATATTTCAACGGCTACATATTTCCATTAACCCATTAATACTTAAGAGTTCCTCTAGAAATTGTTGTCTGGAACTCAGATACTTTTGACCATAACTTTTGAATTGAGAATGATTTTACAAAATATTTGAAGGAGAGTTGTTGGTAATGTTATGATCAACATTTCTCCTTCAAATATTTTTGCCAATTATGCTTTAGGATGAAAGATTTCATCAAAATTGTCCGGTCGTTTTTGGCCTCTGTGAGCATTAATGGGTTAAGCCAGTCACCTGAGGAGTCTTTCAGTGAACGATGCTTACACTTAGCAATCCAAATCATCTAGCACATAATAACAATTTTTTCGCCTTAGAGTCCTAGTCCAGTCCTAGTGAAGGTCACTAATGGTATTACTCCGAAATGGTTACATAAACAATAACCTCATATTTGCATCTCCAACGTATACTGTGTAAATACTTATTAGGACTGTAGGTTCCAAGTACTTTTATGATAGCTATTTACTAATGAATTACACAATTAGATTCCAATTATTCAGCATTACGATTCATTGAATTAAACTAAGCGGTTAGATAACATACTCCAAACAAACTGCAAAACAAATTGAATACTGCCACACCTAGACGAAGGAAGGAAGGGAGATTTTGGGTTTTACGTCGCCCTCAAATGCTTAGGTCATATTGCGATGAGATAGAAACACAAAACAACGAAGATAATACCTTCTTTTTACAAATAGTTCTAAGGAGATTTACAGTTGCAGAATGACCAAAGACAGTCCTCTACAGCACCACACATTTATATAGCGACCAGGCCTACCTGCTACGTTGGAGACCCAGCGGAGACTTGAGCCTGCGAACTAACGCTTGACAGCTAGATATCAATGCATTGGCTATTTTGCACAAGGACTCCTTGTGGATAGTAGAACCACGTCTAACATAAACACAAAAGGAAGATGTGTAAATGGAAACACAAAGTTTTAGTCTAAATACTATAAAGACACGGGGTAACGTCCATTTCCGCTTGTTATTAAGTTCCTAGTACTACAAATGCATATGAATATTACACGAATGAATATTATGAGTGATGCCCTTTAAAATGTATCCTACAATTCAATATTTATATGAGAGAAAGAAAGGTGCAGTACATCGATGGAGGATATATATATTTATCATCATCTCCACTCTTATTCCAGCAGGTGATTGGTCAATTTCCTTTTTGTACTGAACTGCATTGGGTTTCTAACATTGCTTTTAACAATTGTTAATATGTATATATATATATATATATATATATATATATATATATATATATATATATATATATATATATATATATATA
>OZ012694.1:14366969-14381969 GCA_963942565.1 Maea johnstoni
AAAAGGAAGGTAAATTGAATGCTTTGCTTTGTTTACTGTCTTGAGGGCTCTGGCTACTGTTATTGGGTTGCTGAACATCATAGGTGGAAAGAACACTTTCAGATATCATTAATGATTTTTATTATTAGTAGTAGTAGTAGTAGTAGTAGTAATAGTAGAAGTAGTAATAAAATCCTTCCCCTTTTTCTTAATGTAATCATTATTATTATTATTAATATTATTATTATTATTATCATTGTTATTATTATTAATATTATCATTATTATTAGTGTTATTGTTATTATTATTATTTTTATTATTATTATTATTACTATTATCATTGTTATTATTATTAATATATTTATTATTATTATTATTATTATTGTTATTGTTATTATTATCATTATTATTATTATTATTATTATTATTATTATTATAATTATTATTATTAATAATAATAATGATAATATCATCTAAGGATTTCTATATTAAGTCTTTTTATTATCCACCTTTAGAGGGGAGACATTTTTGGTACAGCTTGTCTGCAAGATATCTCAAAAACTCTCGAATGAAATCTTTTCAAATTTTCTGGGACCCTTTCTTATGGCATCTTTACCTGAACTTATTACATATTGGTAACCTTTGATTTATTTTCCATGTCATTTGGGATGTTTTAGATCAGAATTCCTATGCTGGAGGACCTTCGATTGAAACTTTACTACAACAAAAATATACTTTTAGAAGAATAAACTTATAGCAACAGAATGTTCAATTGGGTTTACTTGAAGTATTATCCATATTTCCAGGGACTTACCAAAGATTTTGTCAGGATCCCAAATTATATGTTACATTTGATGTATATGTAGTAATACAGGTGAACTTGGATATGACCCAATGGGACCAGGAAAATTGGTACGTCATATGCAAAATCCGTCGTACACATACATATGACGAATACTTGATATGCATCGGACTGGGACCAAGCATATCGTCCGTCATATGCAAAAATCCGTCGTACAGTGGTCTGTCATATCCAAGTTCACCTGTATGTACTATTTATACTCATTTCTTTATTTACTCCTACTTAGTATTCTGATAGATATACACATGAAATGTATAGCAATGTGTACTAATTGGACTTTATTTCTTTATTTAGTCGTACTTTGAGGACAACCCCCGTGACTTGCAAGTGTTAAGACATGACAAGGGTTCACACACCATAAAGATCCAGCCTCACCTCAGCAATGTACCTGACTACTTGGGTAAGTTAACCCTTCCAATGCTGAGGCCACTTACGTCCTAAGCACAAGGACGTAAAAATTTGTGAAAACCTTCTAAACCCTGTCAAATTGGTACTCATTAGATAGCTCTCGCTGAGTACTCTCAGATGAGTACCCATTTGCCAGGGTTTCAGTAATTTTTCAGGTTTTTTGCATCACCATATAATGGCGAAATTGCCCACCAGCAGCATGAGGGTTAATGGTCGTTTAGGGGCATTTTGTCCCTCTAGTATGTGATTTTGCGACCAGCTGTTAAGGCTGTGATGATGGTGACACACTCAAAATAAGACAACTCCTAGTTAAGCACTCCTGTCCCCTTTCTAACAATAGTTATCTAATCCCTGAGGTCTTGGCGTTTCAAATATAAGTTTTCTTTAACTTTGCTGCTTGAGCTGACCTCAATATAAACACAGTTTCTATTTTACAGTGTTTTACCTCAAATGAGGTTTTCTTGATCAATAAAGATACATATGATTTATAAATACCATACATCTCTGCTTAATATACTAGGCTAGGGCAACTGGATGGAAAATTTGGAGTTCCTGCAAGATAGTGCCTTACAGCACCCGACTTTGGTGGAAATCTTTACTTAAGAAAGTAGGTCACAATGGACAGGCAGTCTCTACCATGTTGACCTACTTTTGTAAGTAAAATTTCCACCGAAATCGTGTGCTGTAAGGTATTATCTTGCAGGAACTCCAAATTTGCCATCCAGTTGCCCTAGCCTAATTCCCTTTGTTCCACTAGGGATGCCATCTAATTGTGGCTGGGAGGCAGCTTATGGTAGCACCTTGATTTGGGTATTTTTTTGTTTTTGGCTTAGTACATGAGACTTGCACCACTGTTCTGGTCTTTTTGTGCTGATTTCTTTTTACATTTTAGTTCCTCCAACGCTGAAGAATCTGCATCGAGGTCGTTCGGGAACGAGGCAGAAAAGACCTCCACATAAGAAACCCAGCGCAGGCCAGGCGAAATACAAGGTATACTTCCAAAAGTTGTCTGGATCTAAAATACTTTTGACTCTAACTTTTCATTTGAGAATAAATCTACAAAATATTTCAAGAAGAGTTGTTGGTAATGATCTGATCACCATTTCTCCTTCAAATATTTTGCCAATTATGCTTTGGCTTGGAAGATTTCAGCAAAATTGTCCGGCTGGTTTTGGCTGCTGTGAGCATTAATGGGTTAAAACAGAACTAATCTATGAAACCCAATGGAAATATTCGAGGCAATGTCTTTTGTGTGAATCTTTGAAATACTGATCATATAATGCCGAATACAAACTTTGCATGCATTATATATCCATCTGTCTGTCTGTCTGCCTGCCTGCCTGTCTCTCCAAAATATGTATTTATGTTTACATCTGAACCTATTGGGAGAATACTTGCTTAGATATATCATTTTATCAATAATGCATTTATTGTATCGGTGAGCATCGTTAAACTCCCTTTTCTCTCACATACCTTCTTTTGTTCTCTTTGTAGAAAAGAAAGGCAAACCCGCTCAAGAGTTTTGAATTCGCTGGACTTGGGAAGAAGAGAAAGAAGTAAAAAGGAGACATGGAGAAAAAATTGATGGAATCACAATGTACAAAAAACGTGTAATAAATTCAAGATATTCATTTCATGAAAAAAAGAGTTAATAATATTATTCTTTCTCAGTATGAGATTCCTGTAATTTTGTCCCCCCTTCTCAGGTTGCTTTTGGCACATCTCCCATCGATTTTGGTAACTTAGAATTTATCTTTGAATTCATTATTGGACTTTTTTGGATCAAAATCCCTATACTTGTCCTGGCTAGCCTATCTGAAAGATATCTCAAGAATTTTGGGACATTTTGGATCAAAATTCCTAAGCTGGTCCAGACAAGCTAGATATAAGAATGATAGCATTAATAATCTTTATTTAAGTAGGGTAATTCAGTCCAATGGTAGAGATCTTCCCTGAGGCCCTCTGGCATGTTTACAATCAGCCCAAGGCCCCTAGGGTTACAAGGTAGTAGAGTACATTGCTTTTAGGTTACGTATCGAGACTTGAAGAAAGGTAGAGATTAGAGCTGCACTCACCACTCACTAACTCCAGTGGCTCGATTACTGAAGCCAGACGAGCTGAGCTCAAGCTGGCGTGGTTAACTCGTCGCCTCGTCTATGTAGTGAACACAAACCTAACTCAGAACACCTAACACACACCTTATAACTGCTTATCACTGCCATGTCTTGTTTACAATCTACAATGTATACAGGCAGTGTTAAGTGTTGTACTTGCCGTCAAATTTTTAAATGAAATAAACGTAAATGTTAATAAATCTCTAAAATACTGATTATATGATACCGAATACAAACTATGCATGCATTAAATATCCATCTATATTTATATTTTTTCATACCTACCGTTCAGCCCTCTTTGTAATGAACTGCATTTTTTGACACCTTTGCTCAGGAGGTAACCTTTGACCTGTCAAGGACACTCAAGCTTCAACATGCAGCATGAGTGAGGACCTTATACCCAAAATGGTCCTTATAATGGCCTGAGGATTGCGCTAGCATGAAACACAGGGTTGTCAACTTGAGACTTGAGTATGTGACTTGCTTCTATATATATATATATATATATATATATATATATATATATATATATATATATATATATATATACTAAAGAAATCACTCTTTATTGTTCAGCAATTTTTTTAATGAAAAAGAAATCAGAGAACACATATATCCCTGCGACCACACACTTAGGGCTATCTAACCTATATATCAATAGTTCAGAAAGCTTGGCTTACAGATATGAAATTGATGAATAAGATATCAAACTGGCTGTAGCGCATGTCATTTGCACTCGTCCTAGTTATTCTCCACTAACTTTGGTCATTCAGTAGAATGTATATATTTGTTTGTCATTTCTTAATGCTATGAGTATTCTCGAGGGTAGGGTAGCGAAGGTATCCCATTCTACACAAATTGCGATCTTGCAGTTTGTAGAACCTGCCTGCGCTGCCGCTCAGGAACAGGTTGAAAGCAGAATTTGGGAATTATCATTTTTTGTCAGTTTTTTTCTGCCAAATTGGGGCTAGTGCTTGTCTAGGCAGTTGTGACTGGTGGAGGAACAGGAGAAATCCCTATTTATTGTTCAGCAATTTTTTGTGATGAAAAAGAAATCAGAGCACACATGTATCCCTGCGACCACACACTTAGGGCTACCTAACCTATATATCAATAGTTAAGAAAGCTTGGCTAACAGATATAAAATTGATAAATAAGATATTGAACCGGCTGTAGCGTATGTCATTTGCACTCGTCCTAGTTATTCTCCACAAACTTTGGTCATTCAATAAAATTTACAGTTTTGTGAGTTATTTCTCAATGCTACGAGTATTCTAAAAGGTAGGGTAATGAAGGTATCACATTCTACACCAACTCCGATCTTGTAGTTCAAAACCCTGGCTGCACTACCGCTCAGGAACACGTTGAGAGCAGAATTTAGGCAGTTGTAACTGGTGGAGTAACCGGAGTAATCCCTATTTTTCGTTTGGAAATTTTTTTAATGAAAAGAAAATATCAGAGAACACATATCCCTGCGACCACACACTTAGGGCTACTTAACCTATATATCAATAGTTCAAAAATCTTGGCTAACAGATATGCAATTGATCAATAAGATAGTTAACCAGCTGTAACGTATGTCATTTGCACTCGTCTTAGTTATTCTCCACGAACTTTGGTCATTCAGTAAAATTTACATATTTGTTTGTAATTTCTTAATGCTACGAGTATTCCCGAGGGTAGGATAGTGAAGGTGTCGCATTCTACACGAACTGCGATCTTGCAGTTCGTAGACCCTGCATGTGCTGCCACTCAGTAACATGTTGAGACAGCTACAAGTCAGTGGCAACGCCTTAGACCACACGGCCATCAGGGCAGGCCACGTAGGAAGCGGTTAAGGGTTTTTATTGGGTGCCAGAGCGAACCAACGACATTCCCTCACTTTTGCCAATGATACTATTTATAAGTAGATTGGAATACAGTAATGTGCTAGATTGATTGGAATACAGTAATGAGTAGTTGACCAAATTTTAACTTTTGCTAGTTATTTAATTGAACAGAACTGTGCAACTATAACTTTATCAAAATCGTAAATAGTTTAGAATATTTCTATTGAAAGAACTGCATTTTTTGACACCTTTGCTCAGGAGGTAACCTTTGACCTGTCAAGGACACTCAAGCTTCAACATGCAGCATGAGTGAGGACCTTATACCCAAAATGGTCCTTATAATGGCCTGAGGATTGCACTAGCATGAAACACTGGGTTGTCAACTTGAGACTTGAGTATGTGACTTGCTTCTATATATATATATATATATATATATATATATATATATATATATATATATATATATATTTATATATATATATATATATATATATATATATATATATATATATATATATATATATATATATATATACCAGAGAAATCACTCTTTATTGTTCAGCATTTTTTTTAATGAAAAAGAAATCAGAGCACACATATATCCCTGCGACCACACACTTAGGGCTACCTAACCTATATATCAATAGTTAAGAAAGCTTGGCTAACAGATATAAAATTGATAAATAAGATATTGAAGCGGCTGTAGCGTATGTCATTTGCACTCGTCCTAGTTATTCTCCACAAACTTTGGACATTCAGTAAAATTTACAGTTTTACGAGTTATTTCTCAATGCTACGAGTATTCTAGAGGGTAGGGTAATGAAGGTATCGCATTCTACACAAACTGCAATCTTGTAGTTCGAAACCCTGCCTGCACTACCGCTCAGGAACACGTTGAGAGCAGAATTTAGGCAGTCTTAACTGGTGGAGGAACCGTAGTAATCCCTATTTTTCGTTTGGAAATTCTTTTGATGAAAAGAGAATATCAGAGAACACAGATATCCCTGCGACCACACACTTAGGGCTACTTAACCTATATATCAATAGTTCAAAAATCTTGGCTAACAGATATTCAATTGATAAATAAGATATTTAACCAGCTGTAACGTATGTCATTTGCACTTGCCCTAGTTATTCTCCACGAACTTTGGTCATTCAGTAAAAGTTACATATTTGTTTGTAATTTCTTAATGCTACGAGTATTCTGGAGGGTAGGATAGTGAAGGTATCGCATTCTACACGAACTGCAATCTTGCAGTTCGTAGACCCTGCATGTGCTGCCACCTAGTAACACGTTTAGACAGCTATCAGTCAGTAGCAACGCCTTAGACCACAAGGCCATCAAGTCAGGCCACGTAGGAAGCGGCTTAGGGTTTTTTATTGGGTGCCAGAGCGAACCAACGACATACCCTATCTATTAAATTATTGATAACTGTTCTCATGTCATACTTTTGTTGAGAACTGTTAAGAGCTGATTCTTCATCTCATTTCGAGGCCAAAACTAAAATGACTGGAGAAGAGTCAGCAGGAACCACTGACTTCTCCTGAATATGTGTTTTTAATATATAGGGTAACAGATGATTGAGCAAAGTTATTCACTTCCTTCAAGCTTAGACCCATAGAACTCATTCTAGCACTATACATTATGCAAATTTACAAGAATACATTACTTATACACTGGAAGTCATCTTATTGTCTGTAACTGAAGGTGAATTATTTCTGGTAAAGCATGCTATGCATGTATGTATTTTATGGACTATAGTATCAACTATAAAAGTAGATAACATACCATACACAAATAATAACAAACACACATAAGGACAATTACATTTAATTAGAAATTGAATATAGAGATCGACACAAATGACATAGATTCATAAATGACACAGTACAAAATCTGATGCATGTATCCTATACTCATTTGGCCATATATGTAAGCAGTATGGTAATCAATTTAGCCATTCCGGATACTATCAAATTTACTGAATTAGCCAACCCTTTTAGTCTCACATGTTCAGTTTTCACTAAACTGGCTCTACAAAGTAGTTTAACTACGATTTCACAATTATACATATGTTGGGGATATAAGTCGGCTAGCTGCCACCAGGTGATGTACCTCGATGACAAGCATACGCTACTTCAAATACGAAAACATTGATGGCACCTTGTTTTAATGCATCAGTATACGTCATCAAGTTGCCATGCGTTTCCCCAAACTCGTTTTTATATGATTTGTTATTATAGAATTTTCATATATTTAATTTTCAATGGCTAGGTTAGTAGGGTGGATCCCTAATACCAGTACCTCATTGCCTCACCCGGTAACAGGACAATATCCCCCCGGACAATATCCCCCCAGGACAAACCTTTCCCCCCCCCCCCCCCCCCCCCCCGGATATTGTCCGGGGAGATATTGTCCTAGAACCGCCTCACCACCATATAACAGCTGAATAAAAATCACTTATTTCAAGGTGAATCTGCTTCAATTACATAATCATTGTTGTTTCTAAGAGATTATTTTGATGAACTACTAGTCATGAAATGCTTTAAGAAATGGCAAGCTTAAACTTGAGATACAACTACATCGAAACATGGGCATCGTGTTGTAACTGCATCTCCACTTGACATCAATACATTGCGACCGTTTGTCACTGCTATGCCATGGGGTTGTCACAACAGTTGGAGACTCATTCGCAACTCATTCACGATGCTGGTGACCATGGTAACGCTTGGCAACTTTTTAAAAAAGTTTGAAAAAGTTGCTAATCGTTGTCAACCATTGACGATGAGGCAACGTACTGGAAACGTACTGGAGATCATTGGCGACGGAGGGCAATGTGGTGGCAATCCCCCACAATCATCGGTCGCCACTACGTTGCCAGCAAGTTGCCAGCATAAATTTGGCTAGTGTAAATGGGGCTTTAGTATGTTCAAGAACTGTCCATGCGGGGGCGCCAGTTAGGCTATTACCGGTAATGTGATTCTAGACCTGTTGCTCCTCTTTGTCACTATACAGTTTTCTTATGCGAAAAGCTTAGATGAGCATATGGTTTAGTATTCTATCATAACATGTCTATACACATTATAGAGTCTTGTGTAACATCAGTCTAGGATAATTGTATCTTTATTTATTGTAACTTCGTACAAAATTGTATACATGCAATATCGCGTTATATGAAAAGTAAGAATGAATATATATAAAACTTAAATTTGCTAGGTAAGAAACGTTTATGGCATAGCAATGAGCACCAGGATTTCAGTTAGTTTCCATCTCCAGATTGTCAGCATAGTATTTAACGTTTCTAGTTAAGAACTCTTTTGAAAATATAACAAGCATCAGCACCCGAAGGTAAATAGAGATTATAAATTTTATATGATAGAGTGTTCTTGTCTAGTGTGTTAGTATTGTACTAAAGAATCGTTATTTGAGATATTGTTTCGGCATAATATCACAAACCAATACCAGAAGTGTGAGTACACTAGGAATTTATTTTATACAGTGTTAATGTCTAGTTTAGAGATATATGGACCTTAAGAATGCTGTGGTGTATGTGATATACCCAAGGTGTAACGAGGCAAAGCCGAGTTACCCAAGGGTATAACGTGCACCGCCGCCATGGAGTGGTCTAACTAGATTGTACCACAGTTGATTGCCTTCCACAAATAACAAACCAAGAAAAGCTTTAGAGGAACAAAGGCTCAAAAAGTGTGAGTTAGGCCAAATACCGAACACTTGTCAAGGTCTGTGATTGGTGGGAGACAGCCAAGTGTGGAACAAAGTATAGTAAGCTGAATTCTATCGCGTTCTGTGTCCTCTACCTCATATCATCATGTGCTCAGCTAACGTAGGCTTTTTAGCTCTTCACATACCCATCCAAATCATGATTCGACTATGCAGCACCCTTCAGTAATACTAAATAACCATGTGTTTACCATCTACTTTGAGCAGTTTCATAACACTCCAAAAATAGATTTATCACTGAAAAAACGTCTATATCTGAAGAGGGATTTTCTTATCTAACGCATTATCACTATCAGATCATGTTATGTTAAAGCCCCTGATTTGAATTCATTAAAGAACCTCTTTTTTAAGTATATCCAGAAATCAATGTAACATTGTCAACATGTTCATGAACGTTGTGGAAATGTCATTCCTATCTTGTGAAAAACATATAAAGAGTTGAATGACTAACCTATTCATATTTAAACAAAAACATGGCCTGAAGGAAATATGGTGATAATGAATTGGAAACGTTTCATAGAAATACTCCATCAAAATGTGTATTTCATGTACATATATGTCTTAATCTCATGAAGTAGCGGAATGTTGAATTCTTTTTTGGTAAATTCACATCATTTTGCACTTGTGCTTTATAGTCTTAGAAATGGACTAAGTTCATCATTGAGATGCATCTGTTACTTCCGCTTGCGAAGTATGATGTTGATATGGTGACGTGACGGAATTTCTAAGAGAAGGAACGCAATACAGGAGAGGAGGTAAGTCACAAAGGAATTCCCAAAGAACAAATAGCTCTGAAACATAAAGAAAGTATGATATGAATTTACTAACACATGCCTACAGATGAATTACCATACATTAGAAAACATATTCACTGCAAATACATTCTATTTATGAAAATATTAATACCCTTCTCCATCCAATTTACTGATAAGAAAAACCAGATACATTGTGCATGTAGATAAGTTCCATTTACATGTAATGTGTGTACGGGTACATATTTTACAACCAAGAGTAATCAAACAGCGAGTATGTGTAGATATATTGCTATATATATATATATATATATATATATATATATATATATATATATATATATATATATATATATATATATATATATATATATATATATATATATATATATATCTTTTATTGACTGTAACTGAGTTACAAAAGCAATATACGTAAGAAACATACAATCATATAAAATAAAAAGAGTGGGACAGAAACAAAGAGACAGGTATTTACAGAGCCAGGTGCATCATGATTTATGGGAAATATATTATCAGGATCAATTCATATGCCATTCACAGTCCATTTAGGTCCATTTAGCTATATACATGTTAATCATTCACTGGTTAAATCTATTTACCAATGCGAAATCAAGTAGCCAGTGCATGTAGATAGGTTGCTATGTACTTATATGTAATGAACACTAGTTGATTCAATTTACCAACAAGATAAACTATATACCATGTGCATGTAGTTTAGTGTCTATTCACTGGTACATTCTAAGTACAAGCAAGGGAAATCACGTAACAGGTGCATGTAGGTAGATAGCTATATGCTAGTAAATTATCAACTTGTACATTCTATTTACACAAAGTAAAGAGTACGTTTCTCTTACCACGTCTGTCTCGGACATGTAAATGCCCGTTCTCCTGCTGTAGTTATGGACGTAGATGACCATAGGGTGGATCAGGTAAGCAGTGTAGGAGAGTCTGGATAAGGGGAGCCACCCGCCCCAGCCCAGCAACACGTTAATCACACCTGGAAAAGGGACCAGCATCAAAAACTCATTTATGATGCCAGTTATCACTAAAGAGGTGCCGACTACTTGTGTAATATCTTTAACCCTTATACTGCTGGTAGCTACTTTGGCCAATAAAAAATGATGCAAAAAAGCTGAAAAATGACTGAAACCCTTTTACATGGGTACTCATCTGACAGAGCCCAGCAATAGCTGTTCAATGAATACCAACATGACAGGATTTAGATGTTTTTCAAAAATCTTTGCATTCTTGAGCTTTGGATGAAAATAGCCTCAGCCTTATAAGGGTTAAGAGCGGAGGATTTTTGGGAAGTATTTGAAGCAGAACTGATGATCAGGATCCTAACTACAACTCTTCATCATAATATTTTGTGAATCTATCATTGATTTGAAACAGCGCTACGGATGATCACAATACTCATAAACATGTTTGTTACAACCATTTCATCACCATCGTCTCCAACATCATTACCATTATGATCATAACATTAATAATCATCTCTATAGTTATCATCATCATCATCATCACCAAATTTAATTATCATTGTCAAAATGACTAATTGTCATCATCTTCTTTATTCTTTATCTCAGTAGTATGAAAAGACTTCATACCTCCATACCCCTTGAGACAGGCAAAGATGAGCCAACAGAGACCCAATGCGAAGGCGGGTCTCTTGAGAGCGTAGAAAGCTGTTAACGTGATTGGGCCCCGATCCCCCATTCCTAGGATGTCTGGAATGCCTTGGATGTCTGGGATGTCTGGAATGCCTTGGATGTCTGGGATGTCTGGAATGCCTTGGATGTCTGGGATGTCTGGAATGCCTTGGATGTCTGGGATGTCTGGAATGCCTGGGATGTCTGGGATGTCTGGAATGCCTGGGATGTCTGGGATGTCTGGAATGCCTGGGATGTCTGGAATGCCTGGGATGCTTGGGATGTCTGGAATGCCTGGGATGTCTGGAATGCCTGGGATGTCTGGAATGTCTGGGATGTCTGGGATGTCTGGAATGCCTTGGATGTCTGGGATGTCTGGAATGCCTTGGATGTCTGGGATGTCTGGAATGCCTGGGATGTCTGGGATGTCTGGAATGCCTGGGATGTCTGGGATGTCTGGAATGCCTGGGATGTCTGGAATGCCTGGGATGTCTGGAATGCCTGGGATGCTTGGGATGTCTGGAATGCCTGGGATGTCTGGGATGTCTGGAATGCCTGGGATGTCTGGGATGTCTGGAATGCCTGGGATGTCTGGCATGTCTGGAATGCCTGGGATGTCTGGAATGCCTGGGATGTCTGGAATGCCTGGGATGTCTGGAATGCCTGGGATGCTTGGGATGTCTGGGATGTCTGGAATGCCTGGGATGTCTGGGATGTCTGGAATGCCTGGGATGTCTGGGATGTCTGGAATGCCTGGGATGTCTGGGATGTCTGGAATGCCTGGGATGTCTGGCATGTCTGGAATGCCTGGGATGTCTGGAATGCCTGGGATGTCTGGAATGCCTGGGATGTCTGGGATGTCTGGGATGTCTGGAATGCTTGGGATGTCTGGAATGCTTGGGATGTCTGGGATGTCTGGAATGCTTGGGATGTCTGGAATGCTTGGGATGTCTGGAATGCTTGGGATGTCTGGGATGTCTGGAATGCTTGGGATGTCTGGAATGCTTGGGATGTCTGGGATGTCTGGAATGCTTGGGATGTCTGGAATGCTTGGGATGTCTGGAATGCTTGGGATGTCTGGGATGTCTGGAATGCTTGGGATGTCTGGAATGCTTGGGATGTCTGGAATGCTTGGGATGTCTGGGATGTCTGGAATGCTTGGGATGTCTGGAATGCTTGGGATGTCTGGGATGTCTGGAATGCCTGGGATGTCTGGAATGCCTGGGATGTCTGGGATGCCTGGGATGTCTGGGATGTCTGGAATGCTTGGGATGTCTGGAATGCTTGGGATGTCTGGGATGTCTGGGATGTCTGGGATGTCTGGGATGTCTGGAATGCTTGGGATGTCTGGAATGCTTGGGATGTCTGGAATGCTTGGGATGTCTGGGATGTCTGGAATGCTTGGGATGTCTGGAATGCTTGGGATGTCTGGGATGTCTGGAATGCTTGGGATGTCTGGAATGCCTGGAATGTCTGGGATGACTGGCATACCCTGGTAGGGACTGTACTTGCCGTAGGTGGCAGCACCGAGCAGAAAGAGGGACACCAGCCAGCCAACTGCAACAAAACCCTGCAAAGAGATCAACAGGTTCTTTGATGGTACATGCTATAGGTGGCAGCACCAAGCAGAAAGAGGGACACCAGCCAGCCGCAACAAAAACCTGCAAAGAGATCCACAGGTTCCTTAATTGTTCATGCTATAGGTGGCAGCACCAAGCTGAAAGAGGGACACCAGCCAGCCGCAACAAAAACCTGCAAAGAGATCCACAGGTTCCTTAATTGTTCATGCTATAGGTGGCAGCACCGAGCAGAAAGAGGGACATCAGCCAGCCTGCTGCAAAAACCTGCAAAGAGATCCACAGGTTCCTTAATTGTACATGCTATAGGTGGCAGCACCAAGCAGAAAGAGGGACATCAGCCAGCCGCAACACAACCCTGCAAAGAGATCAACACGTTCCTTGATGGTACATGCCATAGGTGGCAGCACCAAGCAGAAAGAGGGACACCAGCCAGCCAGCCACAACAAAACCCTGCAAAGCGATCAACAGGTTTCTTAATTGTTCATGCCATAGGTGGCAGCACCAAGCAGAAAGAGGGACACCAGCCAGCCAGCCACAACAAAACCCTGCAAAGCGATCAACAGGTTTCTTAATTGGTCATGCCATAGGTGGCAGCACTAAGCAGAAACAGGGAAACCAGCCAACCAGCAGCAACAAAACCCTGCAAAGAGATCAACAGGTTATTTAATGGTACATGCTATATAGGTGGCAGCACCAAGCAGAAAGAGGGACACCAGCCAGCCGCAACAAAACCCTGCACAGAGATCAAAAGGTTCCTTGATGGTACATGCCATAGGTGGCAGCACCAAGCAGAAAGAGGGACACCAGCCAGCCAGCCACAACAAAACCCTGCAAAGAGATCAACAGGTTATTTAATGGTACATGCTATATAGGTGGCAGCACCGAGCAGAAAGAGGGACACCAACCAGCCAGCAGCCACAAAACCCTGCAAAGAGATCAACGGATTCCTTAATAGAGAATGCTATAGGTGGCAGCACCAAGCAGGAAGAGGGACACCAGCCAGCAAGCAGCCAAGAAAGCCTGTTGAGAGATCAAACGGTTCCTTGATGGTACATGCCATAGGTGGCAGCACCAAGCAGAAAGAGGGACACCAGCCAGCCAGCCGCAACAAAACCCTGCAAAGCTATCAACAGGATCTTTGATGGTACATGCTATAGGTGGCAGCACCGAGCAGAAAGAGGGACACCAACCAGCCAGCAGCCATAAAACCCTGCAAAGAGATCAACGGATTCCTTAATTGAACATGCTATAGGTGGCAGCACCAACCAGGAAGAGGGACACCAGCCAGCGAGCAGCCAAGAAAGCCTGCCAAGAGATCAAGTCTCTTAAATGTGATTTGTCTATTGATCCATTCACATCATACTCACGTAGTAGTAGTAGTAGTAGTAGTAGTAGTAGTAGTAGTAGTAGTTTTAGTAGTAGTAGTAGTAGTAGTAGTAGTAGTAGTAGTAGTAGTAGTAGTAGTAGTAGTATTAGTAGTAGTAGTAGTAGTAGTAGCAGCAGCAGGAGCAGTAGTAGTAGTAGTAGTAGTAGTAGTAGTAGAAGTAGTAGTAGTAGTAGTAGTAGTAGTAGTAGTAGTAGTAGTAGTAGTAGTTGTAGTAGTAGTAGAGTAGTAGGAGCAGCGGCAGCAGTAGTAGTGGTAGTAGCAGTAGCAGCAGCAGCAGAAGCAGTAATAGTAATAGAAGAAGAAGAAAATGCAGTAGTGATAGTAATGACTGTAATATTAATAACCATAAACTGCACTATTACATCAGTTATACGGTGGGTCACTTGTTTCAAATAATTTGATACTAGAGGAAATACTTAAATGGTCTAAAAATGACATGGTTTACCTTATGAAGTATGACTTTCCCACTTGTTTTCTCGAGGTAATACCCGAGTAGGATCCCCATCAGGTAAGGATGGACTCTGGTCCGGGGCATCCCATAGACCAGGCCGAAATACAGTACGTACGACTTCAACTGCCTGTAGTGGTAAGAAGCACATGTTATCAGAGTGCGGGTGCATTCTAACCACCATGAATTCCTTCATGAATATGATACATTATGATGTAAAAGAGCG
>OZ012694.1:14386969-14411665 GCA_963942565.1 Maea johnstoni
TAATAGGCACAGGTTATGACATGCCACAGGTTCTGCCCATAGCAATGGAACATGTAATAGGCACAGGTTATGGCATACCACGGGTTCCGCCCATAGCAATGGAACATGGAATAGACACAAGTTATGACTTAACTCAGGTTCCGCCCATAGCAATGGAACATGCAAAAGAGCCAGTTTATGACATACCTCGGGTTCGGCCCATAGCAATGGAACATGTAATAGACACAGGTTATGACATACCACGGGTTCTGCCCATAGCAATGAAACACGTAATAGACACAGGTTATGACATACCAAGGTTACCGCCCATAGCAATGGAACATGTAATAGACACAGGTTATGATATACAACAGGCTCCGCCCATAGCAATGGAACATGTAATAGGCACAGGTTATGACATATCACGGGTTCCGCCTATAGCAATGGAACATGTAATAGGCAAAAGTTATGACATACCATGGGTTTCGCCCAGAGCATTGAAATACGTAATAGCCACAGGTGATGACATACCACAGTCTCCGCCCATAGTAAAGTAACATGTAATAGAGCCTGGTTATGACATACCACGTGCTCCGCCCATAGCAATGGAACATATAATAGACACAGATTATGGCATACCACGGGTTCCACCCATAGCAATGGAACATGTAATAGAGCCAGGTTATGACATACCACGGGCTACGCCCATAGCAATGGAACATGTAATAGAGCCAGGTTATGACATACCACGGGCTACGCCCATAGCAATGGAACATGTAATTGGCACAGGTTATGACATACCACAGACTCCGCCCATAGCAATGGAACATGTAATAGAGCCAGGTTATGACATACCACGCGCTACGCCCATAGCAATGGAACATGTAATTGGCACAGGTTATGACATACCACGGACTCCGCCCATAGCAATGGAATATGTAATTGGCACAGGTTATGACATACCACGGGCTCCACCCATAGCAAAGGAAGATATGCGTGGAAATGCAATGACAATAAATCATAAACACAAATAAAGGGACATCCCACATCCCCTATGAGAGCTATTGAGAAACTGATGATGACTGCAGTGTCCTAACAGAGGTAACTGATTATGTGAGTTAGTCTAAATATAGTTGTTACAGCCCCTGTGGAAGCTATCAATACACTATTGATATCGAGGTAAGAAGGTAAGCAAATTATCACGCGAAATTCTGATTCCAGTTAACCTCCTGGATGGGGTTTTCCCATGACCGTTCTGACGGCGTGAACCTGGGATATTATGTTTTGATTATGAGGGTGTTTTTCATCAAATCCCTTCCCATGACGTCAGTTGTAGCTATCTTTTTATTTCTACAGAAAATAAGGTTGTAGAATAACTCACTTCGGGTGTATGCAATCTTTACATCCTCTTCGGTACAGCTCTTGGGAACACAAACCCCCCATTCGAAATATAAGCTCTGAAATATACAAACAGCACCATGCAACATTTAACCCTTACGCTGCTGGTGGCTAATTTGGCCGATACAAAATGATGCGAAAAACCTAAAGAAATACTGAAACCCTGGCAAATGGGTACTCATCGAAGAGTACTCGGCAAGAGCTATCCAATGAATACCAACTTGACAGGGTTTAGATGATTTTCATTTTTTTTGCTTCCTTGTGCTTTGGACGAAAGTAGCCTCAGCATTGGTAGGGTTAATAAAACAATTCAAATCCTAGGCGTAAGTATAGTCTAAGAGCTATGGAAATAGCTTGATAGGAAAGAAATGTAATGAGCAATATTTGGCTTAAAATTGTTGTTCCCCAATGCAACCTTGAAAGAGTTAATTTAACCATAATCATAAAACATGATAACATATGCATACCCATATCATATCATACTCACTCCATTAGATACTTTTGCTCTGCAGTACTTTCCACTGTATAGTTGATTTGTAACACTGTCAGGGACGTTTGTCAGTGGTGATCGTTGACAAATGTCATACATCCCAGGCCAGATGAGAGTCTGACCAGTTAGACCGCTGGGCAGTTTGCCTGTGGCGTCATACACTGAAATAATGAAATGAAGACATGTAGAAAAATTCAACAAAGGGTCTAGGATGGAGTTGAATAATAGATTTAAACTGCCATGTTTTATATAAAACCCTACATTTTGTGTTACTGTTTACTCAATCCATTTTCAGATGATTTGTGATCTTGCAATCATATTTACATTCATAAAGTTACTCTTATTTGTGAAATAGTATTCAAAATTCAAAAGTTATGAAATATGTGTACTCTGATAATTATATAATACTCTACAATGTATAGCCTAACATTAATTTTGCTTGGAAAGACAGATCTGATCGTAGTAAAAAAGATTCCTTAGCTATCTACTGTATATCTGTAACTCTTACAACACATTCATGCTAAAGTGTATAGCGTGATCTTGATCATCGGGCATAATCTTATAAAACTTCAGAGGTTTTTGGAATGCCCTCTGCATGTTTATTCAATAACTGCGAGTGAAAACCAAAACAGTAGGGAGTACCAAGTTGACGAGAAAGAGAACCAATATTGAGCGATCGGGAGACAAGATGTCAGAAAGAGGGACAATATTTGATGGTCCTTTTCTTGGTACAGCTATAGAAGCTCTGTTTAAAATCACCATGTATGTTTTCTACTTCATTTTCTTACCGTATACAATTTACCTCCTGCCAGAAGGGTACTCATTTGATGCTCAATGTACTTCCTCATATACTACCAATTAGACGATGTATATAGTGTATAGGCAAACGGGTAAAAGCATGCAAGAAGAAAAACAGAAAAATAATCTCATGAGGTTAATTCGTGAATTTAAGGTCATTTTTGGATCTTTATATATTTTAATGCATACGCCCTTATCCTCATGGTCAGACCAACTGTGATTCTGTGATTGTCTAGGCCAACCCTGAGTGAGAGATCAAATATCTGAGAACCTCACATAGGCTTTTTCACAGACAAGAAACGTTTTCAGACGGGCGGCCAAATATCAAAATTATTTGTCATCATGCTTAGTCGTCTCTACATAGCGTGGGCTTTTGAGAAGTGGTAGATGGCAAGTCTGATTTTGCTGCATATGAGAATTTAGAGGCATTTTATGGGAGAAAATCATCAAAAACATGTATTTGTTGGGATTCGTTTCTAGAAAATTCATTTTTCATGGGAGAAACTCGATACTTGTTAGAAACGTGATGAACAAGATGAAAGACCTACACTCATATCTATCAAACCTGTAAAGATAGACAATTATTAGTACTAATCAAATGTAATCCCCAACGACAAGCTTTTCTTTATTAGTTGGGAAGTTCATAGCTATTGGTGCTAGGTAACAGAAAAAAAAACATAACAGAAAAATACATATGACAGCCTAGAAATCTAGGCTAGGAAGTTCATTGAAAGAATCACCTGGCAGAAGTTTGGACTTTTCATCATAGACAGACAGTGCCATATGACAAGTATATAAGCAATGGAAATTGTGATTCATGGTTGTGATGCTAAAATGGCCTGACATTTTTAGTGATCTCTCTCTCTCTCTCTCTCTCTCTCTCTCTCTCTCTCTCTCAATAAGGCAAATGTCAGAAAATATTTGAAGGATAAATGTTCATCAGAAAGTAACTAACAACTCCCCTCCAAATATCTTCTCAACTCATGTTTAATTCCTAAGCCAGCGGTTATCCTGTTGCCATGACGAAATAAGTCTGAACGGCTAGCCTGCTAGGGAGCAGGCTAGCCGTTCAGGATAATGTATAGGCTGCACTAAATACGTCGAAATTCATAATAAACATTAGCGAAACATAAAGCCAAAATACTCACCTTATATAGTTCTGCTCTAGCTACCAGCTGATTCCCATACCGGTTTTCATGTTCGTAATTTTCTTTCTAAGTAATCTTCAGATCCCAGCTGGCCTCTGCGGATTACACCATCTTAGTGTTTCAAATGGAAGCAAAAACCTTAGATGAGCAACCATAGATGAGCAACCACAAGTTATATTGGTCCAAGCAAAAACTAACAAAACAGAAAGATTAGCAGGGGAATTTACCCTTAAGAACACGAGGCCATAATGTTTTATGATTGTATTTACATGTTTATTATCAAGATAACATGATATTTTGTGTTTTCAAATACTAGTAGTCAGCATTCGTTTTCATTTTAAACGTTAAATGGGGTATATCTGTCCTACCACTGTCTTAAACACTTGTTTTTGATTAACGACCATTTTGAGATTAGAATGGATTAAATTATTGTAAGGGCTATTCCGGTAAAGGGTGAAAAGGGGGTGGGGCACTCCTAAAAGAATCATTACAGGCGGGAAAACGCCATTTAAAAACCATAGTGATTGGGGTATATAAACTAAAAATTAACATTGGGGGGGGGGGGGGGGGGGAGTTAAGGATTGCTTAGTCTTGTCAAAATAATAAACACGATGTGTGGGAGTTCATATAGCTGTGCTAATGTCTTTTCAATGTTAATACATTTCATTTTGGATTTGTCAGTAATAAAGACTAGTTTACAACCTAATTGTGTTACTTTTAATTCTGTATTCTAAAAATAAATGCATAAGGGCTTTTCATGCGGGACTCTTCATGACCTTAAAGAAAGTCATGGCATGAGGTTTAAAAGCAGGTGCGTTCTGCACCCTTTTTCTGGATTAGCCTTAAGCAATAGGCGCATATATATACTTACATACACACGTACATGTACTGTATGTGTTTACATTTGTATGTACGTATGTACAAATACTATTTTAGATCGTTGCCTGTCGTAAACATGATTATGTACATAAATATGTACATGCTAGAGATGTGTGACGAGTAATTGATGCCAACACATAAATGCGTATTTTGCAATTAAAACGTGAAGTACCCGACCTGGGAACTTCTCGGGGACATTGTAACGGCCAGCGTATTTTGCCGTATTGAAGCTTGTAGCCTTAAATATCACCTTCGGTGAATTTTAAGAACGGCTGATCCATTCTTTTCGAAATTTGGCACAATTGAAGATCAGCAAGGGCTAAAAAAACTGTTAAGAGACATTTTTGAAAAAGGATTTCTGGAGATTTTTATTCGAAGAAAATTGTCAAATTTGGGAAATTTATATCATTTTTTGACCACTTAAAAATTTCTTCCTTTTTTCTCGAATTTTCATGGAATAGTGGGGAGGCTAAGAGCCCAAAATTGGGCGAATCGTTCACTTTTTTGACAAAAGTGTGAAAATTGGCACAGTTGTACTTTGGACAATGTAGAATCATTTAAAGCCGGGTACCCACCCAGGTTGCCATGGTAACCAGCGCCATATTGGATTTCAAAATGGCCGCCACAAAAATCTGTTTTTCTTCATATCTCAGCCTTAAAGTATGGTAGAAACAAGATCTAAGTGTCTAAAACCATGTTTTATGGGTTGTTGAATCAATTTGTGACATATTTAGTATCTTAAAATGTCGGCCATCTTGAATTCCAAGATGGCCGACAGGATAAAACTTAATTTTTTCCTAACAATTTTTATCTAATTCTTGCCAAATATGATTTTATTTCTCTGTTTATTCTTAGAAATGCTATTTTTATTTCAACATTTATTATTTGGGAAATAAGTGTCTTCTGAGGATGTCAATCCTGACTTCGTTCGACAGAGTAATGAGTTTTATGAGGTTATAATGTGTTGTGTTTTGATAATGCTCTGATGCAAAAAAAGGCATAAAAATGACCTAACTCACCACTGCTGTAAGCTTGACCAGCAACATGTAAAGATTTACTGGCATTGCTAGTTCTTACTAAATAAAAAAATTGTAAAAGTTGGCACAGTTGTACTTTGGACGATGTAGAATCATTTAAAGCCAGATACCCACCCAGGTTGCCATGGTAACCAGCGCCATATTGGATTTCAAAATGGCCGCCACAAAAATATGTTTTTCTTCATATCTCAGCCTTTAAGTATGATAGAAACAAGATCTAAGTGTCTGAAACCATGTTTTATGGGCTGTAGAATCCATTTATGACACATTTAGGACCCTTAGATGTCAGCCATCTTGAATTCCAAGATGGCCGACAGCAGAAATCTTTATTTTTGTCCTTATACACTTGATTTAATTCATGCCAAATATGATCTTATTTCTCTGTTTTGTTCTTAGAAAAGCTATTTTTATTTCAGAATTTATTATTTGGGAAAATGAGTGTCTTCTGAGGATGTCAATCCTGACTTTGTTCATCAAAGTAATGAGATTTAGGAGGTTATTGTGTTGTGCTTTGGAAATTGCTCTGATGCAAAAAATGATATAAAAATGTCCTAACTTGATCACCACTGCTGAAAGCTTGACCAGCAACATTTGAAGATTTACTGGCATTGCTATCTTTAATTTAAAAATATATATATAAAATTGGCACGGTTGTACCCTGGACCATGTAGAATCATTTGAAGTCAGGTACCCACCCAGGTTGCCATGGTAACCAGCGCCATATTGGATTTCAAAATGGCCACCACTAAAATATGTTTTTCTTCATATCTCAGCCTTAAAGTATAGTAGAAACAAGATCTAAGTGTCTAAAACCATGTTTTATGGGTTATAGAATCCATTTATGACATCTATAGGACCCTTAGAAGTCAGCCATATTAGATTCCAAGATGGCCGACAGCAGAAATCTTTATTTTCTTCATATTTTTTATTTGATTCATGCTGAATATGACTTTATTTTCTCTGATTCTTCTAACAAATGCTATTTTCATATCATATTTATTTTTGGGGAGAGTCAGTGTTTTCTGAGGATGTCAATCCTGACTTTGTTCATCAAAGTAATGAGATTGATAAGACTATTGTGTTGAGCTTTGGAAAATGCTCTGATGCAAAAACTTGCATAAAAATGTTCTCCACTGCGGTGAACTTGATCAACAACAGTTACTAAAGTTGGGACAGTTGTACTTTAGACCATGTAGAATCATTTAAAGTCAGGTACCCACCTAGGTTGCCATTGTAAACAGCACCATATTGGATTTCAAAATGGCTGCCACTAAAATGTGTTTTTTATTGTCATTTAAAGTCAGGTACCCACTTAGGTTGCCATGGTAAACAGCACCATATTGAATTTCAAAATGGCCGCCACTAAAATGTGTTTTTAGTGTCATTTAAAGTCAGGTACCCACCTAGGTTGCCATGGTAAACAGCACCATATTGGATTTCAAAATGGCCACCACTAAAATGTGTTTTTTAGTGTCTAAAACTATGTTTTATGGGTTATAGAATCAATTTATGACACATTCCGGATCCTACGATGTCAGCTGTATTGGATTCCAAGATGGCAGACATCAGAAATCTTTATTTCAGTGTTTGTTTCCAGAAATGCCTCCTTTCACACCCCTTTCCCTTTCTACCCTTCTTTCTTCTTCATCATTTTTTAAACCCCTTCTCCAACTGTTCTGGCTAGTATGATTCCCCAACCAAACCTACTTTTTCATTGAGCTGCTCCCCCCCCCTTTGCCCATTCAGACCCCCACCTATATCTCTGTTCCCTTCATATTCTCCTTACCTTCCCCAACATTGTTCCTTTCTACTCTGTATGTTACACACTTTAGCACCATATGTTGTTCACTCTGCATCTCCCCCTCAATACACTTTTTCGCATTTTTTATTATGTGCTCTTTCTCCTGCTCTGTTCCTCAATCCCAGTGATCCTGCTAGGCTGGTAAAAAGCGTTCTGTCTTCTCTATCTAACCACAACTCAAATTTATTTTCTTACTGCTGTATTTTTCAAGTGTACTCTTATTTCGTATGTTTCATCACCTCTTGCGACTTTCGCCTATCCCTTTTAGCTACTGCTGTCTTTACTTTCATTTGCAAAGTCCCTAGACCTATTAGTACCTTTGCTCCATCTAGTCCCACCTCTTCTGTTAATGCTTTATTTTGTTTGCCCATGGTAGTCTTTTTTCCTCTGCCATATTCCATGCCTGCCTAGCCCAACTTTTCGGTTCAAGGGATGCTACCCTGTCTCCCCAATTACCCACCTTCCTACTTGTCTTTCTATAATCTTTAGCTTACGCTTGTTCTTATCTGCCATATCAAAGACCTCTGCTCCATACAGGATGCTAGGGATAACTATTATCCAAGTTTTGTTGCTACTCCTGCCGTTTGGTATGGGTCTGGAGTTTCTTATCTCTTTGCTTTTTTGATGGCATTCTCCACATTTGTTTTGAACATACCCTTTGCTCCTGAGAACCAGATTCCTAGGTATTTGTTTTCTTTCTCTTCTTTTATCTAAAAGAGTAGTCATTCCCATTCCCTACCTGTCCCTCTCCATTTGCATTTGCTGTCTTTGTTATTTTTCTTTAGTATGTTCACCACCCTGGTCTTTGACGAGTTAAACTGCATTTTCCATTCTCTACTTTACTCCCCTCCCATTCTCAACTACTCCTCTAAATCTCCCTCTCTTTGTCCCTTGACAACCATATCATCCGCAAAGAACAATCATGGTATCACTAAATTACCAACTTTGATCCCTAGTCCACTTTTAATTAATCTAGTATCTTCTTATTCTGGCTTGTATAACGTGAGGAGCACCAGGGACAGAAAACATCCTTGTTTTAGTCCATCAACCTCAAACCTGTCTGTCTCTATCTCCCCAAACCTCACACCATATGTACCCTCTTTATATAGCTCTTTTAAGACTTGCAAAAATTTTACTTCATAGGCCATCTCTCCATACATTATCATATGCGTTACTTGTCTAAGAAAACTAACTTAGCATTGTTTCTTCTTTTTGCTTGGTCAAAGATCTGTCTCAATATAGATGCTGCATAACAGGTATTTTCTACACCTAAACTGTATTTCCCTTAGTATCCCTCTCCCTTCCACTTCCTCTTCCATCCTTCCCCGAAGGATTCTGGTGAAAAGTTTATGTATGCTACTGTTAAGTGTTATTCCCCTGTAGTTCTTCAAATCTTGCTTCCTCCCTCCTTTGTACAAAGCTGTTACTATCCCTCTCTTCCTAACTATCGGTATTTTCTCTGAAAGTTTATGTTAACCATTCGAGATCCCCCCCCCCTATCCATGAGAAACTTGCTAGGTATATCATCTACTCCCACAGCCTGCCCCTTTTTCATTTTTTACATAATTCCTCATAACTCTTTTTTAATAGCCTCCCCCAGGCCCCCTCTTCCTAACTATCGGTATTTTCTCTGAAGGTTTATGTTAACCATTCAAGATCCCCCCCCCCCCCCTATCCATGAGAAACTTGCTAGGTATATCATCAACTCCCACAACCTTCCCCTTTTTCATTTTTTACGTAATTCCTCATACCTCTTTTTTAATAGCCTCCCCTAGGCCCCCTTCTCCCTCCTGGTCTATATTTTCCATGTTATCCCTTAACCTGATATATATATATATATATATATATATATATATATATATATATATATATATATATATATATATATATATATATATATATATATATGAGCCTTACCAATGCTTTCCAATGCTCTTCTAAGAGGCTTGCTCATTCCTATCTGTCCACTATATCTCTACCTCCGTCTTCTAACACTATTTCCCCTTCCTGTAATTTCCCCCAAAGGTCTTCTTTTGTCCTCTTTTTGTTTTTTAAGCCCTCTCTTCTTTCTTTTATTGCTTGCCTCAGTTCTGCTGGCATACTCAGCCTCCCTTTTCTAGCCAACTCTGAAACTTATCACCTCTTTCATGTTTCCCACACTAATTAATATAGGAGCACACCCTCTTGGCTTGCTCAATGATCTGCAATAGAAGCTGGCACCTCCCGGGGAACCTTTTGCTGGTGTGGCACCCTGCTCGCCTTATAAAAGAAAGGGGATGTGTGGATCTGTCTGTGGATACCATGTATCTAAAAGATCCCATGGTCCACTTTGGATTTGAAGGCTCTACTCTTTTTCTTTCTCCTCTCTCACCTATAATTAGTATGCTTTGTCATTGTACTTCAACAGTGAGAAAAGACCACTTTTCGGAAAATCTTTATGGCCTTAAATAGCCTTCATTCCTTATATCCTTGTCCACTTTCCCAAACTTCCATCCCATCTATTTACTATCTCCAACTCTGTGTCATTTGCTAACTCCAATACCCTTCTACCATTTACATTTATTTCTTCTTTATTTCCCTTTATACCTTGTTCCTCATTCCTTATGTGTCTGTTAGTCTCTCCCCCCCCCCCCCCCAAGATTATCCTACATCCTCTTTGCTGTACATCCTGAATTCGTCCTTTAAGCCAATCCATTATTGTTTCATACCGCGTTCTATCAACCCTCTCCCTCCCATGTACACTACTCCCACTGAAGACCTCTCTCAACCTAACATCAATTTTACCCCTCTCATTGAAGTCCTCTGACCTCTCCCATTTTGCTGTTATGTCCTTTTTCCTAATTTATCTCTGTCCCCGCTATCCCTTTCCTAATATATATAGCTATCCCTCCGCACTTTTCCCCTTTTCTTTCCTAACCTCTCAAATCCTGGAATTCCCTTGGCCCATACTCCCTCAATTTCATGTGTGTCCATGACTAGCCCCACATCTACTTCTGATCCCTTCATCTTCTGTATTTCTCCTTTGCCCCTCTCTCATCTTACATAGATTAGTTCTATTCTGGCTTCCTTTTCTTGTCATATCCTTCTTGCCCCACATCTTTTCCTCTTTCTTCCCTACCCTCCCCTTTTTGCAGTTTAAGCTATTCCGTAACCATTTTTCCCTCGCTTTATTCCCCTCTGGCATAATCATCCTCTAGTGTGATGTATATATATATATATATATATATATATATATATATATATATATATATATATATATATATATATATATATATATATATATATATATATATATATATATATCCCCACCCCTTCCTTTCTATTACCCTAATCACTCGTTGTTTGCTGGTCTAACACTCCTTATCCCCATCTCCCCTCGGTCCTCCCTTGGTATTAAATTCAACCACATCCATAACCCTTTCCTAAACTGTCTATTTGGTCCATTAGCCTTTTGGCATACTTTCCAAACTCTCCCACATCTAATTTCCCTGTCCCCCATTGTATTTAGCTCGTTTCCACATGTACCACCACAAAGTCTACTTTCCTATTTACCCAATTTTCATAGGTCTCTTAATGTCCCACATTTAGCCTCGACATTGATATCACAGATTAAGAAAAGTGAGGATATTTGAACCACTTTCATCTGTCTTGAAAAATAGGTAAAATATATTTCTCATAAGTAAACTACATCAAATTTAATCTGTGAATTATATTCTCTTAAACACTTTTTATTTCACTCGGATGCTTAACTGTTTATATGTAATACCTACACACAATGTAGGTAACATGTTTTTCTAATTGGAAACACAAACTTACCATAACTCCCAACTCTGGATTCCAATATGACTGTTCCCAAATATACTGTTGTAAGTGTTGCTAAGGAGAAATGCACTATGGGCAAGAGGACAGTCTTTTATGGGTAAAGATATCATTGGAATTCAATCATCTAGATCTGATCAACTCCAACTATATCTGTTGTAGTAAAATTGACATAACTCACTCATTTCTTTACACATTGTAACATACAGGTACCAAATTATAGGAAATTGTCAATTGCATCTATCCACTCTTTTTCTTTCAAGGTCATTTGAAGGTGACCTGAAGGTCATATGATGATCATTTGAGTATTTTTCTGTTTAGTACGCACTGAAGATAGTTCAGTGCTACTGTTTCTAACCACCTCTTTTCATTATAGTCGTCTGAAGTTAAATACAGTTGCTTGAAGCTGAACAACTTCTTTATCTGTCCAACAGCCGCCATGTGTGAAAAAAGCCATTTTGTCGTCAAAAATGGTAAAATAAAACCTCTAGTGATACTGAAATTGTCATAGATGAATTCCTGGTCCCTGATAATGTTGGTATAGACACCAACATTATTTTGCTAGGTTATTTAGAACTAAAGTTATGCGGAAAAACATAATTTCACATGGCCGCCATCTTGAAATCCAAAATGGCCGCCTTCTTGATGCTATTTTCCATATCAGAAATAGAAAACATGGTTTAAGACACTAAGACTATTTCTGTACGTACTGTAGGTTGCTCAGTGCAACTGTTTCTTTAGAACCACCTTTTCATTATAGTTATCTGGAGCCAAATACAGTTGTTTGAAGCTGAACAGCTTCTTCCCCTGTCCAACGGCCGCCATATGTGAAAAAGGCCATTTTGTGGTCAAATATGGTGAAAATAAAACCTCTAGTGAAACTGAAAATGTCATAAATGAATTCCTGGTCCCTGAAAATGTTGGTATAGAAACCAACATTGTTAAGCTAGGTTATTTAGAACTAAAGTTATGCGGAAAAACATAAATTCACATGGCGGCCATCTTGAAATCCAAGATGGCCGCCATCTTGATGCTATTTTCCATATCAGAAATAGAATCCTTACCCCATAAAACATGGTTTTAGACACTGAGACTGTATTTCTGTTACATTTTAAGGCAGAAATATGGCGAGAAGGAGAGTTCGAAGGCGGCCATTTTGAAATTCAAGATGGCCGCCGGTTACCATGGCAACCGAGATGGGTACCTGGCTTTAAAAAATTCCCCATCCGTCAAACTACACCTGTGCCAATTTTCACGCTTTTGTCAAAAAAGTGAACGATTTTCGCCCTTAGCCTCCCCACTAGAAGTAGAAGCATGACGAAACCACTTATCGCAATAAAATTATTCACCAAGCACATTTTTGATTAATCTTTTCTATTCAAAGGAAATTGACTTTGAGTACGTACAATTTGTAATTGAGCCAACTGTTTGTAGCGTGGAAATGTGCGTATTTCAAATGAGCCAATCAACGTGCTATATGAAATCACGTGATTTCATTCACAGAATCAGGAAAACCCCGGGAAATCCTTCACAGTATAAATCATTTTGTTTTAAACTTTTTGCCCATATATCAATTATGGAGATATTATGGCGACATCTTTTGGGGGATTTCGTTTTAAGTTTCCTTAATTTCAAAAAAAGGTGTGTATTTCTTATTTTCTTGAAATAAAGGTGACTTTAAAGAAGATTTTACCGATGCTGTTATAGTCTTCCTGACTCAAGCTTGGCTTACAGTTTTTTCTCTTTTTCGTTACAAAATTTTCGTCTTTGCCATCCAAACTTAGCAAACCTCCTAGTAGCACTAACTTCTGTATGTATATGCCTACTTTCTGTCACAACTCTATACCATGTTGATATTGCTCCGCACTGGGCCAGAATGCCTCAAAAATGGACACTTATCAATATGTCTAAGATGCCATAACGATTTCTTTCGAAATTTGGGTTATGCAGTCTATGAGAGAAAACATTTTTTTGATAAGAAATTTGACCTTCAAATGACATTGAACTATGAAAAAAATACAACATAATATATTGACCTTTTTTCAGGCATTTAGGAAGAGAATCAAAATTCTAAGATGATAGCACTGCCTTATCAATACTCAAGTTAATATTTTCCAAATTTTCTTTTGGAAAAATGCATTATTGAAAAAGTTAAATGGAGCATGAAAAAAAAACGCACAGTTATAGGATCCATCAAATGGAATCAGGAAATTAAAAGTGAGATGCCCAAAGAGTGCTTTTGAACATTATAGGTGGAATTGTTTATACATTTCGCATAAACTCAGACAATGACGTGTTTTTTTTGCAAAATATTCAAAGCAGGGTTGTAAAAGTAATTGAATCCCCGAGCACAGCATTTCTAATGGCCAACGTGTGACAATTGGTTCAAAAATCCGGTGGCCCATCATGTATGATGGACCAGGTGTAAAAGAAAAAATTAAAAAACACTTTTTTACGCGACCATCCATCGGGGTGGGTAATAAAAAACCTTTTTTACCCAGCTGCAATTGTGACAGAGTGAGGGTGGTCTTTGCAGCGACTCTTGCAATAAACAAAGAAACCAGTCATTGCTTGAAATATATTGAACATTCTTCGGTCGAGGGAGGATAAATAGTTTTATTTACCCTCCCTCTCGATTTGTCGGTGGCTCTATTTTCTATCCCCTCAAAACGGTCGTTGAAATGAAAAAAATCATTTTCTCTCCTCAAGGAAACGGTTGTGAAAATAAGAAAAAGTTTATCATTTTCTCTTCCCCAAAACGGTCGTGAAAATAGTTTTTTATGTTCTCTCCCCAAATATCGGTCGTGAAAATTTAAAAAAAATTCCCTCCCTTAAAATGTTTGTGAAAATAAAAAAAGTTTTATTTTCTCTCTCTAAAAGATTGTCATATGGTTGTCAAAATAAAGGTTTTTATTTGTATTCTCTTTCACATGGTCGGGAAAAAGATTTTCTCTCCCAAGAGCGGTCGTGAAAATGAAAAAAGTTTTTTATTTGCTCTTTCACACTTGGTCCATCGTACAAATAACAATATCACCCAATATCCTACCACTTGGGTGGTAGGTGGTGATGAGAAAAATCTCATCTAGGTAGGCATCAGGGTCCTGATTGTCTTCCTTGGGTAAACAAAACTGGGATATGCTGGACAAATCGTCCGCAACCAGGGAAGTGATCAACTGGAAAGTAACACAGGGCTTTAGACGGCCCAAAAACATTCGGGACCTTTTGGTTAGAGCTTTAGTAAGAAACCCCATGGACGTCCGGCCCATGGGGAACCTCCAAAGAAATTATAAACGCACACCCTGCTCTAGACAAAACTGCAGGTATTGCATTAAATTGGACAAAAGTGGTAGCATTAAAAGTCCAATCACTGGTCGCAAATACAACACCATCCGGAGTTGTAGTTGCAAGACCAATAATATCATTTATTGTATTACTTGCCAAGTGTGCTTTAAACAGTACATCGGACACACTAAGCGTACACTCAGTGAACGGATGTGTGAACACTTCCGTTACATCACACAGCATAACTCCACACATAGTGTCGGCCGACACTTTAATATGGAGGACCACCAAGGTCTAGGGAACGTTAAATTACACGTTCTCCAATTTGGACAAAAAGACCCTGACTCAAAGGAGTCATTAGAAATTAGACTTTCATTTGAACGCCTATGGATCCATAGACTTCGTTCCACCACACCCATGGGACTCAATGTATTTGACTAGAATACGGTAGGGCCCCCCTCACTTTCACACCTGGTGGCACGTTTGCCCCTGTCACTTATTTGTTTACTACCACGCTCCACCAGGTGTTGATGCTCAGAACACGCACAATGTGCACAGTGTTTTTATTTTTCTAAACATGCGTTTACAGTCCACCTAGACACCTACTCAATCTCTACACCAGGCAGATCCGCTTGTGTTGATCCCATTCACATTTAACTATTTCGACTCCAAATTACATACAGTATTCCACCTGTGATCGCAGGTCACCTTTTTCCATTTTCCACAAATTTTGACCCAAACCCAATAGTGTTAAATTCAGGTCTTTTTTCATCTTTCTTCCCCCTCCTCTGACGATTACTACCAAAGTATGAAACCGCTTAGGTTATTTCGACCGATACGACCTAGAGGGAGCCACCCATCAGCTCCCTCCCCCACTTGTTGTCATGACTACACAGCTGTGGTAGCGACAAACAACGTGATGCTCCATTGTTGAGCTAGGGACGCATGTTTGTTAAGACTGAATACAGTCATTAGCGGTTAGGATTTCTTAACACACACACCAGAAAAATTTTGCTGCCCTTTTCCAAAACCCCAGTCTTATTATAGCTTTGATGTGCATTCTAGGTGGGTCATTTGTATTGGGCATATTTTTTTGACATGCTATCGTTGGGGTTTTGTACAACCAGGCACTGGCAGACGTCCGGTCGAATGGTGCAGGTAATGGGCGTGCTACTTTTTTCGAGCGTAGATTGCATCCAGGGCCTAATATGTTCGTAATAAGGTTAATTCACCTGCGTCAAGGTAGCTTGTAGGCTCAATCCATTTGACTCAGTGTTTTCCTCTACCCTGGTATTTTAACATATAGATTATATATATTGCGTGAAAAGTCTTTTTTTGTGGGGAATACACATAATATCACAAAAGCACCCTCAGAGCAATTGTGAGGTCATTTATGCAATGCATCCATGCCAAGGAGATTTGGTAGCAATCGAGTGTGCGGTCGTGTGTCATGCTCGGGTGCCCACGCAATTAGTGCAGGAATTTGATGTCGGCACTGTAGAGTTATGATGGTGCAAGTGTGACCAAGTAAATAAACTTTCTAATCGAAAAAAGTTATGCTGTGTACAAGCACACAGCAGAAAAAGCGAACTCACAAACAGCAGAAAATAAAATATTGCTTACAGCCGACAATCAGTTTTCGACAAACAGCGAAAATAAAAAGCTTGCAAGAAATAGAGGTTCCATCACGAGTGGATGGAAAGAGGAGGAATCTTGCACGAGTGAGTGATTTTGTGTCTTGGGACGAGGCTTGCCGAGTCCCAAGACACAAAATCACTCACGAGTGCAAGATTCCTCCTCTTTCCATCCACGAGTGATAGAACCTGTTTCTCCCACGATAAAAAGGAGAAATTTACACGTTTTACCGTGAAGTTAGCTAGCTAAACTAGGTCAGCCAAAGGTCACCCGCGCACTAGTTCAACAATGGTAATACGCGTTTGTTGTGACGTGCACCGTTTGTTTCCCCAGAAACTGGCGCCAGATCACGTACGTGACGCTTGTTCAAATCCACGCGCGCTATTGTTGGGTCTACCTTTGACCCAGCAGCAGTGACCCATTGATTGAAATTGGGGGATCTGATTGGACAATTACACCAGTTTGACCTTTAACCCCATTGAAGAACACCCATTGAGGACGACTTATCCTTAACTGTAAAACACACCTCAGAGTGGGAGAAGGTAGGTTCTCCTCGGTTGGTTGGTTTGTTGGATTGCAGGGTACGGTTTGTAAGGAAATATACAGGGATGTAGATGAAATAGTGGTATATAGGGCAGTTTTACATATTGTACCAATAATATACTACAATATACTAGCGGGCAGGCACGTGGTTGTTGTTGCGACTCTTACAAATTGCTAGTTGCCTGGCTAATTTCTTGGCAAAGCGAAGTCATTGCTTGAAATATATGCACCTTCCTTCTGTGGAGGGAGGATAAATACAAAGTTTTATTTATTCTTCCTCTGTAGATGGAGGGTGTAAAAAGGTTTTATTTACCCTCCCTCTGTCGCATTTGTACGATGGACCAAGTGTGAAAGAGCAAATAAAAAACTTTTTTCATTTTCACGACCACTCTTGGGAGAGAAAATCTTTTTCCCGACCATGTGAAAGAGAATACAAATAAAAACCTTTATTTTGACAACCACTTTTAGGGAGAGGCAAAAAGATTTTTTTTCATTTTCATGACAATCTTTTAGAGAGAGAAAATAAAACTTTTTTTATTTTCACAAACATTTTAAGGGAGGGAATTTTTTTTAAATTTTCACGACAGATATTTGGGGAGAGAACATAAAAAACTATTTTCACGACCGTAGTGGGGAAGAGAAAATGATAAACTTTTTCTTATTTTCACAACCGTTTCCTTGAGGAGAGAAAATGATTTTTTTCATTTCAACGACCGTTTTGGGGGGATAGAAAATAGAGCCACCGACAAATCGAGAGGGAGGGTAAATAAAACTATTTATCCTCCCTCGACCGAAGAAAGTTCAATATATTTCAAGCAATGACTGGTTGCTTTGTTTATTGCAAGAGTCGCTGCAAAGACCACCCTCACTCTGTCACAATTGCAGCTGGGTAAAAAAGGTTTTTAATTACCCACCCCGAAGGATGGTCGCGTAAAAAGGTGTTTTTTTTCTTTTTTCTTTTACACCTGGTCCATCATACATGATAGGCCACCTGATTTTTGAACCAATTATCACACGTCGGCCATTAGAAATGCTGTGCTCGGGGATTCAATTACTTTTACAACCCTGCTTTGAATATTTTGCAAAAAAACACGCCATTGTCTGAGTTTTGGCGAAATGTATAAACGATTCCACCTATAATGTTCAAAAGCACTTTTTGGGCATCTCATTTTTAATTTCCTGATTCCATTTGATCGATCCTATAACTGTGCTTTTTTTTCATGCTCCATTTTACTTTTTCAAGAATGCATTTTTCCAAAAAAAAATTTGGAAAATACTTAGGTGCTTTTTTGTTTTATTGACCTTTAGTCTTAAATAGTTTTAAGCATGGTTGTGCTACAGTCCTAGGAATTTAGCATGTGCTACTTAGGATTGTTTTATGTTAATCCTGTCCCAGCTCCAGTGAGAGAGCTAGCTATCTTCATCACCATCACCATCACCATCATCATCATCAATTACAGGTGCGAGTATTGCAGCAGGCAAATGTACCAATCGAACCTCCTTCTTACTTACTTCTAACTGCCCAGGCTTGGCCCTCCTTCAGAGCTTGGAAATATCTTGTCAGGTCATTGTAGCACTGCTCCGTGAGGTTGGATTGGGACAGGGAGATATTCTGTTTGACGATATCCTGGATGGTGTTTCCATATTTGAGTCCTTGGAAGAAACTGCTATCTACCTGTTGTGATAGCACGTTCTGTGTAGGTAAGGTTACAGACAGAATAACCAGTATATGGAGACAGGTAGATGCCATGCTGGCTAGTAAATGAAGGCGGTGGATGATTGCTATCCTATACGTCAGTGCCCTTCTAGTAAGCGCACTGATATGGTACTGAACACTAAGAATTGCGTTGTATATAGGCCCGGGGAGGGCACTCAGGTACAGAGGGGGGCCGCACCTTCGTTGCGTATTTCGCGGAAGAAGGGGTCTTTTTTAAGACCTCCGCATGTCCGCGATTTTGTAAAAGAAGGGTACTTTTTTGTACCCAGGTACGAATAATGGGGTCAAAATCCCCTTACAATCCACGAAATATACGCGGCTCTGACGCCCAGTGACTCCCGAAGTGACTGGGCTTCCGAGTTTGCTGCCGCCACTTGCTGCCGCTAAACACGCAGGGAATTATAAAATCTTAAGTTAAAATACGTGTTCCCGTTCATCCAATGTCAGTGTTTTGAGAAAAGAAGGGGTGTTTATTTAGTGGAAAAAATCAGCGTTTTATTAAAATAAGGGTGCTTTTTTGGCCAGAAATCAGTGCTTTAGGGGTATTTTTTAATTTTGATAACGAACGTATGCACCCTCCTAAATACCGAAGTCTCCCCCCCCCCCGGGTATATAGGCCTTATTCACGCTAGAGCACTTTCTGTGTCGAGAAGGATGCTAGCTTCCCATACAAATGGCCATGGGCCATGCCCATACTACCAGCATGGCTAGTACAGTTTGTGTGGACACACATATGTATTGTAAATGGTTAACTTCCTCACGTAGACCCAAATCACTGAATGATATAACAGAACAGTCAAAGCTGCAATGCGGAGGAGTCACAATTTTTATGTTGACTCCTAATTATGATGTTGAAAGTTAGTTTGTTTTGTTTTGTTTTTATTCGTTTAGAACGCTGCGGGGACAGAATCAATAGTTTTCATTTATACATTCTTTCGTTTTCTTCCTAATAAGGATGGGTCCGGGAAACTATACTTACGCCGCCATAAACAGTTATCACGAGGGTTTTAAAAGTTTGCCTTGTCATCTTACTATGTTCATTCATGTTAATTTTCGGTGAAAGGGGTGAGGTTTCAACCTTACACGACATAATAACAATTGTTAAAGTTATTTTCTTCTAACATAAGACCTGTAGTATGTCCAAAAACAACAGATCGAGTAGATTCTGTACCGTTGTTCAATTAACCGTTATTGATAACTGATATATTAAATTTATTTATCTATGTTATGTTACTGTGTTTGCTTTTTCATATACTATGTATTAATATATGTTGTCCTTTGACGGACTGTCAATAAACATCCAATACAATACAATTTAGGATACCCATACTGGTGGCAGGGTAGTTTCAGAGTGGTATTTTGTTATTCATTTGCATTCATTTTTACAATGCAGTCTCATAAAGATGGGTGTTACATAAGCACTATATAAATGATAGCCCCCCATTGATATAACAAGACTCCCATTTTATTAGAGCTGTGGTGTGTTAAAAACAAATAATTAGCTGGCAATAACTAAATTTATTGTTTTAGACAACGACCGTGAATTTACCATTTTTGATGACCAATTCCCTTTATTTGATAATATAATAATAATGATAATAATAATAATAATAATCATGATAATAATAATAGTAATAAAATGATAATAATAATAATAATAATAATAACAATAATAATAACAGTAATAATTATGATAATAATAATAGTAATAGAATGATAATAATAATAATAATAATAATAATAATAATAATAATAATAATAATAATAATAATATTAACAATAATAATAATAATAATAATAATAATAATAATAATAATAATAATAATAATAATAATAATAATGATAGTGCAAATTAATAAAAAAAAAGTGATAATCATAATAGAATTTATGTTTTTTGTGCTATTAGTTTTCTTGAATGTGTCTATGTGTTCGTGTTCCGGAATATTTCCTCCTCTCTTTATGAGCAAATGATTTTTAAAGAAGGCATTATTAATAGAATGTACCTTTAAGAAAAGTGAAAAGTGAATTACAAGGGAAGAACTAAAATAAGCAGGGAATTTCTCATAGGGACTGAGGGGATAAAGTTTGGAAAAAACACGCCCTTGCTTGAAAGTGGAGCGTGTACTATTGCACTCGGCTGCAGGTGATTTAAAACATAAAAGTGCTTCCATTCGAATTTCTCACCCTCTGTGTGGCCTAGTGGTTACGATGCCTGGCTCCCAAGCGTGAGTTCGCAGGTTCGAGTCTCCGCTGGATCCCCAAGCGGGTTGGCCTGGTTGCTATATACATGTGCGGTGTTGTTGAGGACTGTCTATGGTCCTTCTGCAACTGAAAGACCCCTTGGAAATATTCGTGAAGAGTAGGGAATTTCTTCCCGGTTACAGGTTTCTATCTCGTCGTGATATGACCTAAGCTGTTGAAAGCGACGTAAAACCCAATTCCTTCCTTCCTTCCTTTCTTCCTTCCTTCCTTCCTCACCCTCTGTGCCCCTTCGTCTTCTTTCACCCACTAACTTATGCAAGACAACGATATCGAATAGCATCACTATTAAACCTGCCGTTATTTAATTGGACAGTACATCAACTTCAGATGCCTTTTCTGCTGAATCGGTGGGATACACTTCTTTGTTCTTTATGTCAACTTAAAATGCGTTAGATTCTGCCACCTTTGTATAGCACCGGCATTGCCCTCATATCTCCGGAACACGCCCGATGTTGTTAAACGAAACAATAAGAAGTACTATCAGGACACATTCTTGCATCTATAGACAAGCTATAAAGGGATTTATTGTAAATGGTGATGATTCTATTTGTGACATTGTCAGAAATAGACAATAAACTGATGGCCTTGGTAGAAGATGACCTTCCCTAACTTGCTACTGACGTATGTGGAGGCGCCTAATCCCATACATCTAGCAATTCAAAACAAAGATAAAGAGCTATTAGTCCTGTCCTTAATGCAATAGCTAACCTAGTGAGAGGAGAAGAATCTTTTATAAATTTCACATTTACTTGATTGGAAACGAATCAATCAAATTTCCAGGTCACAGCGAAGCATCTAACTTAGGTCCTTAATGCTTGTGTAACCTTCGACAGATGTTTTATCACCAGTATGTGACCAATATAAACTAATGCATCTGCTCAATATTAATAACAATGCATACAGTACAGACATTCATTCCTGCACCATTCGACCGCACGTCTACCAGTGCCTGGTTGTACAGACACCCATGGATAGCATGTCAAAACAATAAACCAAGCACGTTAATTACCCATGTAGTTTGCGAATCAAAGCTACGTTCATTTGTGAGGTCATCCATGAATCCATGCCCAGAAAACTGGGTGGCAATCGGGCGTGCGGTTGTGTATTACGCCCGGACTCTCAACACATTTAGTGCAGAAATCAAATGTCGTCACTGTAGCTACTAACACAGTGGTGATATCCTTCTAATCTTTTCCGTAAATGCTCTAGTTTCAGGGATATTGTAATTGTGAGTCTATGTCCTACCAAGCAATTCTTTTGAATTTCAAGTTGCGCAAATATATTTAACTGGACCCTTTTGTGAGAGGATAAGGGGTAGAGGAGGCTCAGAAGGGGATCATCCTTTATACTGATGAAGGGAATATCATGTGATCTGTTAATGACATACACATGCAGACAATTCACAACCGTACACACGTATATACAAGCTACCACATTAGACATTCATAACTCATTTCAATTGTATATACTGTAAAGTTCTCTGTACTGCTTACAACTACTGTATAACTGGTTAATTTGGCGTGTACTTAAGTTGGCGATTTTTTTCCAAAAAGTATTTTCCCTGTATCTATTTTGGCATCTGGAGCAGTCAGAACAACGCCATCTTTATGTAGACATATTTTTATGCGATCTTTAATTTGGCGTTGATGGGCATTCGCCAAAAACGCCAAATTAAAAACCACGCCAAATTAACCAGTTATACAGTACTTGATATATTTGTTTACATGTTATTCTTTCTAATTCCAATCAGGTGCCTTCAGCGCAAGTACAACTGTGCTTTGAACAAAGCATATAACCATCTATGGTCCTTTTTCAAATATTAAAATAGAATTATCGTTTCTTCTCTACCCCAACATCTGAACTCCTCAAACAAACACACTAAATATCTTTATCGAAGTGAATCTTAAGAGAAAACCCTGTGATGAAAGGAGCTGTGATCTGATGCGAGTACAGTGCCGACATTTAATTCCTGCACGAAATGCTCGGGCAGCCCGGGCATAATACCCGAATGCACGCCCAACTGCCACCCAGTTTCCTGGACATGGATGCATGTACGACCTCACAATTGAACGCAGTTTTGGTTCGAAAGCTACTCTGTGCTTGTCTTATTTTTGACACGTTATCCATAAGTGTTTGTACGACCAGGTACTGGCAGACGTCCGGCCAACTGGTGCAGGAATTAAATGTCTGTACTGTAGGTGAGGTAACCGACCTCTATGTGACACTTTGAACTAAGACATGGAATACCTCAAGTAACCTGGACCTCATTAGAAAACCTTGTGAAGATAAATAGAGTTTTGTTACCCTAGTGTAACACGTAAGTCATGAGGTGTCTACATCTTAGCAGGGGGAGACCTGGAATAAACCCATGGTGTCATCTCATTAAAAACTTTTCTCTTTAACCCTTTCAATGCTGAGGCTACTTTTGTCCATAACACAAAAACACAACAAAAATTGAAAAACATTTGAACCCTATCATGTTGGTGATTATTGTGTAGCTCTCGCTAAATACTCTAAAATGAATACCCATATACAAGGATTTCAACCATTTTTCAGATTTTTCGCATCATTTTGTATTTGCCAAATTAGTCAACAGCAGTATGAGGGTTAACCTCTTACAAAATACAGAGGCATACACAGACAAAGAACTACACATTATATATATATATATATATATATATATATATATATATATATATATATATATATATATATATATATATATATATATATATATATATATATATATATATATATATATATATATGTATATATGTATATATATAATATATATATATATATATATATATATATATATATATATATATATATATATATATATATATATATATATATATATAAATATGTAGTTATAAATGTATGTATGTACGAATGTGCGCACATAGGTCAGTACGTATATACGTACCCACGTACGTACATACGCACATGCTTACATACGTTCATGCATACATAAATGCACACAATACATACATACATATATATATATATATATATATATATATATATATATATATATATATATATATATATATATATATATATATATATATATATATATATATATATATATATATATATATATACATATAAAGCTAAAGGTATTCGGTTTTGTATCCACCGAAATGCTCTAAGCACTGCCTTATCAATGCTAAGTACCCAATTTGCAGCTGGGTAGACTGAGGCAATATGGAATAAACTGTCTTGCCCAAGAACAGACCAAAGTGCCCCGGCCGGGAATTGAACCAGCGACCTTCTGATTACTAGTCCGACACCTTACCAACTGAGCTACTTTGTCTCCTACACACACACACACACACACACACACACACACACACACACACACATATATATATATATATATATATATATATATATATATATATATATATATATATATATATATATATATATATATATATATATATATATATATATACATATATATATATATATATATATATATATATATATATATTTTATATATATATATATATATATATATATATATATATATATATATATATATATATATATATATATATATATATATATATATATATATATATATATATATATATATATATATATATATACATGATCTCATCGTATACTTACTTCTAAATGTTACTAATAAAGTGTTTTAATGAATGATTTTGTATAAAGGCCTAGATACATTCAATGAGCATACAAATATAAATACATAGAAGTAGATCAAAGTTAGTTCTATAAAACGTCTGCAACATGTTGAAGTGTTTAGTGCATTCTCCTCCTGCTTTCGACTAATCTGAAGCTTAGCAGGTGACGATGGTTGATCTCTGCGGGGGGTCTCTGATGCATGGGAGAAATCACTGAACTTGTTGGCGGGGCCCTCAGGCCACGCCTATCTG
>OZ012694.1:14411865-14452709 GCA_963942565.1 Maea johnstoni
ATATGGTGTTCGCAACGGCTGTTTTATGCTGAGTGAGACGCTAAACTACCCACTAAACCTACCCCTTGGCAGGTTTAGCGAAAGCGGCTGATCTAGCTGCATTTACCCCACCGTTTAGGCTAACCCACCTCCTTGCAATCGGTCCTCTATACCTAGGGTAACGTTCACCCACTGTTTAGCTTGCACTGCCGTCATGCACCTCAACAGTGGGTTAAATGGAAGTTATTCTGTGGTTTAGCTTAAACCACTGCTAAGCCACCTTTATAATATCGGGCCCTGATGTTGTTAGTGTCGATGTTTATGTCTGAACTACCGAGTCTGCTGCCGCTAAGTTAAAATACGTGTTCCCGTTCATCCAATGTCAGTGTTTTGATAAAAAAAAGGGGTGTTTTTTAGTGGAAAAAGTCAGCGTTTTTTTAAAACAAGGGTGCTTTTTTGGCCAGAAATCAGTGCTTTAGGGGTATTTTTAAATTTTGATAACGAGCGTATGCACCCCCCTAACTACCTAAGTGACCCCCCCCCCCCCCCCGGGCCAGTAACATTCTCACATGCCATGGCATCAGGAAAAAACGGAGGCGGCGGAAGTCTCTCTGTGTGTCTGTGTGTACTTCCTGCCAGTGAAGGTCACAGGAAGTCGCGGGCAGCCAGGCCAGCAGGTGTGGCATTTGACGAAAGCCAACCGTGTTCGCATTACGTCAATTTTGATTTATATACATACGCGGACGTAACTTAATCGGTTATATAAATATAGCGTGCGTACTCTAGGCAAACTTCCGCAGTGTATTCGCATGTTTCATTATAGTGTCAGGTGGGAGTTTAAACGCTATTTCTCTATGAAAAGACAAAAGCCGCTCGCTGTATCCTGGCCTTGATACGGATTTCCATTTCCGTTGTTCAATGTTGGTCCTAATGTCAAATAAAAAAGGAAAACGAATCATTCTATCTATTTCTAGTTTAACTTTTTATGAGCACAACGTGTACGCTTTGTACTATATTTCCTATATTTGAATTAAAGAATTTGAAAGAAAGTTATTATTATTATTATTATTATTGTTATTGTTATTATTATTATTATTATCATTATTATTATTATTATTATTATTATTATTATTATTATTATTATTATTATTATTATTATTATTTTTATTATTGTTATCATTAATACTACTACTACTACTACTACTACTACTAATAATAATAATAATAATAATAATAATAGTAATAATAATGATAATAATAATAATAATAATGATAATTACAATAGTTGTATTGTTTATTGACTGTATTACAGAGATACGAAATTCCGAATAGAAATTCTTCGTCCATTCTTCTTTTTACTCCTTTCTCTCTTCCTTCTCCTCCTTTCCATCCCTCTTACTATTCTTTTCTTCCTCATCTTCTTCTCCTAAATCATACCGAATGCTGTAGAATCAGACATAAAAAGTAAGGTAAAATCTACTTTGCAATCTAGTTATTAGATGCAATTACAATGACAGCTTTGGGCTATCAAAATAATATGTCTCTCGTGTCTGTTTCTTTTCTCGATCTCAAGCGCCAAGAATAGCCTGACTCTCTACAAATAGATCCCTAAGCTAATAAAGTTGTAGAAGAAGCTAATCCTGGAGTTGACACATTCCCTGATGGTATATTTTTTCACAGAAAGCCTCTCTTTTAAGTTAAGAATATCCAAGTAATACCTCCTGCAACCCTGGTGGCGTTACTGATGGCAAGCTACATGTACATGTACCAAACAGAGGGTGTTTAATTCAGCCCCACCAACATTCAGCTGGAAGAGTCAAAATGTCAATACAGATAATTCAGATGCGAAAGTTATATTTTGAAATTGACGCTTTCCTTCATAAAGAGACGTAATTTTCTATCCCCTACCCCATTGCTATACAAGTACGGTTGTAGATGCAAAGCACCAATAGTCAAAAGGCGGGGCCAAGTTATTTATGAACTTGTGAGGGAACCGGATGTATAAAGAACATTAACATTATAGAGAAAAATAATTTATAATGACTTTTTGTAGAAATGAAACAAATATCGGAATTCTATTGTAGACTTCGAAATCTCTTGGGTGCGAAGCTACTTGGGTACGCATCAGTTTGGTTACGAACCAGTTTGGTTACGAAGTCTCCTGATTTCATTCTATACACATAGTATTTTTTTCTTTAGTAATTTTCCTTCCTATACTGAAAAATATACTTTATGTCCGCTTAAAATATTTTATATATTTGAAAACTTCATGCTAAATTAAAATAAGGAAGGCACGATTTTCCGCGGCAAGAGTAATGTACCGGGCCAACATTTATATTATAACCAATCAGAATAGAGAATTAAATTCAGTCCGGCCTCAGCATTTCCAACATGGCCGTCCGGACTATGAACATCTCAAAACGGCTTCCTAGATAGGCGTGGCCTGAGGGCCCCTCCAATTAGATCCTACATTGTTTTCCTGCGAAGCTATGAAGGAATTTCATGTTAATGTAAACCAAACAAATGATCAAACGTTTTCTTCAAAACGATATTTTGCTAATGGCTGTATTTAGTAGCGCTGTGTCATTCCTCTACACCATGAAATGTTTTTCATAGCATGGCTTTTCTCGCACTTATAATTGCGGGAACGACACGAAGGATTTAAAAAATATATATTTCGTGTTATCCCTGATTCCCTAATTAAGCTGACGAAGATACTTTAAATCCTATCTCCATTATCTTAGTGGGACTTCGCTGTCCATCTTATTTATACAGACATACATCATACGCCCACCATCCTACGACTATTTCCGTTGATTTCTGAACGCTGACGCAAATTAATTTGACATTAAAAGATTACATCCTTCAAGCTTAATCCGATCGTGATGGTTTCCTCTTTTTTATATTCCCGCCCCATATATATATATATATATATATATATATATATATATATATATATATATATATATATATATATATATATATATATATATATATATATATATATATATATATATATATATATTTATATATATATATATATATATATATATATATATATATATATATATATATATATATATATATATATATATATATATATATATATATATATATATATTGGCTGTAATATTTCTATTACAAAATCATATCTATACATACAAAGAAATATGAAAACATAGCAGAAAAATGACAAACTGGGGAAAAGTTAATATAGATATAATAAGTGAAGTATGTAGAATGTGTACTTGTATGACTAGATTTTATCTGTTGGCCTGACCTCGATACGAGGGCAGGATGATTTTATGAGGCCAGTTGGATGCGTAAAGGCGGGGGGGGGGGGGGGGATGGTATAAGTTGACATAGAAGGCCAACTAGCATAGAAATTATTAATTATTTTATTTCATTTTATTTGATTTTATTTCATTTTATTCGGACTCAATTAAACTTCCTTGAAAATAAATTTAAATTATTTTATATATATATATATATATATATATATATATATATATATATATATATATATATATATATATATATATATATATATATATATATATATATATATATATATATATATATATATATATATATATATATATATATATATATATATATATATATATATATATATATATATATATAAACGGGAGCGAAAATATATTAAAATTTATTTTCTCTCCCCAATAAACGGGAGTGAAAATAAATTTAAATCTATTTTCTCTTTCACTCTTGGTCCAGGAAGGACTTTATACATTATTGACTTCAAGTTCCTGCATTGAATGAGTGGGTTGATCGGACGTTTCCACGATGATACCGACGACGTCGGAGCAAAAGATAGATTAGCATGCAGCTATTGTGTAATATATTTGTTGGCAAAGTTATTGCACTTGAAAACACATTTTCAATAATTTCAGTGTAAGGGATAGTACACGCAGAGTAATGTCGATAATGGATAAGGGTATAATATGATGCAAATAGGCATAGAGTTGGGTTAGTCACGAATGTGCGTGCTAATTATTCCAACTGGTCAAGGTGGTCAATTTATTTACCCACCATCTCACTAGGTATTACTGTAAAACTGGTTAATTTGGCGTGGTTTTTAATTTGGCGTTTTTGGCGAATGCACATCAACGCCAAATTAAAGATCGCATAAAAATATGTCTACATAAAGATGGCGTTGTTCTGATTGCTCCAGACGCCAAAATAAATTCAGAGAAAAAAAACGCCAACTTAAGTACACGCCAAATTAACCAGTTATACAGTATTATGAGGACCCTATCTGAGAAACCAGTAGAAACAGGGCAGCCACCAACTGGTCAAGGCGGTCAGTTTATTTTACTCACCATCTCACTAGATATTATTAGGAGGACCCTATCTGAGAAACCAATAGAAACAGGGCAGCCACCAACTGGTCAAGGCGGTCAGTTTATTTTACTCACCATCTCACTAGATATTATTAGGAGGACCCTATCTGAGAAACCAGTAGAAACAGGGCAGCCACCAACTGGTCAAGGTGGTCAGTTTATTTTACTCACCATCTCACTAGATATTATTAGGAGGACCCTATCTGAGAAACCAGTAGAAACAGGGCAGCCACCAACTGGTCAAGGTGGTCAGTTTATTTTACTCACCATCTCACTAGATATTATTAGGAGGACCCTATCTGAGAAACCAGTAGAAACAGGGCAGCCACCAACTGGTCAAGGTGGTCAGTTTATTTTACTCACCATCTCACTAGATATTATTAGGAGGACCCTATCTGAGAAACCAGTAGAAACAGGGCAGCCACCAACTGGTCAAGGTGGTCAGTTTATTTTACTCACCATCTCACTAGATATTATTAGGAGGACCCTATCTGAGAAACCAGTAGAAACAGGGCAGCCACCAACTGGTCAAGGTGGTCAGTTTATTTTACTCACCATCTCACTAGATATTATTAGGAGGACCCTATCTGAGAAACCAGTAGAAACAGGGCAGCCACCAACTGGTCAAGGTGGTCAGTTTATTTTACTCACCATCTCACTAGATATTATTAGGAGGACCCTATCTGAGAAACCAGTAGAAACAGGGCAGCCACCAACTGGTCAAGGTGGTCAGTTTGTTTCACTCACCATCTCACTAGATATTATTAGGAGGACCCTATCTGAGAAACCAGTAGAAACAGGGCAGCCACCAACTAGTCAAGGTGGTCAGTTTATTTTATCCACCATCTCACTAGATATTATTAGGAGGGCCCTATCTGGGAAACCAGTAGAAACAGGGCAGCCACCAACTGGTCAAGGTGGTCAGTTTGTTTCACTCACCATCTCACTAGATATTATTAGGAGGACCCTATCTGAGAAACCAGTAGAAACAGGGCAGCCACCAACTAGTCAAGGTGGTCAGTTTATTTTATCCACCATCTCACTAGATATTATTAGGAGGACCCTGTCCGAGAAACCAGTAGAAACAGGGCAGCCACCAACTGGTCAAGGTGGTCAGTTTGTTTCACTCACCATCTCACTAGATATTATTAGGAGGACCCTATCTGAGAAACCAGTAGAAACAGGGCAGCCACCAACTAGTCAAGGTGGTCAGTTTATTTTATCCACCATCTCACTAGATATTATTAGGAGGGCCCTATCTGGGAAACCAGTAGAAACAGGGCAGCCACCAACTGGTCAAGGTGGTCAGTTTATTTTATCCACCATCTCACTAGATATTATTAGGAGGGCCCTATCTGGGAAACCAGTAGAAACAGGGCAGCCACCAACTGGTCAAGGTGGTCAGTTTATTTTACTCACCATCTCACTAGATATTATTAGGAGGGCCCTATCTGGGAAACCAGTAGAAACAGGGCAGCCACCAACTAGTCAAGGTGGTCAGTTTATTTTACTCACCATCTCACTAGATATTATTAGGAGGACCCTATCTGAGAAACCAGTAGAAACAGGGCAGCCACCAACTAGTCAAGGTGGTCAGTTTATTTTATCCACCATCTCACTAGATATTATTAGGAGGGCCCTATCTGGGAAACCAGTAGAAACAGGGCAGCCACCAACTGGTCAAGGTGGTCAGTTTATTTTATCCACCATCTCACTAGATATTATTAGGAGGGCCCTATCTGGGAAACCAGTAGAAACAGGGCAGCCACCAACTAGTCAAGGTGGTCAGTTTATTTTATCCACCATCTCACTAGATATTATTAGGAGGGCCCTATCTGGGAAACCAGTAGAAACAGGGCAGCCACCAACTGGTCAAGGTGGTCAGTTTATTTTATCCACCATCTCACTAGATATTATTAGGAGGGCCCTATCTGGGAAACCAGTAGAAACAGGGCAGCCACCAACTGGTCAAGGTGGTCAGTTTATTTTACTCACCATCTCACTAGATATTATTAAGAGGGCCCTATCTGGGAAACCAGTAGAAACAGGGCAGCCACCAACTAGTCAAGGTGGTCAGTTTATTTTACTCACCATCTCACTAGATATTATTAGGAGGACCCTATCTGAGAAACCAGTAGAAACAGGGCAGCCACCAACTAGTCAAGGTGGTCAGTTTATTTTATCCACCATCTCACTAGATATTATTAGGAGGGCCCTATCTGGGAAACCAGTAGAAACAGGGCAGCCACCAACTGGTCAAGGTGGTCAGTTTATTTTATCCACCATCTCACTAGATATTATTAGGAGGGCCCTATCTGGGAAACCAGTAGAAACAGGGCAGCCACCAACTAGTCAAGGTGGTCAGTTTATTTTACTCACCATCTCACTAGATATTATTAGGAAGACCCTATCTGAGAAACCAGTAGAAACAGGGCAGCCACCAACTGGTCAAGGTGGTCAGTTTATTTTACTCACCATCTCACTAGATATTATTAGGAGGACCCTATCTGAGAAACCAGTAGAAACAGGGCAGCCACCAACTGGTCAAGGTGGTCATTTTATTTTATCCACCATCTCACTAGATATTATTAGGAGGACCCTGTCCGAGAAACCAGTAGAAACAGGGCAGCCACCAACTGGTCAGGGTGGTCATTTTATTTTATCCACCATCTCATCGGGTCTTTTTAAGTGGGCCCTATCTGGTAAACTTGCAGAAGCAGGGCAGAGAGGTTTGGGCTTTTAATGTATCGTTTTAGTCGCTTCAACATGCATTTTTGGTATCGAATGTTCTTACGGATTTGTTTGAAATTGGGCATAGTTAAAGCTAAGGTGATTTCAGCGCGCGGAGTTTCACAGTCTTTCCAATTTTGTCTTTATTCAAAGGTTATGGAGTCTGACGAGCTTGTTTATCGTGTGCATGTTAGTTAAACGGGTGCCCTCAATCAGGATACCCTACCATGGGGGTCTGTACAGTTGTGCCAAGATCAAGGGGGTGTTGTACGATTCCCTCAATATTTTAATGGGTACTTTTCTAGCGATTGCTCGTTCTAGCCCTCTCACACACGATTCTCGCCAGACGCACTGGCGTCAACTCCAACAGGTGGCAGACTGTTTATATCTCATCCCAATAAATAACGCGATGTTCGTCTGGTTTAGACGTGGGGTTTCCCCTTGTTTATGCACGGGTGTTTACCATGGCGACGTGGCCAGATAAACATCATTGAATGATCAGTATCAGCTGTGACAGGCCAGATCAGACAGGTCGACGCCAGAAATCGCCGCCGAAATTACATTTCGGGTGTCTTCTAACCAGGCCAACGTGCGTCAGATAAAAAACGTCTGAACTAGAAAATGACATGTTCAGCTGCGGAGAGTTGCCGCATTGAAAAGAGTTTAAGGAAAAGGGATACTAGATGTATGTATGTATGTTTGTATGTATGTACGTACGGACGTATGTATGTATGTAAGTATATATGTGTATGTATGTATGTATGTATGTACGTACGTAGGTGTATGTATGTATTTATGTATGTATATATGTACGTACGTAGGTGTATGTATGTATGTATGTTGTATGTATGTATGTATGTATGTATGAATGTATGTATGTACGTACGTAGGTGTATGTATGTATGTATGTATGTATGCGTTGCTACTCTGAACACACCGCGTCCACTAATTGACAGGTTGAGTGAGTGCAACTCTCCAATTCCCCCCCCCCCCCCTAAAAACGTGCTCATTATTAGTGAAAGTCACATATTTCTCTTCGTAACAACGCTAGGTTAAAGCCTTAGCAGGCACCACCTTATCAACTGTCATATCTGTTAATTGCACCACACCTTCCTTCCATGGTAATTGACAATGTTATACTAATTGCAGACTGATTGCACAGTATTAATTGACAAAGGGTATAAATCCCTCTTTTCTCTCTCTCATATACATACATACATACACACACATACATACATACATACATACATGCATTCGTTCATGCATTTTGAAAAAGTAGTGTTTCACGGGGTTGGGGGGGGGATGGAGATATATTATATACTGCCTATTGTATATATATATATATATATATATATATATATATATATATATATATATATATATATATATATATATATATATATATATATATATATATATATATATATATATATATATACATATATATATATATATATATATACATATATATATATATATATATATATATATATATATATATATATATATATATACATATATATATATATATATATATATACATATATATATATATATATATGTATATATATATATATATATATATATAATATTATATATATATATATATATATATATATATATATATATATATATATATTTAATATGTACCCTAGATTTATCTCATTTATTTGCTTTCTCTCCCCTTTGTGTTTGCATTTTTCTTTTTTGTCCTCTCTCTCTCTCTTTGATTTATTCATTTTGTCATATTTTGCCATTTTTTACTTCTGTATTTACTTTTTGTCATCTCTATCCACTTGAGCGTACCTGATTTATGAAGCATTGGTTATATTGTTTTACTGATCTCTCTTTCTCTTTCTCTGCAAAATATCTTTTCTTACCTTTGTCAGAATCGTGAACTTGAAAGTTTGTGATATATGGGAGATTCTTTCCTTCTCATTTAGTAGGAGACCAAACCCGTGCTGTGCATGGGGCCCAGCTAGTATTTATATATATATATATATATATATATATATATATATATATATATATATATATATATATATATATATATATATATATATATATATATATATATATATATATATATATATATATATATATATATATATATATATATATATATATTGCTATGCCTGTGCATTATTATGCCAATGTGTATATCTGAAGGATTGTTTCACAGTTAGAATGTGAGTGAACTTCTTTTACAGCCCACCTTGGCGAATTATAGCGTTACTGTACATATCGTGTTAACGATAAGACTGTTCCTGTTATAACAATCGTCACAGGTAGAATCGATATATATGTTATTTCATGTAATGCAAAAGAAAAAATACGGAAACACGTCGTTCATTAGAAAATATATTATATATTCGTATAAAATATGTACAATTTCTCATTGATGCATAATATGCATATCTATACATACAAGTCAATTGTAATGTAAAAACTGTATCATTGTTTACTTGAATATTTCAACCATATGGTCATATGCTGACTGTCATTCACTCTGGTAAAATAGCAAATTAAAATCAAAGAATGTTAGATTGGAATATATGGATCAAGTCAGGTTTTGTGTCAAGATAGTGAAATGCTTTTGTTAATATTTTTGATGAATATTGATCCCATTTTATCGTAAAATTCTATGTAGTCTTGCACATCCCCAGAATATTTATGGTCATTGATCATTTACCCGAGGAACATGATGATAGCATTGCCACTTATAACTTTATACAATTGAATTGATTAAAAGCAATGAATTAGATGGACAGTAATTTGTGAATATAAAGGAGTGTATACCAATTACAAGGGTTCAATTAATGTATATGCAACACGTTACCATGCCAATAGCCGTTACCATAACATCATTACTATGACATTCGTCACACCAACGCATCTAAATCAACGCTTTTCATCACTTAATAGTACAACTAATATGAATATGGCAGTTTGCAAGATGCACTTAAATGTTCTTATTCTTCCGACCTTTCATTTTCCGTTTCCTCATCCTCCTCCAAAGTTGGCATAAGAGGGGAAACAGAACGACTGGGTGATTTTGATGACGTCAGCGGAAATTCTATTGTAGGTTTACTAGAGTCTGAAGATGTGAATGCGTTCAGCCATTCTTCTAAGTCTGCTGGACTGTCTGTGATAAATGTCACTGTGTTACCTTCACAGTCTTTAGGAATCACTCTGAAACCACAGTTTTTGCCACCGCTAAATGGATCTACGGTGCAGTTTTTCAAGTTGATGAAGCCGCAGGCCTGGCAGATTTTGTCGGCATAGACCACAGCATAGTGGTCGTAGGTGCTGGCGTAAACTTTCACCACCACTCTGATGTTATGTGTGCGCCCCCTGGCGTCAGTTCTGGTAGTTAACAGATGACCAGATTTCCTCTCCAGTCCCCTGCTGTTTTGGTGTTGTGAGTCCGCAAGAACCTTTTTCCTATCACTGAGGCCTCCGCTCCTCGTACGAAAAGGAATATTCTTTGAGTTCGTCATGTTTTCAATTTATGATGTCTCTCGGTGTTAAGACCAAATTTTTCTTGGCCAACTCACGGTAATTGAATCGCAGGCTGAAGTTTACCAACTGTAAATCGTAGGTTGTAGATTGCAGAGTGTAGATTGCAGGTTGACAATTGTAGAATGTAGATTGAAGGCATACGATTACACAATGTAGATACGCAATGCTGGTAGTGTATTGTCAACTGTAGTTTGAAGGCATTAAAGATTCCACACTGAAGATCGCAGGTAGTGTATTGTAAACTGTAGATTCCAGATTGACAAGACAAGACTGTAGTTCGCAGACTGTAGATTACTGGCTGTAGATATCAGGCGTTGCCTTCTCAGTGTTCCGTTGCCGACTGTTCAGTACTCGCCTCTTATGCGAACATCAACGCGATCCTGCCAGCTGACGACTCTCTGTAGTGTAATATGTTGAAAGACGTGTTACAGCTCACAGCATATGGCAACGTCTAGTTCTAGGAGAGTTCCACGGTGCTCTTACTGCCGCAGCCAGTCTTATAGTGTCACTCGTGTGTGGCAGCAGATTTATATGTTACACTAGCAGTTGAAACGTAGCGTTTGCACATGCGTTATTGTCATCCAGGCCATTGATGATATGTGATTGGTCAGCTCAGCGCCTCTCAGGGCTAATATATGCACCTCAGCACGTGCCTGGAATATATGGTAGCAACTAATCTTCTTATAGCGATAGCTAAATGGTATTCATTTCGCTAATCAAATAACATGTTGTTTTCATTTTTGAGTGGCAAATCTATGGTTAACAAATGTTATCAATTAGGCTGAAAAACATGTTTATTTTGTCAAAGGTACGGAATGATGATTTTAATGTTAATGTTTAATCAAGGAATCAGATTATTCAGTATGACGATGATCACTCTATTTTGTTGAAGGGACAAAGAACAAAATATACAAAAAAGCAACAACATATGAACAAAAAGTGTACATACATTAGTTTCAATCTTTAAGCTTCAACAACGAGAACCACCCAAAATATGCTTACTCAAATGTTTATTCAAAACGGCATATAACTGCTGCCTGATAACAATGAAGTCATTTAAAACTCTAAACTAAGTGAAAATAAACAATTTCATAATTTTAGATACATGTTTTGAGACGTAGTGTAGTAAATGTTAACTTCCACTCCTCGCACCTGCAGCCATTTAAATACAATAGATGGCGCTGCACTATGAAAACGATGGCGATCTCACTCCTTCCTTTGCCCACCAATGACTATTTTCAACATTTACCATAAAAATACCATCAATTGGCAGATAAATTATCAAACCCCTACCATCCAACCTCATGCTCCAGATCCACGGTGGCAGTTGGGGCCTGCGAGGCGCAGGAACAGAGCCGAAACCTGTTGCCCAAACTGCCTATACTGGTAACATTGGTAACTTATGAATAAGTTACCAAGGTATCATATTATAATTTGCATACTTACGTGTCCAATTTTTGGGAAACTACTGCCAAGTTATGGGGCTATTGATCACTCCTGAAAACAAAATGGCGACGGTCATTGGTTCCTATATCTACATATAGATGGCGTTAATTATTCTGACTGTTTCAGATGCCAAAAATAATACAGGGAAATTATTTCTTTGAAAAAAACGCCAACTTAAGTACACGCCAAATTAACCAGTTATACAGTACCCGTATATGATATGGCAGATACATAGTACTATTGATCTTGTATATAGTTGTCATGTGAAACATGACTGAGAAAGTGAAAAGTGTATCTGTGTATGTGTACATGATAATCGCATATTGTCTAGGGTTTGGAGTTCTACAAATAGATGCACATTAATTAATAGACAACAGTGCATGCAGCCATTTGTAGGTTTACGCACGCAAACAATGCCGCTCATTACATTGGTTGACTGGAATCTCAGCAATATCTATTATCCTACCGTATTGCCTATTGATAAAAACAAACACTTTTGTTATGATAAGAACATGACCTGTCAAAAACTTGTTTGAATATAGGGACACATAACTGCAATTTTACGGATGAAAATTGTAACATTTAATTAATACTTAAAGTCATTATTCAATGCCACAGACATCTGTAGAGCTAGATTACAAAACATCTAATCAGCAGATTGACCGCTTGAAGAATTGTATTGTATTGTAGTGTATGTTTATTGACTGCGCACTAGGCGCAAAATCATACTAGTACAAAAATTATATCAAAACATAATAATATCAAAAACATAAGTTCGTCTATAATAATCAAACAAAACTTATCATTGTTAGATTCTGGAAAAAGAACCTGTATGATCATAAGTTCCAAGTCTATTAAAATAAGCGTCTCGGGTTAGTTTGCCTCCAAGTTGAATAACCTGGCTTGGCTTGGACTACAAGTTCAGTGATTTCTTCCATGCATCAGAGACCCCCCGCAGAGGTCAACTCTCGTCACCTGCTAAACTTCAGATTAGTCGAAAGCAGGAGGAGAATGCACTAAACACTACAACATGTTGCAGACGTTTTATAGAACTAACTTTGATCTACTTCTATGTATTTATATTTGTATGCTCATTGAATGTATCTAGGCCTTTATACAATATCATTCATTAAAACACTTTATTAGTAACATTTAGAAGTAAGTATACGATGAGATCATGTATATATATATATATATATATATATATATATATATATATATATATATATATATATATATATATATATATATATATATATATATATATATATATGTGTGTGTGTGTGTGTGTGTGTGTGTGTGTGTGTGTGTGTGTGTGTGTGTGTAGGAGACAAAGTAGCTCAGTTGGTAAGGTGTCGGACTAGTAATCAGAAGGTCGCTGGTTCAATTCCCGGCCGAGGCACGTTGGTCTGTTCTTGGGCAAGACAGTTTATTCCATATTGCCTCAGTCTACCCAGCTGCAAATTGGGTACTTAGCATTGATAAGGCAGTGCTTAGAACTTGTGCGCTATATGCTGCTAGCTACTCTTGACCATCCCTCGGGGGATTAAAACGGTTTCCGTGTGTACAGGCCTGCTAGGGGAGGAAGGTCATGAGAGCATTTCGGTGGATACAAGACTATAAACCGAATACCTTTAGCTTTATATATATACATATATATATATATATATATATATATATATATATATATATATATATATATATATATATATATATATATATATATATATATATATATATATATATATATATATAATGTATGTATGTATGTATGTACTGTGTGCATTTATGTATGCATGAATGTATGTAAGCATGTTCGTTTGTACGTACGTGGGTACGTATATACGCACGTACGTATGTGCGCACATTCGTACATACATACATACATTTATAACTACATATTTATATCTACATATTTATATATATATATATATATATATATATATATATATATATATATATATATATATATATATATATATATATATATATATATATATATATATATATATATATATATATATATATATATATATATATATATATATATATATATATATATATATATATATATATATATATATATATATATATATATATATATATATATATATATATATATATATATATATATATATATATATATAATGTGTAGTTCTTTGTCTGTGTATGCCTCTGTATTTTGTAAGAGGTTAAAGAGAAAAGTTTTTAATGAGATGACACCATGGGTTTATTCCAGGTCTCCCCCTGCTAAGGTGTAGACACCTCATGACTTACGTGTTACACTTAGGTAACAAAACTCTATTCCTTTTCACAAGGTTTTCTAATGAGATCCAGGTTACTTGAGGTATTCCATGTCTTAGTTCAAAGTGTCACGTAGAGGTCGATTACCTCACCTACAGTACAGACATTTAATTCCTGCACCAGTTGGCCGGACGTCTGCCAGTGCCTGGTCGTACAAACACTTATGGATAACGTGTCAAAAATAAGACAAGCACAGAGTAGCTTTCGAACCAAAACTGCGTTCAAGTGTGAGGTCGTACATGCATCCATGTCAAGGAAACTGGGTGGCAGTTGGGCGTGCATTCGTGTCTTATGCCCGGGCTGCCCGAGCATTTAGTGCAGGAATTAAATGTCGGCACTGTACTCGCATCAGATCACAGCTCCTTTCATCACAGGGTTTCATCTTAAGATTCACTTCGATAAAGATATTTAGTGTGTTTGTTTGAGAAGTTCAGATGTTGGGGTAGAGAAGAAACGATAATTCTATTTTTAATATTTGAAAAAGGACCATAGATGGTTATATGCTTTGTTCAAAGCACAGTTGTATTTGCCCTGAACGGCACCTGTAGTCAGGCAGCTTATGTAGGAAAATAGGGGGTCCGTGGGAAACTCATGTTAATTGTTGGAGACGTAGTGTTTCTAGACCAATTTACTGATTGGAATTAGAAAGAATAACCTGTAAACAAATATATCAAGTAGTTGTAAGCAGTACAGAGAACTTTACAGTATATACAATTGAAATGTGTTATGAATGTCTAATGTGGTAGCTTGTGTATACGTGTGTACGGTTGTGAATTGTCTGCATGTGTATGTCATTAACAGATCACATGCTATTCCCTTCATCAGTATAAAGGATGATCCCCTTCTGAGCCTCCTCTACCCCTTATCCTCTCACAACAGGGTCCATTTAAATATATTTGCGCAACTTGGAATTCAAAAGAATTGCTTGGTAGGACATAGACTCACAATTACAATATCCCTGAAACTAGAGCATTTACGGAAAAGATTAGAAGGATATCACCACTGTGTTAGTAGCTACAGTGACGACATTTGGTTTCTGCACTAAATGTGTTGAGAGTCCGGGCGTCATACACAACCGCACGCCCGATTGCCACCCAGTTTTCTGTGCATGGATTCATGGATGACCTCACAAATGAACGTAGCTTTGATTCGCAAACTACATGGGTAATTAACGTGCTTGGTTTATTGTTTTGACATGCTTATAATCCATGGGTGTCTGTACAACCAGGCACTGGTAGACGTGCGGTCGAATGGTGCAGGAATGAATGTCTGTACTGTATGCATTGTTATCAATATTGAGCAGATGCATTACTTTATATTGGTGATAAAACATCTGTCAAAGGTTACACAAGCATTAAAGACATAAGTTAGATGCTTCGCTGTGACCTGGAAATTTGATTGATTCGTTTCCAATCAAATAAATGTGAAATTTATAAAAGATTCTTCACCTCTCACTAGCTTAGCTATTGCATTAAGGACAGGACTAATTCATAGCTCTTTATCTTTGTTTTGAATTGCTAGATGTGTGGGATTAGGCGCCTCCACATACGTCAGTAGCAAGTTAGGGAAGGTCATCTTCTACCAAGGCCATCAGTTTATTGTCTGATTCTGACAGTACCACAAATGAGATCATCACTATTTACGATAAATTCCTTTATATCTTGTCTATAAATGCAAGAATGTGTCCTGATAGTACTTCTTATTGTTTCGTTTAACAACATCGGGTGTGTTCCGGAGATATGAGGGCAATGCCGGTGCTATACAAAGGTGGCAGAATCTAACGCATTTTAAGTTGACATAAAGAATAAAGAAGTGTATCCCACCGATTCAGTACAAAAGGCACCTGAAGATGATGTACTATCCAATTGTTTAACGGCAGGTTTAATAGTGATGCTATTCGATATCGTTGTCTTGCATAAGTTATCAAGTTAATGGGTGAAAGAAGACGAAGGGACACAGAGGGTGAGAAATTTGAAGGGAAGCACTTGTATTTTTAAAATCACCTGCAGCCGAGTGCAATAGTACACGCTCCACTTTCAAGCAAGGGCGTGTTTTTTCCAAACTTTATCCCCTCAATCCCTATGAGAAATTACCTGGTTATTTCAGTTATACCCTTGTAATTCACTTTTCTTAAAGGTACATTATATTAATAATGCCTTCTTTAAAAATCATTTGCTCATAAAGAGAGGAGGAAATATTCCGGAACACGAACACATAGACACATTCAAGAAAACTAATAGCACAAAAAACATAAATTCTATTATGATTATCACTTTTTTTTTTATTAATTTGCATTATTATTATTATTATTATTATTATTATTATTATTATTATTATTATTGTTAATATTATTATCATTATTATTATTATTATTATTATCATTTTATTACTATTATTATTATCATAATTATTACTGTTATTGTTATTATTATTGTTAATATTATTATTATTATTATTATTATCATTATTATCATCATTATTATTATTATTATTATCAAATAAAGGGAATTGGTCATCAAAAATGGTAAATTCACGGTAGTGGTCTAAAACAATGAATTTAGGTACTGCCAGCTAATTATTTGTTTTTAACACACCACAGCTCTAATAAAGTGGGAGTCTTGTTATATCAATTGGGGGCTATCATTTATATAGTCCTTATGTAACACCCATCTTTATGAGACTGCATTGTGAAAAAGAATGCAAATGAATAACAAAATACAACTCTGAAACTACCCTGCCACCAGTATGGGTATCCTAAATTGTATTGTGTTGGATGTTTATTGACTGTCCGTCAAAGGACAAAATATATTAATACATAGTATATGAAAAAGCAAACACTGTAACATAACATAGATGAATAAAGGGAATATAGCAGTTATCAGTAACGGTTAATTGAACAACGGTACAGTATCCACTCGATCTGTTGTGTTTGGACATACTACAGGTCATATGTTAGAAGAAAATAACTTTAACAATTGTTATTATGTCGTGTAAGGTTGAAACCTCACCCCTATCACCGAAAATTAACATGAATGAATGAACATAGTAAGATAACAAGGCAAATTTTTAAAACCGTCGTGATAACTGTTTATGGCCCTTGTCAGAATCAAAAAGAATAAACTAACTTTCAACATCATAATTAGGAGTCAACATAAAAATTGTATCTCCTTCGCATTGCAGCTTTGACTGTTCTGTTATATCATTCAGTGATTTGGGTCTACGTGAGGAAGTAAACCATTTACAATACATAATAATAATAATAATAATTGTAATTTATATAGTAGCGCCTTTTCCATTCATAAAATGTTCAAAAGCGCTGCACATTGTCATAGTTTGAGTCATAGTCCACAACGCCTCAATGGGCGAGCCTGAAAAGGTGTGTTTTGAGACACTTCTTGAAGGCCTGACACGATGTAGAATCCTTCAGGTGTTGTGGAAGCGCATTCCATAATCTCGGTGCAATATGTGTGTCCACATATGTGTGTCCACACAAACTGTACTAGCCATGCTGGGAGTATGGGCATGGCCCATGGCCATTTGTTTAGGAAGCTAGCCTCCTTCTCGACACAGAAAGTGCTCTAGCGTGAATAAGGCCTATATACAACGCAGTTTTTAGTGTTCAGTACCATATCAGTGCGCTTACTAGAAGGGCACTGACGTATAGGATAGCAATCATCCACCGCCTTCATTTACTAGCCAGCATGGCATCTACCTGTCTCCATATACTGGTTATTCTGTCTGTAACCGTACCTGCACAGAACGTGCTATCACAACAGGTAGATAGCAGTTTCTTCCAAGGACTCAAATATGGAAACACCATCCAGGATATCGTCAAACTGAATATCTCCCTGCCCCAATCCAACCTTACGCAGCAGTGCTACAATGACCTAACAAGATATTTCCAAGCTCTGAAGGAGGGCCAAGTCTGGGCAGTTAGAAGTAAGTAAGAAGGAGGTTCGATTGGTACATTTGCCTGCTGCAATACTCGCACCTGTAATTGATGATGATGATGGTGATGAAGATAGCTAGCTCTCTCACTGGAGCTGGGACAAGACCACCATAAAAACATCCTAAGTAGCACATGCTTAATTCCTAGGACTGTAGCACAACTATGCTAAAAACTATTTAAGACTAAAGGTCAATAAAACAAAAAACCACCTAAGGAAGAACAATATCTAACTGAGTTTATATTCAGCATATTATACAAATATGGCACTTGGGTGAGTGCAATATCAATTTTTATTGCACTCTGAAAAATGATATTGCACGAGGCGCTTGCGCCGAGTGCAATGTCATTTTTCAGAGTGCAATAAAAATTGGTATTGCACGAAACCAAAGTGCCATATTTGTTTTATTATATGCCTACTGCTCATTCAAATAGAATAATTTACTAATTTAAAGAATTATGAAAATGTGAATATTATGAATATGTTTTTCCTTTTCCGGGTTTTACCACAAACCATTGGGTTATTCTAATTTTCTAAGCTTTAATATATCATTGTGTTAATTCAGTAATATCGCAATCAAAATACTATAAATACCCGAAGAAGTCACATGCATTAGTTGTAGAAATTTAATGATTTATTCATTTTATCTAAACATGTGTTTTACTAATTCCCTTCCTAATCATGATTTTACAAAAAGCCCAAACTCCTCTGAGTTCCTTGTCTCAATTCACTTCTGTTGGCTTCCTTTTCAAGAGTTGAAGTTGAGAATTGAGCACATAAACTTGACAGCTCTGAGTCAGTGTTGGAAAATGATATTGCACCCCAATATCACTTTTGTAAGGTGGTCATGTGACCATGATCTGACCAATCACAGCAGAGAATGAGCAGTAGGCATATAATAATAACATATATTCATTTGTTGACACACACATGATTATTTCAATTGTTGTTACTACAAAATTAAATTATGGGATCAACACACTCTTGGTAGTCCAGATCAATACTACGTTTTAATATATATATATATATATATATATATATATATATATATATATATATATATATATATATATATATATATATATATATATATATATATATATATATATATATATATATATATACATGTATATATATATATAGATATAGGTTCACCTGTGCTGTCCTTGGTAATATCCATTTGATCTTTCGCTACTTAGTTTTGCATATTTTTGGAGCATTTCGGAAACTAGTGATTCATGTTCCTTTGCCGAGTGATGCCATGTTTACATTATAAGTGATATACTTTCAGACGAGTCACATGATACACTCTAACTACTTCTGGCAGTCTTATCATATTTTTTAGTCATTCTTAGGAATGTACTTAGGATATTCCTAGGATATTTCTGAGAATACGGTGAGAACTTTTTAAATTAATGAAAGATTTGGTCCCGAACACTAAATAATTAAAATCAATGTCCAAGGAATGTCTCAGGAACACTCCTTGGAATAAGTCATTGATCCATAATTCAGGAATTTCCACAAATGTTTTGAACATGTTGAAAACTTTTAAACTTTGCTAGGACTAAGCCAAGATGTTCAGAGATGTTCCTAGAAACAAACGCTAGTAAACAAGAATGACATGCAGAATAAAGTATTCGGTTTATAGTCTTGTATCCACCAAAGCGCTCGCACGACCTTCCTCCCCTAGCAGGCACTGTACACATGGAAACCATTTCAATCCCCCGGGGGATATTCCAAGGCAACTAGCAGCATATAGCGCACACGCTCTAAGCACTGCCTTTCATGCTAGGTACCCATTTTGCAGCTGGGTAGACTGAAGCAATATGGAATAAACTGTCTTGCCCAAGGACAAACCAAAGTGGCCCGGCCGGGAATTGAACCAGCGACCCTCTGATTACTAGCTTGAGGAAGTTCATAACTTTGCTCAATCATTTGTTACCCTAAAGACATTTTCAGGAGAACTTAGTGGTTCCCTGCTGACTCTTCTCCAGTCATTTTAGTTTTGGCCTCGAAATGAGATGAAGAATCAGCTCTTAACAGTTCTCAACAAAAGTATGACATGAGAACAGGTATCTACAATTTAATAGATAGATAAAAATAGTACACGACTACCTAACTTCAAATATGTGTTTTATATCATGACTTACACAAAGTAAATACTTTTCAAAAATGTGACCCAATCACGGTCGACGAATGACAAAAGCGGCACTGTGGTAAATTAATATTCATGAGCAGCTATAAAACAAGATGGGAAGACGCCAAAAGAGCTGTAAAAAGTACTTAATTCCGCAATGTGACAAAATAAAAATATTTCTTTCAATAGAAATATTCTAAACTATTTCAGGGTACAACAGTACCCTGCCAACCCAGGTAGTCAGGCGGGGCAAGTTGGACCCAAGATCAGATAGTCCCGCCAGGCTTTCAGATAGTCCCGCCAGGCTTTCAGATTGCCCCGCCAATTTGATAATATCTGCCTGTTTTGCTTTGTATTTCTTGTATTTGATTCCCACATTTTTATTTGAATTTCAATTGTATGTTTTTTGCCTTGAAATGAATCTTCTGTATTGACTTTTTGCATCAGCAATGTGGCAACATGACAATCAGAATATGGAGGCTGTAATTCAACACCTTAATTTTCTGTTCAATTAAAGATTTGTGGAATAAAACATAAAAATCTAAAGAATAAAATTACATATAGGGTGATTGAGGAGGTTTGAAGTGTTTAAGATATTAATGTTTTTTCTTTCAGATATTTTTTTCTTCATCTAATGTGGTACTCTTATAGGGTAAATAAAATTTTGGGATTCCTTATAATCTCAGAATTCATTCCTTGCTTATGTCCCTTTTCCTTCATGACTTCCAAAGACAAGTTCACCCATAGAAATAGATAAAGGATATGATTAAGATACTTATAGTTACACATCAAGAAATCATAGGGGATTTTTAATTCATAGTAAATCAAACTCTGAATGTTCTCTGCCAAATCTTAGTTTTACACAGGTCAAATATTATATATTATATAATTAATTTCATATAGCGACAACAAAACATTTTCCGGAAGATCAAGAACAGTAGTTTCAGGTGATGTTTTTTATTTCTGAATTTTATAATATTTTGCTCTATGATAGTGAAGTGATAACATATCTCTGAAGTGGTATGATGAAGAATCTTGTGTCTCTGTTGCATATTACCAGGTAGAGCTTGGGCAGCAAAAGTGTATTTCTTTTGAGCCATTTGTTCCTATTAACATATCTTTTATTTTGGGAGGCACATGTAAATGTCTTCTCTTTATGAGCTCATGATGTAAGACCAGGAAGTTGGAAGTGCCACTGAGGTGACAATTGCTTCGTTCACATCTCTGAGTGGGAATCACTTGACCTTTGCCCTAATTATTGAGCCGTGCCAAAGAGCTCTTTGTGCCCAGATGGCTGTGGCTGCCTGTGAGTGAAGCCATGCCTAATAATAGATAGTCAGATCGGGCAAGGTGGGGGGTACTTGACATAGTCCGACATGCTGATTTTTGGTGATTAGATAGTCAGGACTATTGGACTATCTACTGTGTTGCATCCTGTATTTACGATTTTGATAAAGTTATAGTTGCACAGTTCTGTTCAATCAAATAACTAGCAAAAGTTAAAATTTGGTCAACTACTCATTACTGTATTCCAATCAATCTAGCACATTACTGTATTCCAATCTACTTATAAATAGTATCATTGGCAAAAGTGAGGGAATGTCGTTGGTTCGCTCTGGCACCCAATAAAAACCCTTAACCACTTCCTACGTGGCCTGCCCTGACGGCTGTGTGGTCTAAGGCGTTGCCACTGACTTGTAGCTGTCTCAACGTGTTACTGAGTGGCAGCACATGCAGGGTCTACGAACTGCAAGATTGCAGTTCGTGTAGAATGCGATACCTTCACTATCCTACCCTCGGGAATACTCGTAGCATTAAGAAATTACAAACAAATATGTAAATTTTACTGAATGACCAAAGTTCGTGGAGAATAACTAGGACGAGTGCAAATGACATACGTTACGGCTGCTTAAATATCTTATTCATCAATTGCATATCTGTTAGCCAAGATTTTTGAACTATTGATATATAGGTTAAGTAGCCCTAAGTGTGTGGTCGCAGGGATATCTGTGTTCTCTGATATTTTCTTTTCATTAAAAGAATTTCCAAACGAAAAATAGGGATAACTCCGGTTCCTCCACCAGTTACAACTGCCTAAATTCTGCTCTCAACGTGTTCCTGAGCGGTAGTGCAGGCAGGGTTTTGAACTACAAGATCGCAGTTTGTGTAGAATGCGATACCTTCATTACCCTACCCTCTAGAATACTCGTAGCATTGAGAAATAACTCACAAAACTGTAAATTTTATTGAATGACCAAAGTTTGTGGAGAATAACTAGGACGAGTGCAAATGACATACGCTACAGCCGGTTCAATATCTTATTTATCAATTTTATATCTGTTAGTCAAACTTTCTTAACTATTGATATGTAGGTTAGGTAGCCCCAAGTGTGTGGTCGCAGGGATATATGTGTGCTCTGATTTCTTTTTCATTAAAAAAATTGCTGAACAATAAATAGGGATTTCTCTGGTTCCTCCACCAGTCACAACTGCCTAGACAAGCCCTAGCCACAATTTGGCAGAAAAAAAATAACAAAAAATGATAATTCCAAAATTCTGGTTTAAACGTGTTCCTGAGCGGCAGCGCAGGCAGGTTCTACAAACTGCAAGATCGCAATTCGTGTAGAATAGGATACCTTCACTTACCCTACCCTCGAGAATACTCATAGCATTAAGAAATTACGCACAAATATATCAATTTTACTGAATGACCAAAGTTAGTGGAGAATAACTAGGACGAGTGCAAATGACATGCGCTACAGCCGGTTTGATATCTCATTTATCAATTTCATATCTGTAAGCCAAGCTTTCTGAATTATTGATATATAGGTTAGGTAGCCCTAAGTGTGTGGTCGCAGGGATATATGTGTGTCTGATTTCTTTTTCATTAATAAAAAAAATGCTGAACAATAAAGAGTGATTTCTCTGGTATATATATATATATATATATATATATATATATATATATATATATATATATATATATATATATATATATATATATATATATATATATATATATAGAAGCAAGTCACATACTCAAGTCTCAAGTTGGCAACCCTGTGTTTCATGCTAGTGCAATCTTCAGGCCATTATGAGGACCATTTTGGGTATAAGGTCCTCACTCATGCTGCATGTTCAAGCTTGAGTGTCCTTGACAGGTCAAAGGTTACCTCCTGAGCAAAGGTGTCAAAAAATGCAGTTCATTACAAAGAGGGCTGAAGGGTAGGTATGAAAAAATATAAATATAGATGGATATTTAATGAATGCATAGTTTGTATTCGGTATCATATGATCAGTATTTTAGAGATTTATTAACATTTACGTTTATTTCATTTAAAAATTGGACAGCACGTACAACACTTAACACTGCCTGTATACGTTGTAGATTGTAAACAAGACATGGCAGTGATAAGCAGTGATAAGATGTGTGTTAGGTGTTCTGAGTTAGGTTTGTGTTCCCTACATAGACGAGGCGAGTTAACCACGCCAGCTTGAGCTCAGCTCGTCTGGCTTCAGTAATCGAGCCACTGGAGTTGGCGAGTGCAGCTCTAATCTCTACCTTTCTTCAAGTCTCCATACGTAACCTAAAAGCAATGTACTCTACTACCTTGTAACCCTAGGGGCCTCGGGCTGATTGTAAACATGCCAGAGGGCCTCAGGGAAGATCTCTACCATTGGACTGAACTACCCTCCTTAAATAAAGATTATTAATGCTATCATTATCATATCTAGCTTGTCTGGACCAGCTTAGGGATTTTGATCCAAAATGTCCCAAAATTCTTGAGATATCTTTCAGATAAGCTAGCCAGGACAAGTATAGGGATTTTGATCCAAAAAAGTCCAATAATGACCTCAAAGATAAATTCTAAGTTACCAAAATCGAGGGGAGATGTGCCAAAAGCAACCTGAGAAGGGGGGACAAAATTACAGGAATCTCATATTGAGAAAGAATAATATTATTAACTCTTTTTTCATGAAATGAATATCTTGAATTTATTACACGTTTTTTGTACATTGTGATTCCATAAATTTTCTCTCCATGTCTCCTTTTTACTTCTTTCTCTTCTTCCCAAGTCCAGCGAATTCAAAACTCTTGAGCGGGTTTGCCTTTCTTTTCTACAAAGAGAACAAAAGAAGGTATGTGAGAGAAAAGGGAGTTTAACAATGCTCACTGATACAATACATGCATTATTGATAATATGACATATCTAAGCCAGGGTTTTAGCCAGGATCCCAAAAATGTCAGTCCAAAACAGCATTTCTCAATTTTCTGTCCGTCCAGATTTAGCTTCATATCTACTTCAAACCTTGATACCAGCTACATTTAATAGCCTAGTGTGTCGAAAAGAGTAATTTATACTTCAGCTGTACCCTAGATGATGGATTACTGGGAAGATATTTGGTAATCACCCCCCTAAAAGTCAAAATTGAAAGATTTCCATAGAAATTTTTGCCTGTCCAAACAAGAGGTTTTTAGGAAACTACCTGTCCAAAAGACAGGCAGGACGGGTCCTGGCTAAGTCCCTGATCTAAGCAAGTATTCTCCCAATAGGTTCAGATGTAAACATAAATACATATTTTGGAGAGACAGGCAGGCAGGCAGGCAGGCAGGCAGACAGACAGAGAGAGAGAGAGAGAGAGACAGACAGACAGACAGATGGATATATAATGCATGCAAAGTTTGTATTCGGCATTACTGTATACCGTGTTAATATTGCGCATATAAAATAATGCGCCCAGCAGATAACTGCCTTTGATGCGCAGTTTAATCATTGCGCATTGATAACCTCCAGATCAAGTTGTGTGAGGGAGCCAAGGGTATGCAACCTACCCGGCTTTTGGGTACGGTGGTATATTCAAGCCAGTATTATAGGCAAGTGCAATCATTATTTCTTCACAAGCCACGAACGGTGTTATCTTGGTTGCAATCAGTAACCCTGATTAGTGGTTACCAGCATGTTTGATCACACTCGGGTGTGCGAGTTGTCTTCATCGTAATTGAACTCAGTACCAGCGGAGGCCGCGAAGGGTCTTCATGTTGAATGACAAGCTCTCATATCAGTGTGTTGAACGATTAAAGAATAGGGATCGAATATCCAAATAATAGTGCGCAGTTTAATAAATGCGGACTCCATGGGTGCGCAAAGTACGCATTAATTAAACTGCCGCAAAATTAACACGGTATACAGTATATGATCAGTATCTTAAAGATTCACACAAAAGACATTGCCTCGAATATTTCCATTGGGTTTCATAGATTAGTTGTTTTAACCCATTAATGCTCACAGCAGCCAAAACCAGCCGGACAATTTTGCTGAAATCTTCCAAGCCAAAGCATAATTGGCAAAATATTTGAAGGAGAAATGGTGATCAGATCATTACCAACAACTCTTCTTGAAATATTTTGTAAATTTATTCTCAAATGAAAAGTTAGAGTCAAAAGTATTTTAGATCCAGACAACTTTTGGAAGTATACCTTGTATTTCGCCTGGCCTGCGCTGGGTTTCTTATGTGGTGGTCTTTTCTGTCTCGTTCCCGAACGACCTCGATGCAGATTCTTCAGCGTTGGAGGAACTAAAATGGAAAAAGAAATCAGCACAAAAAGACCAGAACAGTGGTGCAAGTCTCATGTACTAAGCCAAAAACAAAATAATACCCCCATCAAGGTGCTACCATAAGCTGCCTCCCAGGCCACAATTAGATGGCATCCCTAGTGGAACAAAGGGAATTAGGCTAGGGCAACTGGATGGCAACTTTGGAGTTCCTGCAAGATAATACCTTACAGCACACGATTTCAGTGGAAATTTTACTTACAAAAGTAGGTCAACATGGTAGAGACTGCCTGTCCATTGTGACCTACTTTCTTAAGTAAAGATTTCCACCAAAGTCGGGTGCTGTAAGGCACTATCTTGCAGGAACTCCAAATTTTCCATCCAGTTGCCCTAGCCTAGTATATTTAGCAGAGATGTATGGTATTTATAAATCATATGTACCTTTATAGATCAAGAAAACCTCATTTGAGGTAAAACACTGTAAAATAGAAACTGTGTTTATATTGAGGTCAGCTAAAGCAGCAAAGTTAAAGAAAACTTATATTTGAAACACCAAGACCTCAGGGATTAGATAACTATTGTTAGAAAGGGGACAGGAGTGCTTAACCAGGAGTTGTCTTATTTTGAGTGTGTCACCATCATCACAGCCTTAACAGCTGGTCGCAAAATCACATACTAGAGGGACAAAATGCCCATAAACGACCATTAACCATGGCAAATGGGTACTCATCCGAGAGTACTCAGCGAGAGCTATCCAATGAGTACCAATTCGACAGGGTTTAGATGGTTTTCACAAATGTTTACGTCCTTATGCTTGGGACGTAAGTGGCCTCAGCATTGGGAGGGTTAACTTACCCAAGTAGTCAGGTACATTGCTGAGGTGAGGCTGTATCTTTATGGTGTGTGAACCCTTGTCATGTCTTAACACTTGCAGGTCACGCGGGTTGTCCTCAAAGTACGACTAAATAAAGAAATTAAGTCCAATTAGTACATATTGCTATACATTTCATGTGTATATATCTATCAGAATACTAAGTAGGAGTAAATAAAGAAATGAGTATAAATAGTACATACAGGTGAACTTGGATATGACGGACCACTGTACGACGGATTTTTGCATATGACGGACGATATGCTTGGTCCCAGTCCGATGCATATCAAGTATTCGTCATATGTATACGACGGATTTTGCATATGACGGACCAATTTTCCTGGTCCCATTGAGTCATATCCAAGTTCACCAATATTACTACATATACATCAAATGTAACATTTAATTTGAGATCCTGACAAAATCTTTGTTAAGTCCCTGGAAATATGGATAATACTTCAAGTAAACCCAATTGAACATTCTGTTGCTATAAGTTTATTCTTCTAAAAGTATATTTTCGTTGTAGTAAAGTTTCAATCGAAGGTCCACCAGCATAGGAATTCTGATCTAAAACATCCCAAATGACATGGAAAATAAATCAAAGGTTACCAATATGGAATAAGTTCATGTAAAGATGCCATAAGAAAGGGTCCCAGAAAATTTGAAAAGATTTCATTCGAGAGTTTTTGAGATATCTTGCAGACAAGCTGTACCATAAGATGTCTCCCCTCTAAAGGTGGGTAACAAAAGGACTTAATACAGAAATCCTTAGATGATATTATTATTATTATTATTATTATTATTAATAGTAATAATAATAATAATAATAATAAAAAAATAATAATAATAATAACAATAATAATAATGATAATAATAATAATAATAATAATAATGATAATAATGATTACATTAAAAAAAAGGGGAAGAATTTTATTACTACTACTACTACTACTACTGCTACTGCTACTACTACTACTACTACTACTACTACTACTACTACTACTAATAATAATAATATTAATAATAATAAAAATCATTTATGATATCTGAAAGTGTTCTTTCCGCCTATGATGTTCAGCAACCCAATAACAGTAGCACCTTTAACTATATCAGTTATCAGGCCAGAGCCCTCAAGACAGTAAACTAAAACATAGCATTCAATTTACCTTCCTTTTTCTAACTAACATTTAAAACCACATACTTTCAATTCATACCTTTAGTGCCTCAGAATTGAGGATTTCACTTCTTATTTCTTTTATCCTTGTTTCCTTTACGGCAATTCTGGTGACTGCCCTCATCAATTTACCTTCCTTTTTCTAAATAACATTCAAAACCACATACTTTCAATTCATACCTTTAGTGCCTCAGAATTGAGGATTTCACTTCTTATTTCTTTTATCCTTGTTTCCTTTACAGCAATTCTGGTGACTGCCCTCATGGCATCCCGGGCTCGATAGCGAAATCCCTCAATCTCGTCCATCTTGAAATTAAACGGCTTGAAAACACTCTCCCCTTCAGCTGAATGAAGAAAAAATGAGACGGGTCTCCTTAAAAGACACACACCAACACATGGCAATACACGCCAACAAAGACACTGATGAATTTCAATATCAAAGCTGATTGTGCAGTGTTTTTATAGTAATGTTTTGGAACCTATGTTGCACGTTGTACGCTGCAATAAATTATAGAAATATCAGTGTTTTTCGATTAAGATTTTCTGCAGCAGCAAATTCCTGTAACTTATGATGTTGAAATTTGTTTATGTAGGTTAGGTTTCCCTCACTTCCTCAGCGTATAAATTGTGTGAAATTCCTGCTTAGGCCTAAAAAAAATTTGTTTGTTTCCTGTAACGGTCAAAAAAAAAATAGGGTAGGTAGGTTAGGTAGGTTACGTTGATTGGGAGTTGGGAGGGCAGAAAAAACTTTAGGGTAGGGATTTTTTTGAATAAAAACTTGTTAGGGTAGGGTTACAGGAAACAAACAACTTTTTTTTTTAGGCATTATTTTCTGAAATAGCGGTTCCTTGAACTTACGATGCGTTTGGGCGAGCGTCTGTTCCACTTCCTCAAGCAGAGGCATCTCCTTGATGCTGACGAAGGAGAGCGCCGTGCCGGCCTTATCGCCACGCGCCGTGCGGCCAACACGGTGCACGTACGCATCCACGCACGATGGGAAGTCAAAGTTCACCACATTGGAAACGTTCTGAAAGTCGATGCCTCTGGCCACACCAGACTCTTTGTCTTTTCTCCTCCTATTGAAATAAAGAGGTTGGATTAAGAAAATGTAAGTTTTATTTCGATCCCAGCACTGTAAATATGTATGTGGATATTGTAAAGTGCTGCGAGGAGAACGCAAAATCGGCAGAAAAAGACAGATTTTCAAAATGGCCGCTCAAACAAGTGCGAAGATACTCGCTTCGCACTTGTTCTAAAATGATCTTTTCATATACTAAACTCTTTTTTTTCCCAATAATAAACAAGATATTCTTGTTCCCTGACATCCATTTGATAGAAAAATTAACTTTATTGAATTTAGGATGTCAGGGATTAACGAATTATGATCGAAAAACATGTTCAAGCTCACTTATTTAGAAAAAAATAAAAATATCTTGGACTCTGAACATAAGAACTTACTTCATATAATTTACAAGCCAACTCATTTAGGAAAGTTCAAATATCTCTTTTTGCCTCTGAAGTTCAGAGGCAAAAAGAGATATTTGAACATTTTAAGAAATTCTTCACAAATCTTTTTGGGTGTCCTGAGGTGTGCTTTTTAAGAGTTTGGGTGTCCAAAAAGACACCCTGACGCCCTGCTGGCTAAGACCATGCTCTGAACATAAGTACTTACTTCTTGTGTTTCTTGCCAGTGTCTGTGGTGACGCCAGGATCGCTGAGGGTATTCTCATCCGCGGCTATGACATTATCATACAGGCCCTCGTTGAACTGGTTGACAATATGGCATCTGAGGAAACAGCAGACTGATTACATAGCAACACAAAGAGAAACCTATATACTACAAAGCAATATCCAATTTGCCGAGTGAAAAATTAGAAGACAAATAAAAAATATCTGCTCATCTCATTGACAACTTTGCTAATCAAAAGCAAAATGAAAAGTTTATCCATTTCATGAGTATGAGTTCCTTTACTAATTGTTAGTTGGAACTACAATACCTTTGGTAAAAACTTTGAAAATAAAAATGATTTTACAAAATATTTGAAGTAGAGTTGTTGGTAATGTTTTAAAAAGCATTTCTCCTTTAAACAATTCCATAACTATTGAGTTGCGTCAATATTAGTGCTGGTATCGAGACGGACCGAACAACTGTGATTCGAAGCAGTCACCTTTGTTCGATCCGGCAATGGCATGTCAATACAACTCGATCCTAAGATGAGTACTTCTAAATGGTACTTAACACTGGATAGTAACTATAAAACTCCCATTAATATGGCCCTCTCAGCTCAAACACCCGAACAAGCTGACACGCCGGCAACCAGGAAGTTTATATTGTAGTGTCGGCACACTCACAGGAGTCCGGCTCTCACTCCGGGACACCCGGCAGATAATGGCCCACCCCGGCAACCAATTACGCAATTAGTGTTTGCCGTATGTGAGAATAAAGCTTAAGAGTCACATTCGTTTGTATGCTGCCGGCATTCATTCACCTATCATTGCATATTCACTATCACTTACAGAGAACTTTCCCCCAAAATATGGAAATGCCAATGCCTTGAAAAAGGATTTACATCCATGTAGACTGAAATGTGTGAGATATACATATGTCTATTCATTAATAGCCTAACCATGTATTTTACTGTATTAACTTCATGAAATAAAGATTATTATTATTATTATTATTATTATTATTATTATTATTATTATTATTATCATCATTATTATTGTTGTTATCATTATTATTTGAAAACTCTAATACCCATATGCCCTATAACACCTGACAAAGAATCTTCAAATGTATATAAATATATATAATATGAATCTGAATTAGGATTTAATTGAAAATTAAAGTGGCACCTTCTATCTTATCATTCAAATGAGATTGCCGTGGGGAAAAATACATATCTGTATTATGAGACCCTCAATGAAAATCAAATCATTGTGGTAGATGTAAATAATGTATGATGATGATGCATAGATGTAAATAAATCCCAGCAACTCCCAAAACGCCGCTAAGGCTCGGAATTGGGATCGGTATCATAATAATAGTGATGCCAATCTCGAGCCTAAAAATACCAAGTCAATACCAGTACTACTCAATATTATTCAAAATTCGGTGCATTTCAGGTGTATCTGGGTTAACACTTTCATATTTATTTAGGTTAAAATAGGCAGTACCATTTCAACGATGTTCTCCAAAGCAAAACAATGAAATTTCCCAAAAGTGAGTACCAAAAATTTGGAATTTTGATTATTGGTAATTTCTCTGCCGTATGACTAGGAAATTGAAAGTGGCAGAGGGGGCTGGAGTTCTCGACGAAAACCAGGACCTATCCCCGATTCACAGGCAACTTTCTCACAAACCCCGCTCTGGGTTTCTTCATAGTAATATATTTGATAAGATCTTGAAGAAGTGATGATAGCATAGATAAGCAGCAAAGATAAGCAGTTCTGATATTGTGAGTATTAACCCTTATGCTGCTGGTGGCTAATTTAATCAATACAAAATAATGTGAAAAAAGCTGAAAAAAGACCAAAACCCTTGCAAATGGGTTCTCATCTGAGAGTACTCGATGAGAGCTTTCCAATGAATACCAAGATGATAGGGTTTAGATGATTTTCAAAGATTGCTGAGTTCTTGTGCCTCAGACAAAAGTAGTCTCAGCATTGAAAGGGTTAGGGTTGTACCTACAAGGGCGCCACCTTGATTAAGCACTGCCTGGTCAGATACTAACCTTGTATTAATGGGGAGCTCCGAGTTGACCACACAGGAGCGTATATTAAACTGCTCAAGGAAGAGTCTGAGTCTGGAAATAGGAAAGTGATCAGTTAAGCACAAATCTAGGTGAAATTTAACATATCTGGGTCAAGTTCTAACAAAACTGAGAATATTTAAAAAATTTCATTGATGAAAAAAGTTCATCAAGTGATAGCAATACGATGGGTTTGTCTGAAAGGAGATATATGTTTTACATATATATATATATATATATATATATATATATATATATATATATATATATATATATATATATATATAAATATATATATATATGTATATATATATATATATATATATATATATATATATGTATATATATATATATATATATATATATATATATATATATATATATATATATATATATATATATATATATATATATATATATATAAATAAATAAAATGCCTCAGAAGAGAATAACAAGAGCATTTGTATACGTGTATACTATTAAGTTACAGTAGGGTCTCTGTTGACTCTATGTAATGTAATGTGACTGTATCAGGATAAGAATCTCACCTGTAACACCTGTCTATATCGTTGACAAAAAGTAGGGTTTTGCCTCTGATCAGCTTCAGCTTGAAAAGTGTGTAAATTAAAACAAACTTGTCCTCTTCTTCACACCTGAAGTACCAGAACAGAATAGAAAGTGAATGATAGATAATGAGAAATCACTTAAGTATAGCGGGAACAATAAGATAGCGATAATAGCGCTCTGCCCATATGCGCTATTATAAAATCCCTGTCTTTATTAAATTCTTAATTGAACTTGCTGCTGCTTTTTCTGATCACCACTATGCTTAGATCACTCTATCCAGGGCAGTACCGTAATTGTGCGGTATAATGTTCACGCCATATTTTAGTGATTTACAGTAATTAGAAAACTGGAGTGTTTTCCCATCATTGAATGTTGGGATTGTAGGACAACATATACCATATCCTGTTAGCCAATCTGAAACAAGTCCACAATTGCCAACAAGAGTGAACAGCCAATCAGGACACCGGGTAAACATGTACATTTGCCTGACCCACTTCAGCGAGTTACAATGCATCATTCTAAATGCTGGTGATAGCCACGAGTTACTCACAAGCATGGAATCGATAACAATGAAAGTTGTTTGTGTCCATTACCTTTCTGTATTCCAAATCCTACCATTTTATATGACACATAGAATTTGTAATATGTAATAACATATAATAAGACAGATGTTACAAACTATGATCCAAAAATGTGTCAAACTTTGATGTCACCAAGGTTAGTGAGCCGAATGACAACTTTCTCTAATGGCTCTGGATGTGAAGGCAGACGACACTCATCAGGCCTGAAAAAAAGTTGTTTGTTTCCTGTAACCCTACCCTAACAAGTTTTTATTCAAAAAAATCCCTACCCCAAAGTTTTTATCGCCCTCCCAACTCCCAATCAACGTAAATCATGCATAAAAAACCACATTTTTGACCAAAAGAATTATGCGAAAAAAAAATCCGACCTACCTACCCTATTTTTTTTCGGACCGTTACAGGAAACAAACAATTTCTTTTTTTAAGCCTCAGCATGGCAATTGCTCGCAAGCCTCCTGCGAGAAGACAAGCTCATGATTGCTAGTAGCGGGTGACAACAGGAGTCTTAGCCAGCAGGGTGTCTGGGTGTCTTTTGGCTCCTGGAAAATCAGGTAAACACCTGATTTTAGGCAAAAAGACACCCTAGATTTTGGTAAGTGTATTTTTATAAATACTAATCTAAGTTTAATTTCTAATAAGTTTTAACTTCAAAATAATGACAAAGACAGTTCTTGAAGAATTGAGCATATGATTACTTTATTTGTTAATGTACATAATCAGTGTAATGATTTTACTTTTTTAATCAGGAATTTTGGACAAACTAAATTCTTGAAATCCCAATTTGGACACCCTGTTATGAAAATCCTTCATAAGTCCCTGGGTGACAAGCCAACAAGTATTTTCTCCTGACCTGACAGTGACTTACTTGATGTGGTACTGTGTAACTGTGTTGTTTCTGGCAGTTGGGACTCCTCCAGCTTCAGAATCACCTGCAAGCAAAACACAAATCTAGAAATAACTCACAACTAGGGCTTGATATTTGCCAAGCCATCAGTGATGCAGAAATTACTCAATCAGGTTCAATCCCCATTTCAGACACACATCACAAGGAGATAGAGGCACCTCCGACATCAAAATATTTCCTTTTTTGCCGTATTGTATCATTTGCGAAAATGAATCTGTCAGTAAAATTAATAGTTCACTGTAAACTTTCCTCAGTATTACCCTTAGCAATGAATATCCCAAAATCCATGCAAATCCACTCATAGTTTGTGCACATAATTCATGTATGAAACAATCGTGTTTTGTTGAATTTCAATAAATATATATATATATATATACATATATATATGGAGAGAGAGAGAGAGAGAGAGAGAGAGAGAGAGAGAGAGAGAGAGAGAGAGAGAGAGAGAGAGAGAGAGAGAGAGAGAGAGATGAGAGAGAGAGAGAGAGAGAGAGAGAGAGAGAGAGAGAGAGAGAGAGAGAGAGAGAGAGAGAGAGAGAGAGAGAGAGAGAGAGAGAGAGGATGAGAGAGAGAGAGAGAGAGAGAGAGAGAGAGAGAGAGAGAGAGGAGAGAGAGAGAGAGAGAGAGAGAGAGAGAGAGAGAGAGAGAGAGAGAGAGAGAGAGAGAGAGAGAGAGAGAGAGAGAGAGAGAGAGAGAGAAGAATCATAATTACCGGGTTATGCAGTACTAGTTTTTTTAAGGCCTTCACATCTTCACTCAGCGTGGCAGACATTAAGAAAGCTTGATATATTTTCGGTAAGTGACTGAAAAAAGGAGAGTATGATTCAGTCAACATGACAACACAGAATTACTATTTTTAGGACTCAATATTGATAATTACAAAACAAAGCTGATTTACATTATCCATGCTTCAGGGTCTTAGCTAGGATTTCAAAAATGCCTGTCCAAAACAACAATTTCAAAATTTCTGCCCATCCAGATTAAGCTATTAATCTACTTCAAATCCAATATACCAACTGTATTTGATAGCCTATCTTATCAAAAATAGCAATTTACACTTCAGCCATGAACTAGAAGATGTTGTGTTTGGAAAATATTTGATTTTTACCCCCAAAAAGTCAAAATTGAGTATTCTTCATGGAAAATTTGGCCTGTCCAAAAAAAAAGTTTTCAGGAAACTACCCTGTCCAAAAGACAGGCAGGACTTTTGAAAACTGAATATGAAAATGTATCTTAACGCAATGTACAACTTTCATGATACAAAATATAAGTTGTTGGTGGGCAAGCTCTATTTCTTTCTGGTAAGTAAACTAGTGTCATCTTGTATGTTGGTCCCTATTAGGGGTTAGTAATAGTACTGAGTATAAGTACCAGTACCATTTGAGATCTGTTATGACACAAAGGCATTGCTATTTTAGTGAACTGACAATATTGTATCATATTCAGACAAATACACATACAATAACCCAAAAGATTTTAATCCGACATGCCAAATCACCAAACACAGCATCAAAACACTGACCTCCAGAAGCATCCAAAGATAGTGCATAAGAACAAAAAACACAGTCACATGGAGAAACATATCTCTCCATGTAAAAAGCACATCTAGTTTGACAAAGAAACCCCACAGCTGTGAGCTTGTTAGGGCTGTCATTGATAAGAAATATTTATCGATTTAATAATCGACAAAATTATTACCGATACGCTACTTCCATTCGATTCAGCGAATCGAATTCAAAATGAATGAAAACCAGCAATGTGCTTATAAGGAATGGTTGAAGTTCGCGTGTGGGGGTAATTTTTTGACCTATTGATCACAGCCCTAGCACATACACATTCATCTGTGTGAATTCAAGGATAAATGGAATGGACGCACACAGTTGTAGTAGAGAGTTTATGTGTTGTTCAGGCTGTGTTTTCCTGAAAAATAGTTTATTTACCTAATTTGAATATGAATCGATATGTTGTGCCTTCTTCGATTTCAATAAGGTTTTTTGTCGATTCATCAATACGGGTGTTATCAATGACAGCACTAGTGTTTGTACTTACTGTAATATAGATTTGACATTGTCCTCGTAGCCGAAGGAGAAGACGAGGTCGGCCTCGTCTATAACCAGCATCTCCAGCGTTTCCTTCAGCTCCAGGTTGCCAGCGTGAATGTGTGAGAACACACGACTTGGTGTGCCAACGACAATATCAGGCTTCTCCATCAAAAGAGGTCTGAAAGAGAGGGAAGAGTGTTGGTAGAAGCTTAGTGGGACAAGAACAGCTGTCGTCAAGAACAACTTTTGTCTTGAAACATACAACCCATTTACGATTTACGAATATCAGTTAATCGATTGAAATTCTGAACAATTAATCAAGTCAATTTCACCCCTAGTGCTACTACTTGTAAAGATATGAAAAAAATGTAAAAATATCTATACCTATGAATAATGTGTAGCCTATTGTATCAAACAATTATCCTTCAAATGACTCTCAACCATTGCATTAGCACACAAATCATTGTCACTGTTGTTAATAGAAATTATGCTACCTGGAACTGGGGTATTATAGAACAGTCTTAGCCAGAAGGGCGTCACTTCGACATCCAAACCCTCCAAAATCACCGCTCAGAGACAACCCAATTTTTGTGATTAATTTCTAAAATGTCAATTTCAAGCATATAATTGAAGTTTTTTCAAATCAATATAATCCCATGGCATCGTATAAGGAAATTATGCCTTATTTTAATAAGTAAATACATGTTTACAATTGTAATCTGAGTATATTGTGGTCCCCCTTGAAAATAGGTTGCCAAATTTGGGCACCCAGTTTCTGAATCCCGACTAAGACCCTGTCATAGAACTGCTTTCATTTACATACACCCATGTTCTTAGCCAGCAGGGCGTCTGGGAGTCTTTTTGGACACCCAAATCCGTAAAAAGCTCCCCTCAGGACACCCAAATATTTTGTGAGGAATTTCTTAGAATGTCAATCTCAAGCATTCAATTGAATTATTTCATTGTCATATAATTCCCATGACCTTGTATATGGATATCATGCCTTATTTTGATAAGTATAAACATGTTTATGGTTGAAATCTAAGTATATTGTGGTCCCCCTTAAAATTTGGACACCCAAAAATTTTATAATTTTAGGCACCCAGTTTCTAATTCCTGGCTAAGACCCTGCATAAAACTGGGATATAATTGAGTGTTTGCATCCAATAAATCCCAGGCGGGTGATAGATTAATAAGTTGAATGATGTTAAATTCTAAAGTTTTTCTTACTTCTGAGCATCCAGAGAAACCTGGCCAGATATGTCGACACACTTGACTTCCCTTGAACAGCTGCTGGTCAATTGCTGAAGAGAGAAATAACGGCAGAGGTAGAACCAACGCCCTAAGGCCTAAAAAAAGAAATTGTTTGTTTCCTGTAACGGTCCAAAAAAAAAAATAGGGTAGGTAGGTCGGTAATTTTTTTTTTTGCATTATTTTTTTGGTCAAAAATGTGTGTTTTATGCATGTTTTACATTGATTGGGAGTTGGCATGGGCGATAAAAACATTAGGGTAGGGATTTTTTGAATAAAAACTTGTTATGGTAGGGTTACAGGAAACAAACAACTTTTTTTAGGCCTTATACAACAGCTAGTAGGGTACACTGATGCCTTCCTGACAGTACCTCTACTTAGACATGTTTTAATATTACGAAACAATGCTTAATTAGCATGTTTGCATATTTCATTATACTATTCTATTATTGAATTTACAATCATCATAAACAATTTAATAACCATAATGTTATAACTGGATTTTGTCAAAAGAAGTTAAGGGGACTTAAACTATTCATTCCGTCAGGTCTCCTATACATACAAGTGTTGTCTTGACCTATGATACTTATGAAAATAACTTAAAGACCAAGCATAAATTCACTAAATATTAACCCATTGGCACTCAGAACGGCCAAAACAGGCTTGAATATTTTATTGATATTTTCCTCACAAAAGCGTTTTTATCAAAAATATTTGAAGGAGAAATGTTTATCAGAATATTACCAACAACTCTCCTTCAGATATTTTTTTGAGAATTTGCTTTATTTTCAAGTTATTTCAAAAGTATGAAAAAAGCAGACGATACTTTCCTGGGGAACTCTGAGTGTGAATGGGTTAAAGGAGAGTTGCTGGTCGAGTTCTGATTGACATTCCTTTAAGTTAGACAAATATTCTCTATAAATTTCTAGCCTCAAAGATATAACCATTATAGTCAGGGATTTCTTCGGCTGCTACATAGGTATCAATGAGTTAACCCTTATGCTGCTGGTGGCTAATTTGGCCAATAGAATGGGACGCAAAAAACTGAAAAATGACTGAAACCCTGGCAAATTGGTACTCATCTGAAAGAACTCAATAGAGCTTTCCAATAACACCAACATGACAAGGTTTCGATGGTTTTCAGAAGATTTTGCATCCTTGTGTTTGGACGAAAGTAGCCTCAGCATTGGAAGGGTTAAGTTGGTCCTGTTACACTGAAATGTTAGAATCAGTCTACTCACTGTTAGGTTTTTGTAAGCTTGATTGCACAGTTCTTTGGTCGGGGTTAAGACCAGGGCCTTTACAGATTGTTCCTTAGCTTTCTGTAAACAAATACATTAAAGAAAATATCACAATTCAATTCATATATGTTTGCAAGCTCTCAGGTGTGATTTGTTTTCCTAAATTTCAATAATAGTCAGATGGCTCAAGTAAAAAATAAAATCCTTCATCATCAGTAGGGTTGCATACCGGTACTCGGGTACCGATAGGAACCAAGATTCATTTCGAAATGAACCGGTATTTTACCGTTTCGTTGAGAACCGGTACTAAAAGGCACAGTTTCGTTTTTGAGTACCGTTTCATTTTAACATATTATTATTATTGCTCTAACAAACTTGCAACTTCAATGTAAGATATCTAATATTGAAATATATTGCAGCAAAGAAATTTTGAATGGTTAAAAAATTTAATACGAGCAAAAAGGGATTCAGCAGAAAATTGCTCCACAGTGTGCGCATCCCAGGCAGACAGGCCACTAGCAATAACACCCTGGACAGTAATGGTCAACCATCATTTGGTTTACTGCATAAAAAGCACAGGCCAATGCCTGGCAGTGGCAACAACACACTCACCCATTGCATTGACTGTAGAGAGCAGGCAACATAATAAGTTTATTTTGAGGTATGCCACAAGTAATGGTTACACATAAAACGATACTGGACCTCAAAAACCTTACTGTCGCATAATTTGGTTGTCAAATAATTTTCCCTTTATTTTGATTAATATAACTTATTTCCAATTGTTTTTGCACTGTCCAGAAGTTTAATGAATTATGGTTTCAGGCAGGTTCGGTGTCTACGTGCTCTGCACCTATGCGTTACGGACCCTCTGATGTAATCGACATACAGGATGTGTCTTAGGTATGATGGATTACACTCTTTAAGACCAACTGAAGCACCTCAATTAGTGACTGGTATGCCATAGGGCCAAGAAAAAAATATTGTTCGTTTCCTGTAACGGTCTGAAAAAAAATAGGGCAGAAAAAACTTTAGGGTAGGGATTTTTTTTGAATAAAAACTTGTTAGGGTAGGGTTACAGGAAACAAACAACTTTTTTTAGGCCTAGGCTGCTGCTCAATCCTTATTTCAAGAATAATACTGTCAAGGAAACATACCATTATTTCAAGAATTTACCTGTGAAGGAAACATACCTGCTTTGAAATCAGTATTTTTTGAATGAGTGGAATGCCATAGGCTGCTGTCTTTCCTGATCCTGTACGCGCCCGTGCGAGAACGTCCTTCCCTTCCAGAGCCAGAGGGATGCCCTTCTCCTGGATCAGGGTAGGCTCGGCCCAGCCCTGCTCAGCTATAGCCTGAAAAAACACAAGACATTAGCATAAGTGCTTGTTAGGGCTGTCATTGATTAGAACTATTTATCGATTCGATAATCGACAAAATTATTACCGATACGCTACTTCGATTCGATTCAGCGAATCGAATTCAAAATGAATGAAAACCAGCAATGTGGTTATGAGGAATGGTTGTAGTTCGTGTGTGGGGTGATTTTTAGACCCATTGGTCAAAGCCCTAACACATACACATTCATCTGTATAAATTCAAGGATAAATGGAATGGACGCATACAGTTGTAGTGGGAGTCTATGTGTTGTTCAAGCTGTGTTTTCCTGAAAAAATAGTTTATTTACCTAATTTGCATATGAATTGATATGTTGTGCCTTCTTCGATATTGATAAGGTATTTTTGTTGATTCATCGATACGGGCGTTATCAATGACAGCCCTAGTGCTTGTCCTTTTCACCCTTTTGCATCAGGAGCGAAATACACATGATCTGACACATGAATATATCTTCAGACTTGGTTACAAAGCATTATTTTAAGAAACATGTGAGAGAAAGCAAAATTGTGATGCTTCCTGGCCATGCCAGCATCATATTAATTTGTATGCCATTATAGCGCACAGCTACGAAAATACCGGGGCTTGAAGTTGGAAAACACACTATGTTCAGTGGGAAGCTGTTTCTGTGGCTTCAAAGTGGTCCCGGTTCACAGCAGTGAGCCGGGACCGAATCCAGGCTTTAGAAAACATGATTTTTGTGTCATTTCCACATAGCTGTAGGACAAATTTTTATCACTCAAACGCGCTTATAAAAGCCATTAAGACCCGCCGCTGAGGCTGCCTGAGTATTAGTGCAGATTTATAGCCTCGCCGAGGGTGTTTATTGCAAAGCTTCGGCCTTGGCGACCTCAGCTTTGCAGCTAACACCTACGTCTCGGCTATAAATCTGCACCAATGCTCAGCGGCGGATCTTAATCCCTATATTAATTTTTGGTTAATCAATGCTGTCTTTTGGTCTGAAGTTTAAAAAAAAAGTAATCATCCAAAGCTTCGCTCGCTTCCTGGCCATGCCAGCATCATAGCGAGCGAAGCTCGGAAAGGCTGCAGGCCTTTCGCTAAGCCTCGCAGTCATGCAATAGA
>OZ012694.1:14452909-14462909 GCA_963942565.1 Maea johnstoni
TATATATATATATATATATTATATATATATATATATATATATATATATAGTATATATATATATATATATATATATATATATATATATATATATATATATATATATATATATATATATATATATATATATATATATATATATATATATATATATATATATATATATATATATATATATATATATATATATATATATATATATATATATATATATATATATATATATATATATATATATATATATATATATATATATATATATATATATATATATATATTATATATATATATATATATATATATATATATATATATATATATATATATATATATATATATATATATATATATATATATATATATATATATATATATTATATATATATATATATATATATATATATATATATATATATATATATATATATATATATATATATATATATATATATATATATATATATATATATATATATATATATATATATATATATATATATATATATATATATATATATATATATTATATATATATATATATATATATATATATATATATATATATATATATATATATATATATATATATATAATATATATATATATATATATATATATATATATATATATATATATATATATATATATATATATATATATATATATATATATATATATATATATATATATATAATATATATATATATATATATATATATATATATATATAGTATATATATATATTATATATATATATATATATATATATATATATATATATAGAAGCAAGTCACATACTCAAGTCTCAAGTTGACAACCAGTGTTTCATGCTAGTGCAATCCTCAGGCCATTATAAGGACCATTTTGGGTATAAGGTCCTCACTCATGCTGCATGTTGAAGCTTGAGTGTCCTTGACAGGTCAAAGGTTACCTCCTGAGCAAAGGTGTCAAAAAAATGCAGTTCTTTCAATAGAAATATTCTAAACTATTTACGATTTTGATAAAGTTATAGTTGCACAGTTCTGTTCAATTAAATAACTAGCAAAAGTTAAAATTTGGTCAACTACTCATTACTGTATTCAATCAATCTAGCACATTACTGTATTCCAATCTACTTATAAATAGTATCATTGGCAAAAGTGAGGAATGTCGTTGGTTCGCTCTGGCACCCAATAAAAACCCTTAACCGCTTCCTACGTGGCCTGCCCTGATGGCCGTGTGGTCTAAGGCGTTGCCACTGACTTGTAGCTGTCTCAACATGTTACTGAGTGGCAGCACATGCAGGGTCTACGAACTGCAAGATCGCAGTTCGTGTAGAATGCGACACCTTCACTATCCTACCCTCGGGAATACTCGTAGCATTAAGAAATTACAAACAAATATGTAAATTTTACTGAATGACCAAAGTTCGTGGAGAATAACTAAGACGAGTGCAAATGACATACGTTACAGCTGGTTAACTATCTTATTGATCAATTGCATATCTGTTAGTCCAAGATTTTTGAACTATTGATATATAGGTTAGTAGCCCTAAGTGTGTGGTCGCAGGATATGTGTTCTCTGATATTTTCTTTTCATTAAAAAATTTCCAAACGAAAAATAGGGATTACTCCGGTTACTCACCAGTTACAACTGCCTAAATTCTGCTCTCAACGTGTTCCTGAGCGGTAGTGCAGCCAGGGTTTTGAACTACAAGATCGGAGTTGGTGTAGAATGTGATACCTTCATTACCCTACCTTTTAGATACTCGTAGCATTGAGAAATAACTCACAAAACTGTAAATTTTATTGAATGACCAAAGTTTGTGGAGAATAACTAGGACGAGTGCAAATGACATACGCTACAGCCGGTTCAATATCTTATTTATCAATTTATATCTGTTAGCCAAGCTTTCTTAACTATTGATATATAGGTTAGGTAGCCCTAAGTGTGTGGTCGCAGGGGATACATGTGTGCTCTGATTTCTTTTCATCACAAAAAATTGCTGAACAATAAATAGGGATTTCTCCTGTTCCTCCACCAGTCACAACTGCCTAGACAAGCACTAGCCCCAATTTGGCAGAAAAAAACTGACAAAAAATGATAATTCCCAAATTCTGCTTTTCAACCTGTTCCTGAGCGGCAGCGCAGGCAGGTTCTACAAACTGCAAGATCGCAATTTGTGTAGAATGGGATACCTTCGCTACCCTACCCTCGAGAATACTCATAGCATTAAGAAATGACAAACAAATATATACATTCTACTGAATGACCAAAGTTAGTGGAGAATAACTAGGACGAGTGCAAATGACATGCGCTACAGCCAGTTTGATATCTTATTCATCAATTTCATATCTGTAAGCCAAGCTTTCTGAACTATTGATATATAGGTTAGATAGCCCTAAGTGTGTGGTCGCAGGGATATATGTGTTCTCTGATTTCTTTTTCATTAAAAAAATTGCTGAACAATAAAGAGTGATTCTTTAGTATATATATATATATATATATATATATATATATATATATATATATTATATATATATATAGAAGCAAAGTCACATACTCAAGTCTCAAGTTGACAACCCTGTGTTCATGCTAGCGCAATCCTCAGGCCATTATAAGGACCATTTTGGGTATAGGTCCTCACTCATGCTGCATGTTGAAGCTTGAGTGTCCTTGACAGGTCAAAGGTTACCTCCTGAGCAAAGGTGTCAAAAAATGCAGTTCATTACAAAGAGGCTGAACGGTAGGTATGAAAAAATATAAATATAGATGGATATTTAATGCATGCATAGTTTGTATTCGGTATCATATAATCAGTATTTTAGAGATTTATTAACATTTACGTTTATTTCATTTAAAAATTTGACGGCAAGTACAACACTTAACACTGCCTGTATACATTGTAGATTGTAAACAAGACATGGCAGTGATAAGCAGTTATAAGGTGTGTGTTAGGTGTTCTGAGTTAGGTTTGTGTTACTACATAGACGAGGCGACGAGTTAACCACGCCAGCTTGAGCTCAGCTCGTCTGGCTTCAGTAATCTAGCCACTGGAGTTAGTGAGTGGTGAGTGCAGCTCTAATCTCTACCTTTCTTCAAGTCTCGATACGTAACCTAAAAGCAATGTACTCTACTACCTTGTACCCTAGGGGCCTTGGCTGATTGTAAACATGCCAGAGGGCCTCAGGAAGATCTCTACCATTGGACTGAATTACCTACTTAAATAAAGATTATTAATGCTATCATTCTTATATCTAGCTTGTCTGGACCAGCATAGGAATTTTGATCCAAAATGTCCCAAAATTCTTGAGATATCTTTCAGATAGGCTAGCCAGGACAAGTATAGGGATTTTGATCCAAAAAAGTCCATAATGAATTCAAAGATAAATTCTAAGTTACCAAAATCGATGGGAGATGTGCCAAAAGCAACCTGAGAAGGGGGACAAAATTACAGGAATTCATACTGAGAAAGATAATATTATTAACTCTTTTTTTCATGAAATGAATATCTTGAATTTATTACACGTTTTTTGTACATTGTGATTCCATCAATTTTTTCTCCATGTCTCCTTTTTACTTCTTTCTCTTCTTCCAAGTCCAGCGAATTCAAAACTCTTGAGCGGGTTGCCTTTCTTTTCTACAAAGAGAACAAAAGAAGGTAATGTGAGAGAAAAGGGAGTTTAACGATGCTCACCGATACAATAAATGCATTATTGATAAATGATATATCTAAGCAAGTATCTCCCAATAGGTTCAGATGTAAACATAAATACATATTTTGGAGAGACAGGCAGGCAGGCAGACAGACAGACAGATGGATATATATGCATGCAAAGTTTGTATTCGGCATTATATGATCAGTATTTCAAAGATTCACACAAAAGACATTGCCTCGAATATTTCCATTGGGTTTCATAGATTAGTTCTGTTTTAACCCATAATGCTCACAGCAGCCAAAACCAGCCGGACAATTTTGCTGAAATCTTCCAAGCCAAAGCATAATTGGCAAATATTTGAAGGAGAAATGGTGATCAGATCATTACCAACAACTCTCTTGAAATATTTTGTAGATTTATTCTCAAATGAAAAGTTAGAGTCAAAAGTATTTTAGATCCAGACAACTTTTGGAAGTATACCTTGTATTTCGCCTGGCCTGCGCTGGGTTTCTTATGTGGAGGTCTTTTCTGCCTCGTTCCCGAACGACCTCGATGCAGATTCTTCAGCGTTGGAGGAACTAAAATGTAAAAAGAAATCAGCACAAAAAGACCAGAACAGTGGTGCAAGTCTCATGTACTAAGCCAAAAACAAAAAAATACCCAAATCAAGGTGCTACCATAAGCTGCCTCCCAGCCACAATTAGATGGCATCCCTAGTGGAACAAAGGGAATTAGGCTAGGGCAACTGGATGGCAAATTTGGAGTTCCTGCAAGATAATACCTTACAGCACACGATTTCGGTGGAAATTTTACTTACAAAAGTAGGTCAACATGGTAGAGACTGCCTGTCCATTGTGACCTACTTTCTTAAGTAAAGATTTCCACCAAAGTCGGGTGCTGTAAGGCACTATCTTGCAGGAACTCCAAATTTTCCATCCAGTTGCCCTAGCCTAGTATATTAAGCAGAGATGTATGGTATTTATAAATCATATGTATCTTTATTGATCAAGAAAACCTCATTTGAGGTAAAACACTGTAAAATAGAAACTGTGTTTATATTGAGGTCAGCTCAAGCAGCAAAGTTAAAGAAAACTTATATTTGAAACGCCAAGACCTCAGGGATTAGATAACTATTGTTAGAAAGGGGACAGGAGTGCTTAACTAGGAGTTGTCTTATTTTGAGTGTGTCACCATCATCACAGCCTTAACAGCTGGTCGCAAAATCACATACTAGAGGGACAAAATGCCCCTAAACGACCATTAACCCTCATGCTGCTGGTGGGCAATTTCGCCATTATATGGTGATGCAAAAAACCTGAAAAATTACTGAAACCCTGGCAAATGGGTACTCATCTGAGAGTACTCAGCGAGAGCTATCTAATGAGTACCAATTTGACAGGGTTTAGAAGGTTTTCACAAATTTTTACGTCCTTGTGCTTAGGACGTAAGTGGCCTCAGCATTGGAAGGGTTAACTTACCCAAGTAGTCAGGTACATTGCTGAGGTGAGGCTGGATCTTTATGGTGTGTGAACCCTTGTCATGTCTTAACACTTGCAAGTCACGGGGGTTGTCCTCAAAGTACGACTAAATAAAGAAATAAAGTCCAATTAGTACACATTGCTATACATTTCATGTGTATATCTATCAGAATACTAAGTAGGAGTAAATAAAGAAATGAGTATAAATAGTACATACAGGTGAACTTGGATATGACAGACCACTGTACGACGGATTTTTGCATATGACGGACGATATGCTTGGTCCCAGTCCGATGCATATCAAGTATTCGTCATATGTATGTGTACGACGGATTTTGCATATGACGTACCAATTTTCCTGGTCCCATTGGGTCATATCCAAGTTCACCTGTATTACTACATATACATCAAATGTAACATATAATTTGGGATCCTGACAAAATCTTTGGTAAGTCCCTGGAAATATGGATAATACTTCAAGTAAACCCAATTGAACATTCTGTTGCTATAAGTTTATTCTTCTAAAAGTATATTTTTGTTGTAGTAAAGTTTCAATCGAAGGTCCTCCAGCATAGGAATTCTGATCTAAAACATCCCAAATGACATGGAAAATAAATCAAAGGTTACCAATATGTAATAAGTTCAGGTAAAGATGCCATAAGAAAGGGTCCCAGAAAATTTGAAAAGATTTCATTCGAGAGTTTTTGAGATATCTTGCAGACAAGCTGTACCAAAAATGTCTCCCCTCTAAAGGTGGATAATAAAAAGACTTAATATAGAAATCCTTAGATGATATTATCATTATTATTATTAATAATAATAATTATAATAATAATAATAATAATAATAATAATAATAATGATAATAATAACAATAACAATAATAATAATAATAATAATAAATATATTAATAATAATAACAATGATAATAGTAATAATAATAATAATAAAAATAATAATAATAACAATAACACTAATAATAATGATAATATTAATAATAATAACAATGATAATAATAATAATAATATTAATAATAATAATAATGATTACATTAAGAAAAAGGGGAAGGATTTTATTACTACTTCTACTATTACTACTACTACTACTACTACTACTAATAATAAAAATCATTAATGATATCTGAAAGTGTTCTTTCCACCTATGATGTTCAGCAACCCAATAACAGTAGCCAGAGCCCTCAAGACAGTAAACAAAGCAAAGCATTCAATTTACCTTCCTTTTTCTAAATAACATTTAAAACCACATACTTTCAATTCATACCTTAAGTGCCTCAGAATTGAGGATTTCACTTCGTATTTCTTTTATCCTTGTTTCCTTTACAGCAATTCTGGTTACTGCCCTCATGGCATCCCGGGCTCGATAGCGAAAACCCTCAATCTCATCCATCTTGAAATTGAACGGCTTGAAAACACTCTCCCCTTCAGCTGAATAAAGAAAAAATGAGACGGGTCTCCTTAAAAGACACACACGAACACATGGCAATACACACCAACACAGACACTGATGAAGTTCAATATCAAAGCTGATTGTGCAGTGTTTTATGGTTCTGAATGAAACCGCTATTAGTTTACATTCGCAAGGACTCAAATATGCAGTCATTCAATTTGTATAATTTATATATATATATATATATATATATATATATATATATATATATATATATATATATATATATATATATATATATATATATATATATATATATATATATGTACATCTTAATGGTATGCAACCCTAGTTGACTGGTCACCCAGACCACTTACAATTTGTTGTCAGATATTTGACTTCTGCATCTCCTCTGTGCGCAATATGTGTGAAATTAAATAGGCCAGCGTGCAACATAACCACTTGCCCCATTGTAAGTTGCAATTGAATTTGGCAAAAAACGGCAATTGGGCAAGCAGAACATGACCCTAACTTGGCCCGCTTGGCAAGTAATGTTTTGGGCAGATTCCTCGGAATGTATAACAAATTGGCAGGGCAAGTGAAAGTTAACTTTACGGGCAGCTTGCCCTGCTCTGCAAGTAATGTTTTGGAACCCATGTTGCACGTTATAGGCTGCAATAAATCATAGAAATATCAGTGTTTTTCGAATAAGATTTTCTGCAGCAGCAATTCCTGCAACTTATGATGTTGAAATTTGTTTAAGTAGGCCAGGTTTCCCTCACTTCCTCAGCGTATAAATTGTGTGAAATTCCTGCTTATTTTATGAAATACTGTAAATATTTAAGTATAGCAGGAACAATAAGATAGCGATATATGCCCATATGCGCTATTGTAAGATTCCCGTTTTTATCAAATTCATAATTGAACTTGCTGCTGCTGTTCCCGTTCACCGCTAAACTTAGATCACGCTATCCAGGCCTATACCGTAATTGCGCTTTATAATGTTCACGCCATATTTAAGTGATTTACAGTAGCGGTTCCTTGAACTTACGATGCGTTTGGGCGAGCGTCTGTTCCACGTCCTCAAGAAGAGGCATCTCCTTGATGCTGACGAAGGAGAGCGCCGTGCCGGCCTTATCGCCACGCGCCGTGCGGCCAACACGGTGCACGTACGCATCCACGCTCGATGGGAAGTCAAAGTTCACCACATTGGAAACGTTCTGAAAGTCGATGCCTCTGGCCACACCAGACTCTTTGTCTTTTCTCCTCCTATTGAAATAAAGAGGTTGGATTATGATTGTAAGTTTTATTTCGATCCCAGCACTGTAAATATGTATGTGGATTTTGTAAAGTGCTGCGAGGAGAACGCAAAATCGGCAGAAAAAGACAGATTTTCAAAATGGCCGCTCAAACAAGTGCGAAGATACTCGCTTCGCACTTGTTCTAAAATGATCTTTTCATATACTAAACTCTTTTTTTTCCCAATAATAAACAAGATATTCTTGTTCCCTGACACCCATTTGAAAGAAAAATTAACTTTATTGAATTTAGGATGTCAGGGATTAACGAATTATGATCGAAAAACATGTTCGAGTCCACTTATTTAGAAAAAAATAAAAATATCTGAACATAAGAACTTACTTCATATAATTTACAAGCCAACTCATTTAGGAAAGTTCAAATATCTCTTTTTGCCTCTGAAGTTCTGAGGCAAAAAGAGATATTTGAACATTTTAAGAAATTCTTCACAAATCTTTTTGGGTGTCCTGAGGTGTGCTTTTTAAGAGTTTGGGTGTCCAAAAAGACACCCTGATGCCCTGCTGGCTAAGAACATGCTCCGAACATAAGTACTTACTTCTTGTGTTTCTTGCCAGTGTCTGTGGTGACGCCAGGATCGCTGAGGATATTCTCATCCGCGGCTATGACATTATCATACAGGCCCTCGTTGAACTGGTTGACAATATGGCATCTGAGGAAACAACACACTGATTACATAGCAACACAAAGAGAAACCTATATACTAGGACTGTTATTGACATCCATTTTTTTTCGATTCGATCATTGACATTTTATTTTTCGATTCCGATTATTTCGATTCGATTTTGAAGAACTGCACTGATAGAATATTTTCACATGTTCCACACTATTTTTGTGGCCAGGAACCTAAGATTCTCACAATGTAAACACAATGAAGGTTGACTCAACACTTCTTGATTGAATACTTGAGTTTCTCTTCAAAATTCTTATTAGTGTTGGCTAAAAATGGCAAAAATGGTGTAAAAGGCTGAAAAAATGTCTTTCGATTAATTGACATAATAATTGACATAACATTTTTTTCGATTAATTGGAAAAAATCATTTCGATCGATCGATACTTGTCATATCAATGACGGTCCTACTATATACTACAAAGCAATATCCAATTTGCCGAGTGAAAAATTAGAAGACAAATAAAAAATATCTGCTCATCTCATTGACAACTTCGCTAATCAAAACCAAAATGAAAAGTTTATCCATTTCATACGTCGGAGTTCCTTTACTAATTGTTAGTTGGAACTACAATACCTTTGGTAAAAACTTTGAAAATAAAAATGGTTTTACAAAATATTTGAAGCAGAGTTGTTGGTAATGTTTTAAAAAGCATTTCTCCTTTAAATGATTCTATAATTATTGAGTTGCGTCAATATTATTCGAAATTCTGTGCATTTCAGGTGTATCTGGGTTAACACTTTCATATTTATTTGGGTTAAAGTAGGCAGTACCATTTCAACGATGTTCTCAATAGCAAAACAATGAAATTTCCCAAAATTGAGTACCAAAAATTTGGAATTTTGATTATCGTTAATTTCTCTGCCGTATTTAGGCTAAACCATGACTAGGAAATTGAAAGTGGCAGAGGAGGCTGGAGGTCTCGACGAAAACCAGGACCTATCCCCGATTCACAGGCAACTTTCTCACAAACCCCGCTCTGGGTTTCTTCATAGTAATATATTTGATAAGATCTTGAAGAAGTGATGATAGCATAGATAAGCAGCAAAGATAAGCAGTTCCAATATTGTGAGTATTAGGGTTCTACCTACAAGGGCGCCACCTTAACCCTTATGCTGCTGGTGGCTAATTTGGCCAATACAAAATTATGCAAAAAAACTGAAAAATGACTGAAACCCTGGCAAATGGGTACTCATCTGAAAGTACTGAACGAGAGCTATCCAATGAATACCAACATGACAGGGTTTCGATGTTTTTCAAAAATCTTTGCGTTCTTGTGCTTTGGATGAAAGCAGCCTCAGCATTGGAAGGGTTAAGCACTGCCTGATCAGATACTAACCTTGTATTAATCGGGAGCTCCGAGTTGACCACACAGGAGCGTATATTAAACTGTTCAAGGAAGAGTCTGAGTCTGGAAATAGGAAAGTGATCATTTAAGCACAAATCTAGGTGAAATTGAACATATCTGGGTCAAGTTCTAACAAAACTGAG
>OZ012694.1:14467909-14535409 GCA_963942565.1 Maea johnstoni
TGGGAGTAAAACTTTGGGGTAGGGATTTTTTGGATAAAACTTGTTAGGGTAGGGTTACAGGAAACAAACAACTTTTTTTTAGGCCTAATATAACAGCTAGTAGGGTACAGTGATGCCTTCCTGACAGTACCTCTACTTAGGCCTAAAAAATTAACTTGTTTTTTTTCCTTTAACGGTCCGGAAAAAAAATAGGGTTGGGTAGGTCGGTACACAAGATTTTTTTTGGTCAATAAATGTGTTTTATGCATGTTTTACGTTGATTGGGAGTTGGATGGGCAATAAAAACTTTAGGGTAGGGATTTTTTTGAATAAAAACTTGTTAGGGTAGGGTTACAGGAAACAAACAACTTTTTTTTTTAGGCCTTAGACATGTTTTAATATTTACGAAAGAATGCTTAATTAGCATGTTTGCATATTTCATTATACTATTCTATTATTGAATTTACAATCATCATAAACAATTTAATAACCATAATGTTATAACTGGATTTGGTCAAAAGAAGTTAAGGGGACTTAAACTATTCATTCCGTCAGGTCTCCTATACATACAAGTGTTGTCTTGACCTATGATACTTATGAAAATAACTTAAAGACCAAGCATAAATTGACAAAATATTAAAGGAGAGTTGCTAGTCGAGTTCTGATTGACATTCCTTTAAGTTTGACAAATATTCTCTATAAATTTCTAGCCCCAAAGATATAACCCTTATGCTGCTGGTGGCTAACTTGGCCAATACAATGGGATGCAAAAAACTGAAAAATGACTGAAACCCTGGCTAATGGGTACTCATCTTAAAGTACTCAATGAGAGCTTTCCAATGAACACCAACATGACAAGGTTTCGATGGTTTTCAGAAGATTTTGCATCCTTGTGTTTGGACGAAAGTAGCCTCAGCATTGGAAGGGTTTAGTTGGTCCTGTTACACTGAAATGGTAGAATCAATCTACTCACTGTTAGGTTTTTGTAAGCTTGATTGCAGAGTTCTTTGGTCGGTGGTTAATGACCAGGGCCTTTACAGATTGTTCCTTAGCTTTCTGTAAAGAAATACAATAAAGAAAATAACACATGGGATTCAATTCATATAAGTTTGCAAGCTCCTCAGGTGTGATTTGTTTTCCTAAATTTCAATAATAGTCAGATGGCTCAAGTAAAAAATAAAATCCTTCATCATCAGTAGGGTTGCATACCGGTACTTCGGGTACCGATAGGAACCGAGATTCATTTCGAAAAGAACCGGTATTTTACCGTTTCGTTGAGAACCAGTACTAAAAGGCACCGTTTCGTTTTTGAGTACCTCGCTTCGTTTTAACAGATTAAACAATTTGATTCTGTCAATCCGATGCAAGCGATGACGCACTGTGTGCTGATTCCCGCCGAAAGAGTAATAGACACGCTGTCTAAAATAGCATTCGGCGGGGAAACACGATACGATGTAACGATTCACTGTTATTTAATGATACCGATACCACTAGTACCGTTTCGCCAGTACCGGTACCTGTATTGTACCGTTTTGTGTTAACGGTATGCAACCCTAATCATCAGCTTCATTCTGAGTAGGACTGTGATTGACATCCAATTTTTTTCGATTCAATCATTGACAATAATTTTTTCTATTCAGATTATTTCGATTCGATAATTTACCTTAAAACTATATTTTAATGTTTTCTTATAGCATTTTAAGACCTACTGAAGCACCTCAATTAGTGACCGGTATGCCATAGGCTGCTGCTCAACCCTTATTACAAGAATAATACTGTCAAGGAAACATACTATTATTTCAAGAATTTACCTGTGAAGGAAACATACCTGCTTTGAAATCAGTATTTTTTGAATGAGTGGAATGCCATAGGCTGCTGTCTTTCCTGATCCTGTACGGGCCCGTGCGAGAACGTCCTTCCCTTCCAGAGCAAGAGGGATGCCCTTCTCCTGGATCAGGGTCGGCTCGGCCCAGCCCTGCTCAGCTATAGCCTGAAAAAAACACAAGACATTAGCATAAGTGCTTGTTAGGGCTGTCCTTGATTAGAAATATTTATCGATTCGATAATCGACAAAATTATTACCGATACGCTACTTCGATTCGATTCAGCGAATCGAATTCAAAATGAATGAAAACCAGCAATGTGCTTATGAGGAATGGTTGTAGTTTTTGTGTGGGGTGATGTTAAGACCCATTGATCAAAGCCCTAACACATACACATTCATCTGTGTGAATTCAAGGATAAATGGAATGGACGCACACAGTTGTAGTGGGGAGTCTATGTGTTGTTCAAGCTGTATTTTCCTGAAAAATAGTTTATTTACCTAATTTGCATATGGATTGATATGTTGTGCCTTCTTCGATATCGTTAATCGATAAGGTTTTTTTGTCGATTCATCGATACGGGCATTATCAATGACAGCCCTAGTGCTTGTCCTTTTCACTTGTGCTCGGATTCGCCGCTAAAAAACGGCTCGAGCAATCGCTGAAACTGCCGAGCGATTAATCAACATATTACGAGCCCAAACTACTCATTGCACATGCGGTGAAATCAACAGCTGAGCAAAATTAATTGCCGTCAATCACGCTAATTTAGAACCGCCCAATGCCTGCCTAAGCCAATGAGCAACGTAAATTGCTGTCAATCACGCTAATTAGAACAGGCCCATGCTTGCCTAAGCCAATCACGTCCTGCTATCGTGCAATCTCGATGGTATACCACGTGGGAAAGACGTAAGCAAGACAAAAAACATGGCCTGTAACAGTAGGTTATATGCGATACCTGTGCTGCATGTGTGTATGGAGTCACTAGACCATCACAATGGAGCCTGTGCTGTATAGCACTGCAGCCTAGGTGTGGTAGGGTCGCCAGACCATTACAATGAAGCATGCTTGTATCTCATTGTAGCCTGTGTGTGGGATGGGCAGTTAGTTGGTCAAGAGCGCTTGACCATTACATTTGTGCGCTATAATGTACTGCATCTTGCTTTCTTTATGCAAAATGCCTCTTTGTGTATGCAAATTGACTCTTTTCTGGGTGTATATAAGCTGGTGTGACCAGCACTTCTTCACTCTGCACTGGACACAGTGCTGTGCAGCGGCTTAATGGGAAAGACTGAATTTCTAGGCAGAACACATGGCCAAAGAGGTATGTTACTATGTAGTAATTTATGAAGTATTTCATGTGTATTTCATGTCTTTTAGATTTAATAGTGCTTATAATGCTTGTATACATGCTTAGGTGTATTTTGTCTTGTTTTTCTAGTTTCACGGAGGTTTTGGAAATAAAAGACCTGCAGTAAGAACCTTTGGTTAGTCGTCTTTTCACTGGCAGCTATATGGCCGATGATTGATGATGTGGCTTTATTTACATTTTCGCCGAACTCGGCGAGCTGTAATGGCGGCTCGAGTGCTCGCCAGCGGCGGCGATACGAGCAATAGCTCAAGCCGCCGATTGATCGTACTAGCACTACTTTTCACCCTTTTGCATCAGGAGCGAAATACACATGATCTGACACATGAATATATCTTCAGACTTGGTTACAAAGCATTATTTTAAGAAACATGTTAGAGAAAGCAAAATTGTGATGCTTCCTGGCCATGCCAGCATCATATTAATGTGTATGCCATTATAGCGCATAGCTATGAAAATACCTGGGCTTGGAGTTGGAAAACACACTATGTTCAGTGGGAAGCTGTTTCTGTGGCTTCAAAGTGGTCCCGGTTCAAAGCAGTGAGCCGGGACCAAATCCAGGCTTTAGAAAACATGATTTTTGTGTCATTTCCACATAGCTGTAGGACAAATTTTTATCACCCAAACGCGCTATAAAAGCCACTAAGACCCGCCGCTGAGGCTGCTGAGCATTAGTGCAGATTTATAGCCTCGCCGAGGGAATTTATTGCAAAGCTTCGGCCTTGGCGACCTCAGCTTTGCAACAAACACCTACGTCTCGGCTATAAATCTGCACCAATGCTCAGCGGCGGATCTTAATCCCTATATTAATTTTTTCGGTCAATCAATGCTGTCTTTTGGTCTGAAGTTTAAAAAAAAAGTAATCATCCAAAGCTTCGCTCGCTTCCTGACCATGCCAGCATCATAGCGAGGGAAGCTCGGAAAGGCTGCAGGCCTTTCGCGAAGCCTCGCAGTCATGCAATAGAGCGTGAGTGTATATGACGTCATTAAGAAATACATACAGGGACCCAGAAAGTCGTCGTGAGCAACAATAGCGTCCCTCGCGCGGCCAATTTCCGATTTTGAATGTAGTTTAAGTAATGACCGATTTCATTGGTCGACAATGACGTAATGTACAGTACAATAACAAACACGCCTCCCATTGGATCAAATGTATGAATGAAAGTGCGTGAATAAAAGTTCATTGTTGTGGGTGCTGCCACGCCGTGGCCGCCGCTACTATATCCTTGGATGAATCTAAGCTATATCCATGTTAAAACTGAATTTCTCGCCCGTCCGTGGGTCAATTCTAATGCAGTTTAGATCGTTAGAACCACAAGAATTCATTCTACTGGCCATTGAATTATCTTTAAAATCGGCTCGCTTCCTGGCCATGCCACGCCGTGGCCGCTACTATATCCTCGTTAAAACTGAATTTCTTGCCTGTCCGTGGGTCAATTTTAATGCGGTTTAGATCGTTAGAACTGCCAGAATTCATTCTACTGGCCATCAAATTCTCTTAAAAATCTGTTGCGAAATGTATATTTTGCGACAGTTTGAAATCATAATAGCGAGCGAAGCTCGAAAGGCCGTAGGCCTTTCGCGAAGCCTCGCAATCCGTCAATTGGGCGTGTGTGTCTATGAGTGTATATGACGTCACTATCACTATAAGAAATACATACACGGACCCAGAAAGTTGTCACCGTCCCACGTGCGGGACAACAATATCGTCCAACGTGCGAGGCAACGTGCGGACCACTTCCGTTCTGGAGGAATCTTTAGTAGGTTAAGTAACGACCGATTTCATTGGTCGACAATGACGTAATGTGCAGTACAACAATATCAAACACTTACATTTCATCCCATTGGATGAAATGCATGAATGCACGTGCGTGAATGAAAGTGGCCGCTTCTACATGTATATCCACGTTAAAACTTAATTTCTCGCCCGTCCGTGGCTCAATTCTAATGCAGTTTAGAACCGCCTGAATTCATTCTACTGACCATTGCGGTTTAGATCGATAGAACCGCCAGAATTCATTGTACTGGCCATTGAATTCTCGTCAAAATCAGTTGCGAAATATGAATGCAATTGAATTCTAATGCAGTTTAGAACCGCCTGAATTCATTCTACTGACCATTGCGGTTTAGATCGATAGAACCGCCAGAATTCATTGTACTGGCCATTGAATTCTCGTCAAAATCAGTTGCGAAATATAAATGAAAGTGGCCGCAACTACATGTATATCCACGTTAAAACTGAATTTCTCGCCCATCCGTGGCTCAATTCTCGGCTCGCTTCCTGGCCATACCACGCCGTGGCCGCTACTATATCCAAGTTAAAACTGAATTTCTCGCCTGTCCGTGGGTCAATTTTAATGCGGTTTAGATCGATAGAACCGCCAGAATTCATTCTACTGGCCATTGCATTCTCGTCAAAATCAGCTGCGAAATATAAATTTTAAGACAGTTTAAAATCATAATGTTTTGTATGCCATTAATTTACGGTCAATCAATGCTGTATTTTGGTCAGAAGTAAAAATAAAATGATCATCCAAAGCTTCGCTCGCTTCCTGGCCATGCCAGCGGCATATTAATTTGTATGCCATTAATTTTCGGTCCAATGCCAAGTAAATAAAAAAATGAAATCATCCAAAGCTTCGCTCGCTTCCTGGCCATGCCAACGTCATATTAGAAAATCGTCAACATGGCATTAGAGAGTCAGATATTTCGGTCTACTAGCCTACATTATCATGGACATGGTAATGATAAGTGGGCGATAATCAAGAGAATCTAAGCATTATAGGGACGGATACTTGCCCTTACTTTTTACCAACAAAGAATTATGGAATTCAGTTAAACCGGTTATGAAATGTCGCATTTAATCCTATTTATTTTGGCCAGTCAAATCGTTACCTTCAATAGCCTGTCATCAAGGCCCATTTCATGGAACTGAACAGGTTGCGTTTCTTCCCCTTCGTCAGCCATGCTTGTTCTATCAAAGCAAGGAGTAACTAATCGATGAGCGGATACGATGTGTTCAGTAACTAATCTCAGCCAATAGATGGCGCATCTCACAAGAAGAAGCGATTTGGAACTGAAACGGTACTAATTAGTATATATATATATATATATATATATATATATATATATATATATATATATATATATATATATATATATATATATATATATATATATATATATATATATATATATATATATATATATATATATATATATATATATATATATATATATATATATATATATATATATATATATATATATATATATATATATATATATATATATTTTAAGTGACCACCCCTTATAGCTGACCACCCCTCTTTCGTAGCCATACTAAGCCAGTCCCAAACTTACTTTTTCCTAGCAGTTTTAAATATAGTAAAGGAAGACCCATGTAGGTTGCCCAGTTGTGGCAGGTCCCACAGGACCTAAGAGTATGGTCGCAGAGATACATGGGTGCTCTAATATTTTTTGCCATTAAAAGAATTGCCAAACGAAAATTAGTGTTGAGAAGATATGATTAGAATTAATCATGTATGATATCAGAAACGGACAACCCCTCTCCTCCTCTCTTTACAGCCGGTTTATAGCCTGGTTAGTATCTTATTTATCAAGTAGTTTCTTCTTTCCAATTGAGTGAAAAAACGTATACGACATACAGAATTGCATAACTGACATTTTATATATATATATATATATATATATATATATATATATATATATATATATATATATATATATATATATATATATATATATATATATATATATATATATATATATATATATATATATAGATATAGATATATATATATATATATATATATATATATATATATATATATATATATATATATATATATATATATATATATTCCAAGGTTCATAATTCTTTTTCCAGTATTCGTAATTCATTTTTCAATATTCAATTTTTTTTTTCAATATTGAATAATAATTAGGAATATTTAATCATCATTCAGGAATATTGAATATTTTTGTTTTGAAAATTGAAAATGCTTGATTTCCAATTTTGAAAACTCAAGATCAGTTTGAAAATCAAATTATTAAGTGATACACTGACTTTGAAAATATATAAAACTATTGAAAAATGAAATACGAATATTGAAAAATCGTTAGAAATACTGAAAAATAATTAATGAATATTCCTAATCATTGAAAAATTATTTTGAAAAAACTACATATTTTAAATTCTTTCACATAGTTTCACATATTTTCACTTTTAAAAACTTTTTTCTTCCGAAACAAAACTTTGAAATTGTTCTGAAAACTATTATTCAGATTTTAACTACCAAAATAGTGATAATTTGAGCTTAAGGTGCTTCAGTAGGGGCTTAAAGAGTGTTAACCGACTTCCCTAGAATACAGCCTGTATCAGGCTGTATGCCCATCATATCAGAGGGTCTATATAGTGCATAGGTGCAGAGCATGGAGACACCCAACCTGCATGAAAACCATAACATTAAACTGCTGGATAGTGCAAAACAAACGAAAATATTGATCAAAATAAAGGGAAAATTACAACATCCAAACGTTTAGATTTGACGACCAAATTATGCAACAGTAAGGTTTTTGAAGTCCAATATGGGTTTGTTTGTAACCATACCCACAGGCATACCGCAAAATAAACCCATATCATGCTGCCAACTCTATGCAGTTTATGCCTGAAGTGACCGTGTGCACCAAAATACTCACTCGGTCGCCATTTGCATTGTAGCTGGACGGGTTTTATGGCCCCACACTCGAGTTAGCAACTGTCTCATTAATTACGATTGTAGTATGCCTGTGCGCAGTAATACAAGGTACATATAACGCCAATAAAACAAGAATTTCAAGTTGTTGTTTATCTGAAATTCGCAAAACGGCATACTTGGGAATTAAATTCGTACTGCCATCTAGTGGTGTAACGGCAAATCACTGGACCTTGTTTTTATGCAGTAAACCATGCCAAGGGATGGTTCTTGTAGAGCGGAGAAAGGTAGTTATTGATTGCTAGTGGTGTGTCTGTCTGTTATGCGCACATCGCAGACAGTTTCTGTAGTATTTCATTTTCAACCACTCAAAATTCCTTTGCTGTAATATATTTGGATACATACAAAATATACATATATTTATATAGAAATTAAGATTGAAATTGCCTGTAACCAAAATAAACTTAATTTCAGACGTGCATTAATAGGGCTTGCAAAGGAGACGTTCTTTGATTTTTAATTGGTTTTCGACCAACAGTTCACTTTTGGCTATTTTACACAGGAGAATGCCTTAATTAACCAGGTCAATGTTTGGGATCACAGGCATGAATGTGGTCAAGGTTGAAAAACGCGCCCTTGCTTAAGATTGATTTGTCTGCGGTCAGAAGGCTGTACCTCATCTGCAGCCGATTGAAGAGACCAGTGGCGCCGCTATGCTGTACTGAAGGACCTTAATTATAACATAAGAAACATTATTATTTTTATATTTATACTGACTGAGCATGAGCTTGGGTTGCAAGGGTACCTATATAAGTTGTCCGTGACCATTAACTAATGCATAGGAAATCATTAAATCATTTGACTGACTTGTGAAGTTTTGGGAGGATGAGCGTTATGGGTACTAGATCTAGTATTTGTTGACAGTTTACCGACCTACCTACCCTATTTTTTTTCGGACCATTACAGGAAATATCTTTTTTAGGCCCTACAAATTTTGTTTGCTGATTAATGACAAATCCAGATAGGGCCCCGTTGGAAGAGGTACTGGGAGAACAGTGCAATTACAGAGAACTAAGGGGAAGGCAAGTATTGCGGCAAGGCGTTTAAGGCCGCAGGTAGCCTGCCTCCCAGGCCATATTCAAATGTCTTCCAAAATAACACTAATCTCCCTCGTGTGGCAATTGTGTGAACTAAAAGGCCAACAGTAGGCCACAAGTCCCTATCTAGTATAGGTGCAGGCTTCTACATATAATAAAGTAAAATCATAACAGAGCCTTGTAGCTAGGCTAGGCCGCAGGATGAGTAGAAAATATCAGTGCAGTAAGGACACGTGCGCCCAAAAAGTGAGTGGCGGGCGCACGGATCCAAGCCCGTAGTACAGGTGGAAGGTGCATGCATAGGACACTGGTCAGTACGTGGGGACGTGTGAAACGGCAGATAGAGGGTGAATGGGTGGAAGTTGTATAAAGAAATAGTCATGTGCAGTAAGTGTGCATGCAAGTGACAATATCAACATCATCGGAAACTTAAGGGAACATTTCGCACATCAACATATATAAATGAATACTTACACCCATTTAACTATATATTTTCTTGAAGAAATTCTCACCTTGATCAGCTTGGTTAATTTTTCTGTTGAAAGCAACAGGCTGACCACTTCAGAGATCTCATATTCTATGTGAAGGCTAGGCATTACTTTTTCCCATTAAACTATATATTTTCTCGAAGAAATTATCAACTTGGTCACTTTAGTTATTGTTTCTGTTTACTTCATGTATCATAACTGTGGCAATGTTTATTATAATGAAAAGAGAAAAGATCGTTTTTAGTCAGGACCCTACATAAATCATCAGTCCTTCTTGCGAACGGCAATTCAGGCAGACTTCCTTTCTGGGATCAGCAGTTTTGACCAACAATTCCGATTGGTAAAAGGAAAGTAAATAAGTAAATGAAATAGAGTATGCGTTCTGTAAGTAAGACTTTGTTATGTGCCACCTGGAGAATTCGGCTGCTTGAAATGAACTGTTTAAAGGAGCGGCGGGACGGATTTGATCTTGCGTCCCTTAGGCTTCCAGACCATTGCGCTACTAAATAGGCTATTGCGGCCTTAAGCTATGTACCAATGTGAAAAAAGAATTATATTCATGATTTCCCGTATCTCTACTTGGGATCGTGCCTAGCATTCCGAGAAAAATCTTGTTATTTACTACTTGGCCACTTTTTTAAATTACCCCCCAAATTTAGATACGGTTCAAATATGAATTTTATCTCCCCCTTCAGGCCCCTTGCTATTTCAACACGTGCTTTTGTAATTAAATGCTACTGGCTTGCCCTGGTCACATAAGGCATCCGTCCGCCGTGCGATCTGTTTGCGGCCTGTTTGCGGCTGAAAACCATGGCGATCGCAGCATCGCCTTGTGGGTGCCTCAAGAAGTTGGCCTCAGCCGTAGAGGTCGTGCGGTCCAAAATCAGTGGTCGTGGACCGTAGAGAGGTTTGCGAAAGCCGCTGGTCACATAAGGCATCCGTCCACCGTGCGGTCTGTTTGCGGCCTGTTTACGGCCGAAAACCGTGGGGATCGCAGCACCGCCTTGCGGGTGCCTCAAGGACTTGGCCTCAACCGAAGAGGTCGTGAGGTCCAAAATCAGTGGTCGTGGACCGTATAGGTTTGCGAACGTGTTCGCAAATCAGTCTACGGTCCACGTCCTTCTTATGGACATTTACTGACTGAGCGTCTGACGCACGGCGATTTTAAAGGCTGTGCGGCGCTCGCACTGTTCCTTGAGAGTGCCTCACGCCACTCTTTAAAAAAATGAATGTTAATTGTATTCTATAAGGACCGTGAGTCCACAGGAAGGCCTCCTTAAGGCCTCTTCAAGGTGGCCGTGCATCCTCTGCGCAAAGAGGATAGTGCATTAAGGTCTTACGACACTTTTAGAAATCTCAGTTTAATTTTCCTCAAATTTTGCCAAAGGAAAGAACATAGCACATTGATCATCAAAACAACTTAAAATCATAGGGTCATTAGCTTAGGTTTTTTTTCACAGATTTTTGAAAAATTAATGCAATTCATAGTTATATAGGAATTATTGGGCAAAATCAAGGAATTCGAGAAACAAGTTTTTGACCCAAAATTGATATAAGTCAGAATTGCCTAGTTTAATTTTCACCAATTTTTGTCTACACTATATACACAATGCTCTTAATAAGAAGACATAAAGTAAATGATAGGTCATCGTCTTAGTTTTCGAACCACAGATGGTCAAAGTTTGTGAAATAGGACTTTGTGCGGGCAAATTTTTATGAAAATGTTAGAAAAGAGTTACTCAATTGTTACCGTATATACCCATGCTTGTATAAGATATTGTTGAGCAAGGGAACACCATGTTATACATATGAATTATCACACATTATGCCTGAAAACGTGTCAAAACATCAAATTCAATGAATCTGGAAATCACTGTAGCCAAAAACAAAAAAACTCATAGGATACAATTTATAATAGGCAGGTATAATCAGAATTGGTACATATTCAACAAAAATCAATTTCTTTTCAATTTTTCCACTGATGTCAGGTAAATTCACTAAATTGTAATAAATTATTTTAGTTTGTCCAATACCCAATAGGTGTCACCGGTATAGAGTATCGTAAGACCTTAATAGGAACGTGATTGTAAAACGTACTTGTCACGACTGGCCGCACGGCAATTCATTTGTGACCACAACTGAAAGATCTCTGTTTGGCCGCATGCGTCCTGTTCACGTATGAACATTGCGTCTAGGCGAACGATAACAATGGCTGTTGTGGCCAAAAGACCTAGCAAATCAGCTTCAAAACTTATAGATAGATAACGATAGATGATCTTTATTTCAAGTCGGTAATAACTTTACATAGTAAACATGAGCTGCCAGGGCTCTTGATCGTTGATCCTTTCAGTGGGTATTGTAAAAAAGGGGTAAAATAAAAGTAAAATAAAACACACCATACTATTCTATTCATTTCACTCTGTAATTTTCCAGACTAGCAATTGAACTTACGATGGTGCAGGTGTCAAAGGCAGAACAAATTTTAATCTTTTTTCCAATGTTTTTCCAAAAACAGCAAAGAAAATCCGCCATTTTCAGCACAAACATTTTGTTTTGCTGTTTTCCAAATAACTGCAGATTTATTATTTGAAAAATACAGCAGAATTTTAAAATATATATATTTTACCTATTGTTCTGTTGTTTTTGGAAAATTGTCAAATTTTTTTGGATAAAAAAAATGGTTTTTTTTTTAATCTGTCGTTTTGCAGAAAAAGGGGTAATTTTTTTTTGCCGTTCACACCTGCATCATCGTAAAAATGGAAAAACGGTGGAGAATTTTTTTCTTCAGAAAAACGGTGGAGAAAAAAAAATTGAATTTTTTTTTCTGCCGTTCGTATTTGCACCATCGTAGGTTTACCTCACGTGCCCTAGAAAGAATTTTCGTCATGATGGTATTCCCCGATTTATATATAGAAGCCTCATGAATATTTATGTTAGCATGCCGCGTAAGGTTAGGATCAAGCTGTCATGTGTGCACCGGTGAATACCATGTGCTCATACGGGCACTATTCTTTACCTCATTCCTGTACAGTGCTGTGGTACGAGGTACGTCCAGCATTTTCCTGACTGCATAGGCATATCCCGTACCCCTGTTATCGAGGTGATGATAATCAGCCGCCATTTCCTTTCTCCAAAATGTCGAAGAGGCATCGCATAGATGTAGGCGATTCATATGGCAAAAGAAACAGGTATGAACGTTTCGGTAATGTTGATGTCAGTGTAACAAAAGGGCAACAGATATGAAAATGTCACACTTATGGTTTGAATGAGTGGTGACGTAGTAGATGAGAGAATTTTCTGTGACCACGGCTACAATCTTACTCTAAGTCTGACTCTCAGACTCAGGAGTCAGGTGCTCACAGTAGTGACCACAGCATGGTCTTAGCCAGCAGGGTGTCTGGGTGTCTTTTTGGACACCCATACCCTTGAAAGGCACCCCTCAGGACACCCAAAACAATTTGTGAGGAATTTCTTAAAGTGTCAATCTCAAGCATATAATTGATTTTTTTTCATCTCCATATAATTCCCATATAAACATTGTACATATGATATCATGCCTTGTTTTCTTAACTTTGTACATGGTTATGGTTGAAATATGAGTATATTGTGGTCCCCCTAAAAAATTTTGGACACCCAAAAATTTTACATTTGCCAATTTTCGGCACCCAGTTTCTAAATCCTGGCTAAAACCATGGACCACAGGGTCCAGGGTTTGTATTGTTGAGTGCCACTTGCCCTTATTGGTAAATTAATCATAGGAACCAGAGCCTAAGACTCGTGAGTGACACTCAACAATACAAGCCTCTGTGAGTACTACTATTGAAAGATATTCATAACAATAGTAAAAATATGTTGGCTGAAAAGCTGTGATGCACACTCAAAATAAACCATCTCTTATTTTAGCACTCCTTTCCCCTTTCTAACAATTGTTGTCCAATTGTCTTGGCGTTACAACTAAACGTTAACTTTACCTTGACTGCTTGAGCTGACCTGGATGGAACCACAGTTTCTATTTTGCAATGTTTTACCTTAAATGACACTTTCTTGTCGTTGATCAATTAAGGTTTTAATTTGAATTGTAAATACAATTTAAGCAATTGTGCTTATGATTATGCCTTGTGTCCATCTATAATGCAGGGCTCAACGGTCCCCAGAAGGAGCAGGTATGCTGGCGGGGCTACCTGAACCCAAGATCAGGTAGTCCCGCCAGCATTTTAGGTAGCCCCGCCATTTATTCCAAAAAGGCAGAATAGTTCTTTTTCCCCCTTTTCATGTTAGTTATGGTACTTATGCTTTTTTCTTCTATTTTGTAGGTTGCATGATTAAGGGATGCTATATATTTTCTTTTTTTCTGCTACCATTTTATAGCATTTTACTGAGGAACTTCCCCAGGATTCAGGTAGTCCAGCGGGACTACCTTAATCCAACTTTAGGTAGCCCGACAGGTTTTTTTTTGGAATTCAGATCTCCCGGTAGATGGGACTATGCTGTATGTTGAGCCCTGTAATGCTTTGTAGTGCATACACCACTGCTGAGTTTCGCTGTTGGACAAAATGAAATCCTTCAAGGTGTCTTTTTTCCTCAGTTATCCGTGAAAACCTGTTCTGTGGAAAGAGTAGGCTTGCCAGGGAGGTACATACATGGAATTAGCCTGAACCTGGCCTATCTGCCTTTTGGACAGGTACTTTCCCGAAAACATCCTTTTTGGAGGGTAATAACCAAATATTTACCCAACAAACCATCTTTTACCTAGGATATAATTAAAGTATAAATTGCTCTTTTTTGACACAATAGGCTATCAAATGTAGTTGGTATAAGGAATTGAAGTAGATTAGCCCTATTAAAAAAAAAAGATGTTCGTTTCCTATTACCCTGCATCATGGTCTTAGCCAGCAGGGCGCCTGGTTGCCTTTTTGGACACCCAAACCCTTATAAAGAACCCCCCAGGACACCCAAATATTTTTGTGTGGAATTTCTAAAAATCCCAATCTCAAGCTTATAATTGACTTTTTTCATCTCCTTTTAATTCCCATGACATTGTTTAATGATATCATGCCTTATTTTGATGAATTTATAAATGTTTATGGTTGAAATATGAGTATATTGGGATCCCCCTTAAAAATTTGGACGCCCCAAAATTTTACAACTGCCAATTTTAGGCACCCAGTTTCTAAATCCTGGCTAAGACACTGCCCTGCATACTCCCAATATTTTGCCCCTACCCTAATTTTTTAAAGTTTTTATTGCCCAAAATATTATTATTTTTAAAAAGCAAGGTCAAAATTTGTAACTGCGTCATATTTCATGCATGTCAGGCACCGACATAAGTACTAGCCTGCTTGCCCCGGCAAGTGAATTTTTGAAAAAGGGGCTTTCGTGCAAGCATATGTTATATCTTACTTCTTTATGATTGCAGGGATTATGATGACAGAGACCGTGATCGAGACCGCGACAGAGACCGAGACAGAAACCATCATGACCGTCCTGTACATGCTGCTGCAGCAGCAGCACCAGTATTCCCAAATCCTGCATTGCCAAAAATGAACATGGCATTGAATCCTTTCACTGGTAAGATTTGAGATGCCACAGGGTAGCTGTATCCTTGTGAATAAGATCGGCTCTTAAGCCGCTGATAGGTAAAATAAGAAGAGATAAAATTAAAAAAAAACTAACATTTTCAAAGTTCTCCAGTTTATATGTCCATTCACAAACTTGGCTCCTATGATTTGACATCTGGTCGCCAAATCACATTGTACAGGGACTAAAGCTCCTAAATGACCTCAAAAGTCAGTCCCTGCCCCCACCTGGTGGGACCCTATGGCAGTGACAAACCAAAACTCCACTGCAGATACTTCTTTCTAGCTGTTTCTGATGTTGACAAGAAGTGTGTGTTTGTTAGTGTTAATCCTTTAATGATCCTTGTTTCCTTTTAGGTCTGCCCTTCACACCTCGTTATAATGATCTCTATAGGAAGAGACTGCAGCTCCCCGTGTGGGAATACAAGGAGAAGTTCGTGGAAATTTTGAATAAAAATCAGACCATGGTCCTGGTGGGAGAGACTGGCTCTGGAAAAACTACACAGGTAACGAGAGATCTAGCTCATGGTAATAGCCAGCAGGGCATCTCAGATCTGGGTGTCTTTTTGGACACCCAAACCCTTAAAAAGCACCCCTCAGGACACCCAAATGTTTTGTGAGGAATTTCTTAAAATGTCAATCTCAAGCATAGAATTGAATTTTTTTATTATCATATTATTCCCATGAATTTGTATAAGGATATCAAGCCTTATTTTGATAAATATATACATGTTTATGGTTGAAATCTGAGTATATTGTGGTCCCCCTTAAAAATTTGGACTCCCCAAAATTTTACAATGGCCAAATTTAGGCACCCAGTTTCTAATTCCTGGCTAAGACACTGATCTAGCTTGTTGATTGATCTTTTGTGTAAAAAAATGTTGGATATTTATTTACAGATTTATGTGAATGTGCTTTCTTTGTATGTTAATCCACCAGCCTTCACTGTTTAAACTAATTAGTGCAATGAACGATCTCCATTTTCACCTGACAAGTGGTGATGGTGCTGAAAAGAGTTGCTACAGGAATTTGTGTCGCTGTTTTAATTAATTCTTTTGCCTAATATGACTGCATGGAATTGATTATTACGCACTTACACTTACCGTGCCTTTGTTTGATTTCGTGCATGTTTGATTTCATTTATGAAATCTGCAATAATGTTTGTTTTAAAAAAATCCTATCCTTGTCCCACCCCTTAGCATTTTTATTTGGAGCAGTCCTTGCATAATTTGATACTAATAATTGAAACATGCAATGACGATCTCCATTCTCATCTGCTATGTGATGATGATGGTGAAAAGAGTTGCTACAGTAACTAGTGGCTTTGCATCTTGACTTCCTTGATCTTTGTGTGGAACTGTTTGCTTTGCCACTAACACATCCCTGCTATTGTTTGACTGGGACTGATGGATATCAACCCCTTAAGAAGACATTCAAAACCTAAAGTGACTGTCAGAGCATGAATTGGACAAACCTAATCACCTCCGGCCAGGAGGGGTTAGATGGTGGTTATCCCCTGGTACTATGTTTTCCTCTTTTGCTGGAGTTTTCAGAGGCAAGTCCCTGCATGGGTTCAGCTAACCACTAGCCCCATGGCCTGAGGCTACAGAAAATTGTGTCGGGCTATAAGAAAAGTGACATTTTAGGATCATGCTTGGAGGAATACCATTTGACACATAAGTTGTCCTTTAGAACTGTTCCGTCACGAAATATAATGTTCAGTGAAAGAATAGCTTACAACTTTGAATTTGTTTTTGAGAAAGGACCACAGTGGGACTAGGATTTAGCAAAGCTGGGGCAATGAGATTTTGGGTGGGGCTATGACCATTTGAGAACCAGAACTTCTTCTGTCTCCCAGACTTAGTAGCTGAAGCCTGACTAGACCCCTGAGATCTAGCTTATTGATCGCATTTACTTATCTTTTATAAAAAAAATGTTGGATATTTGCAGATTTTAATGAATGTGCTTCATTTGTATGTTTATTCAACAGCCTTCACTGATAAAATTAAATATTGCAATGAACGATCTCCATTTTCACCTGACAAGTGGTGATGATGCTGAAAAGAGTTGCTACAGGAATTAGTGTCGCTGTTTTAATTAATTCTCTTGCCTAATATGACTGCATGGAATTGATTACTTTGCCACTTACACTTACCGTGCCTTTGTTTGAGTTCATGTTTTGCTTGGAAAGATCTCAGTACTAACTGATTGAAATGAAGATCAAATTGAAAGCAGCTGGTTAGAAGATACCTGAAAATGACCTTAGGTATTGAAGGTTGGATCCATGTTTTAGTGGGTTCCCCTTGAAGCTTGCCAGGAACTTAATTGCTTCTCCATTAGTCTGCTACTCGGCTGGTTGGATGCAGCCATTGCTAGCCAATTCATGGTTGGATGTCCCTTGGCCAGTGTCATTTAGACTTATGAAAATATCTTGGCAATTAATCAGAAAATCACAAAATGTTTGAAATGTAAATGGATGTATGAAAAATTGCATCTCTAACCCACTCCCTAGTATGTTTTCTTAAGTGACCCTTTCACAGCTGTTTTTAATGATATTGAAACTTGTTATCTGCAGTGAGTCAACTTGTGGGTCTTTGGAAAAAAATACATCCTTGACCCATTCTTAGTATTTTTTGGAACAACCCTTAAGGAATTTTACTAATTAAGATCTGCAATGTTCAAACATTTATTTTATGAAAAAAAATCCCGCTTTCCTCACCTTAAGTATTTTTCTGGAACAGTCCTTAGACATTCTACTAATTATTGAAACTTATGGAATCTGCAATAATGTTTGTTTTGAAAAAGTCCTTTCCTTGTCCCACCCCTTAGCATTTTTATTTGGAACAGTCCTTGCATAATTTCATACTAGTTAATAATTGAAACATGCAATGACGATCTCCATTCTCATCTGCTATGTGATGATTATGGTGAAAAGAGTTGCTACAGTAACTAGTGGCTTTGCATCTTGACTTCCTTGATCTTTGTGTGGAACTGTTTGCATTGCCACTAACACATCCCTGCTATTGTTTGACTGCGACTGATGATTATCAACACCTTAAGAAGACATTCAAAACCTAAAGTGACTGAGCATGAATTGGACAAACCTAATCACCTCCGGCCAGGAGGGGTTAGATGGTGGTTATCCCCTGGTACTAGGGTTTCCTCTTTTGCTGGAGTTTTCAGAGGCAAGGCCCTGCAGGGGTCCAGCTAACCACTAGCCCCATGGCCTGAGGCTACAGAAAATTGTGTGGGGCTATAAGAAAAGTGACATTTTAGGATCATGGTTAGAGGAATACCATTTGACACATTAGTTGTCCTTTAGTACTGTTCCGAAATGAAATATAACAGTGAAAAAATAGCTTGCAACTTTGAATTTGTTTTTGAGAAAGGACCACAGTGGGACTAGGATTTAGCAAAGCTAGGGCAATGAGATATTGGGTGGGGCTATAACCACCTGAGAACCAGAAGTTCTGCTGTCTCCCAGACTTTGTAGCTGAAGCCTGACTAGGCCCCTGAGATCTAGCTTATTGAGCACATTTACTTATCTTTTGTAAAGAAATGTAGGATATTTGCAGATTTAAATTAATGTGCTTATTTCAATTATTTGTATGTTTATTCAACAGCCTTCACTGATAAAATTAAATATTGCAATGAACGATCTCCATTTTCACCTGACAAGTGGTGATTGTGCTGAAAAGAGTTGCTACAGGAATTAGTGTCGCTGTTTTAATGAATTCTCTTGCCTAATATGACTGCATGGAATTGATTATGTTGCCACTTACACTTACCGTGCCTTTGTTTGATTTCATGTTTTTGCTTGGAAAGATCTCAGTACTAACACTGATTGAAATAAAGCTCAAATTGAAAGTAGCTGGTTAGAAGATACCTGAAAATGACGTTAGGGATTGTAGGTTGGATCCATGTTTTAGTGGGTTCCCCTTGAATCACTTTTTCCTCACCTTAAGTATTTTTCTGGAACAGTCCTTAGACAATCTTACTAATTATTGGAACTTATGAAATCTGCAATAATGCTTGTTTTGAAAAAATCCTATCCTTGTCCCAGCCCTTAGCATTTTTATTTGGAAGAGTCCTTGCATAATTTCCTACTAATTATTGAAACAATTGAAACATGCAATGACGATCTCCATTCTCATCTGCTATGTGATGATGATGGTGAAAAGAGTTGCTACAGTAACTAGTGGCTTTGCATCTTGACTTCCTTGATCTTTGTGTGGAACTGTTTGCTTTGCCACTAACACATCCCTGCCATTGTTTGACTGGGACTGATGGATATCAACCCCTTAAGAAGACATTCAAAACCTAAAGTGACTGAGGCCCCTTAAGAAGACATTCAAAACCTAAAGTGACTGAGGCCTAAGAAAAAAAGATGTTCGTTTCCTATTACCCTACCTACCCTAATTTTTGGCCCCTACCCTAATCGTTTTATTGCCCAAAATATTTTTACTAGTAATTTTTTTTAAGCAAGTTAAAATTTGTAATTGCTTCATATTCCATGCATGGCATCCAAAAGAAATTGAAAAAAGAAAGAAGAAAACATCAATTAAATATCAGCATTAATACTAGTCCAGTGGATTTAAATATATCTAGATACCCCACTACTTTAAATGTTGCTATTTTGCTTTACATTTACATCTAATAAAATATATGATAAGATAAAATAAATTCCCTACCTACCTACCCTATTTTTTTCTAGCATGTAATAGGAAACGAACTTATTTTTGGTTTATGCCTGAGCATGAATTGGACAAACCTAATCACCTCCGGCCAGGAGGGGTTAGATGGTGGTTATCCCCTGGTACTACAGTTTCCTCTTTTGCTGGAGTTTTCAGAGGCAAGGCCCTGCAGGGGTCCAGCTAACCACTAGCCCCATGGCCTGAGGCTACAGAAAATTGTGTGGGGCTATAAGAAAAGTGACATTTTAGGATCATGCATAGAGGAATACCATTTGATACATAAGTTGTCCTTTAGAACTGTTCCGAAATGAAACATAACAGTGGAAGAATAGCTTACAACTTTGAATTTGTTTTTGAGAAAAGACCCCAGTGGGACTAGGATTTAGCTAAGCTAGGGCAATGAGATTTTGGGTGGGGCTATAACCATTTGAAAACCAGAAGTCCTGCTGTCTCCCAGAGTTTTTAGCAGAAGCCCTCAAAACATTGTTTAAAAAGTTATCGCTCAACAATGAATAGTGTCCCATCATTCTCAAAAGAGTGTGATTTAGTTCCTGATCCATTTCTACAAGTGAAACCAATACCATATGGACCCTGTATTTCATGCGATACTAGTATTGAAAAATGTGTGCTAGCCACTTTCATGTGGTACATTGATATTTGGGCCAGGATGGGTGCTCATGAGTGTTTCATGTTGTATTTTGTCAGATTCCTCAGTGGTGCCTGGAGTGGGTGCGGTGCCGGTTCCAGAAGAAGGGTGTGGCGTGTACCCAGCCCAGGAGGGTGGCGGCCATGTCGGTGGCCCAGCGCGTCTCTGAGGAGATGGACGTGTGTCTGGGACAAGAGGTTGGATACAGCATGCGATTTGAGGACTGCACCTCAGCAAAGACAATATTAAAGTATGTATGCACTAAGGATTGGTAGGGCTGTGCTCATCAGCCATTTTTTAGCGATCCGATTAATTGACTTTTTTCTTCGATGTCGATGTTTTCGATTCGATTATGTCGCACGTGTTAGTGCTTGGAAAAGTGTGGCGGGGGCCGGACCAGCACCATGTAAAATACATAGCGTGGCCTTCACCACACTTTTCCAAGCGTTACTGCGCGCGATAGTGTCTATCGCGGTGCAGTTTTAATGGCGGCCGCGTTTTTTTTTGAGAAATAAAAGCACAAGGTAGGCTCTTGTGATTTTTGGGGGGGAATTAAACTGTTAGGTAGTGGTAGAGTGTATCGAGTTTGTCGCTCGATGTCAGAAGGTGGTGAGTATCGATCATGAGACTTAGTCGAGCGCTCGATGTCTTAGCAATCGAGCCCAGCCCTAGGGATTGGCACCTCCAAAATTTTCGCAATACAATACCACGTGATAATTCCTTTAACAAGACAATATTTTATGTTAATGCCTCCAGAGGACCTAATTTTGTTAAATTCAGCACTGTTGCTTTAGAAATGTTGTTTATAAATAATAGAACTTTGTACAGAGATGTCTAGTTAGCAATTTAGTCAATTTTATACGGTTAAACAAGCCATTATTACAGTGATCTACAGTCTGTGTCCCCTTCCAATGCTTATAAGTTTCATGTTTCTACAGATCAACGAAAGACTTCACCCTTCCAATGCTAAAGCTACTTTTGTCCAAAGCACAAGGATCTAAAGATTTTTGAAAACCATCTAAACCCTGTCATGTTGGTATTCATTGGATAGCTCTCACTTAGTTCTCTCAGATGAGTACCCACATGCTAGGGTTTCAGTAATCTTTTAGGTTTTTCCCATCATTTTGTATTGGCAAAATTTGCCAGCAGCATAAGGGTACTTATACATTTTACCAAAAATGTCTGTTTTGACCTAAAATGGCCCAAAATTAGGTTGTAGTGGTGACCCACAGCCTGTGTCTGCTTCCTATTTTTATTAGCATTCATAAAACCATAATTGTACTAAGTTTCATGCTTCTACCCCAAAGTGCACGACTTGGCCAAAATTTTGATTGATCAAAATTTATTTTTTGGAGGCCACTTAGTAAATTGCTGAAGTTTTTTTCCTTGGCCACTCACATTTTCTTAAACTTGTGATAAATGACTTTAATTTGATAGAAATTGTTACAATAACTAAATGGCTTAGAATATGACTGGTTCTATTCAGATACATGACAGACGGTATGTTGTTACGAGAAGCCATGTCGGACCCGCTGCTGGAGGCGTACGGTGTGGTTATGCTGGATGAGGCTCACGAGCGCACCCTTGCCACTGACATCTTAATGGGTCTCCTCAAAGAGGTCGCTAAACAGCGCTCAGATTTGAAGATCATCATCATGAGCGCCACGTTGGACGCTGGCAAGTTCCAGCAGTACTTCAATGCACCCCTGATGAGTGTGCCCGGGCGAACACATCCCGTGGAGATCTTCTACACGCCAGAACCAGAGCGAGATTACCTGGAGGCCTCCATCAGGACAGTAATACAGATCCACATGTGTGAAGAGAAGGAAGGGGATGTGCTGCTCTTCCTCACTGGGCAAGAGGTAAAGTAAATTACTCAACCCAAGTTTAATAATTGCCAATAAAACTATAGGAAATATGAGTTATGCAAAATAGCATTAATAGCGTTCAGATGGGGAGCAATTTTTACCATCTTTTAATTGAAAGAATTTTTGCGTAAGGCCTAAAAAAAAGTTGTTTGTTTCCTGTAACCCTACCCTAACAAGTTTTTATTTAAAAAAAATCCCTATCCTAAAGTTTCTTCCGCCCTCCCAACTCCAAATCAACGTAAAACATTTTTTTACCTACCTACCTACCCTATTTTTTTAAGACTGTTACAGGAAACAAACAATATTTTTTTCTTGGCCTTACTCAACCCACTTATGGATGTTTAATAATTGCCAATAATAGCATTAATAGCTTTCAGATGGGAAGCAATTTTTACCATCTTTTAATTGAAAGAATTTTTGCATAATTAATCGATTCGTGTCAATTTTTTGGCCACACTGATGTGATTTTAAGGCGAACAATTTAAAACGACAATGTGCCTCGGCATACGCCAGCACATGCCACACACACATGGGGTGTACCCCGGAAATTGAGAATCAGTGCACCAAAACATAGTGTGATGCGAGGTGCTGTGACTGACACGGAAAAAACAATGTTTTTTTGTTGTTTTACATATTGGGTGAAATACAGACATTTGAGCATAATCGATTTTGTCAGATGTCTGTAGAATGGAGTCAAGCTGGCTTTCCCACAAACGATTCCTTGTATTGTCGATTGATTGTCCGATCACTGATAGGCACCGGTACTCGATACAATACCGAATACCAACATTGCACCCAGATGTCTATGCACAAAGATAGTTTGCTATTTATTAGCGAAATTTCTGAATTTGACTGTGTTAAATGTATCCCTGGGAGGCTGGCTGTATTGTTAGAGTACGGTGCCATTAGTATCGTATGCAGTATCGATATTGTATCGTATCGCCAACATTTAAAAGGTACCAATACCAAGAAGCACCACTTTAAAATGTGTCCGGTTATTTTGAGGGCTTAACTGCGGGTTATTGAGTTGACCTAGTCTCTCATTGCTGGTGTTTAATGTTTCTTTTTTCAGGAAATTGAAGAGGCCTGCAAGCGCATACAGAGAGAAATTGACAACTTAGGTCCTGATGTTGGAGAAATGAAGTGCATTCCCCTCTATTCCACCCTACCCCCCAATCTTCAGCAGAGGATCTTTGAGTCAGCGCCCCCTAGGAGGCCCAATGGTGCCATTGGACGCAAACTGGTGGTCTCGACTAATATCGCTGAAACCTCCCTAACCATAGATGGTGTTGTGTTTGTGATCGATCCAGGATTTGCAAAACAGAAGGTAAGAGAAAAGTTGCCATTTTAATCATTGATTATCAATAGTATTTTTGCATCAACCATCAGTGTAACTAATTGGTCACATATAAACAAATATAAACAATCACAAAATATCAACAATTCCACCACATGCTTTGTAGAGCATGATCTTGACCGGGTATTAATCCTTATGCTGCTGGTGGCTAATTTTGCCAATACAAAATGTTTCAAAAAACCTGAAAAATGACTGAAACCCTGGCGAATGGGTACTCATCTGAGAGTGCTTAGTGAGAGCTTTCATATGAGTACCCACAAGACTTGGTTCTGATGATTTTCATTATTATTTCCTTTTTTGTGCATTGGACGAAATTAATCTCAGCAGCAAAAGGGTTAAATACATGAACCGACTTTCAAATAGACCGGCTCAATACACCAGGCTTCAAATTGGAATATTTAATTGATACACAACTTTTATTCGGGGACATAAGTTTTATGAATATGTCAGGCCATTTCTAGGCACTCTGGGATAACCCCATATTGCCTGTAGTGCCCTTAAGGTCTGATTTTGTTCCTATCCTTGTGAGGACGTCTTTGGGGAAATGTTTTAAAATAGTTGTTTGGAAACCATCTAAAAACCTACAAATAGTGTGCGAGTCACATGCTTAATTTCTCTGCCACTTTCTTGAGTATCACATCATCCAGGGAACACTTGTTAAGATGTTGTGAATTAGTTCAGTCTTTTCAATTTGTATTTTGAAAAACATCTCATTACTGTTCTTACTCTTGCCATTATGTTATATCATAATTCTATGTTCCTGATTTCAGGTGTACAACCCTAGGATCCGGGTGGAGTCGTTATTGGTGACTGCCATTAGTAAGGCTAGTGCCCAGCAGAGGGCGGGGCGTGCCGGTCGTACCCAGCCAGGGAAGTGCTTCAGGTTATACACAGAAAAAGCCTACAAGAACGAGATGCAGGATAATACCTACCCCGAGATCCTCCGTTCTAATCTTGGCTCTGTTGTACTTCAGCTTAAGAAGCTCGGTATTGATGATCTTGTACATTTCGACTTCATGGATCCTCCAGGTAAGCATTCGAAAGCATGAAAGAAAAACACAAACCCATGCTTTTATGTGCATATTTGTGTATATATATATATATATGTATATATATATATATATATATATATATATATGTATATATATATATATATATATGTGTATATATATATATATGTGTATATATATATATATGTGTATATATATATATATGTGTATATATATATATATATGTATGTATGTATATATGTATGTATATCAACTCATAATCAACATAAACCTGCATAAAGCACACTTTTTTGACCAAAAAAATATAGCAAAAAAACCCAATTTTACCGACCTACCTACCCTATTTTTTTTTTGGACCGTTACAGGAAACAATTTCTTTTTTTAGGCCTTAGCTGTCAAGTGGCCTCTGAGGCAGTTGATCAAGCAAGATGTCTCTCGCATCACCCCCATTAAGTTACCTTTCAACAGTATTATCTCAGTCAATCTGCTGAGTACAATTGTAATCAAGGTTTCCTATGAAAGGTGACATTGAGCTCTAACTCCTCTCTTTTTTGGTTTTGAAAGAGTTACACTTCAACTAAATCACAAGGTATCAGATCAGATCTGAACAACATTTATCAAGAAGATATCTATGCAGGAATAGGGTTACTGGTTTGTTTCACTGCGTGCAACTTTCTGTCTGATCTTTTCATCCTTTTGTCCATGATTTTTTACCATCCAATTTCTAACACATTGTGTTATATCAATTAGCTCCATAGACTTCGATGAAAGCTCTTTGCTTCACTGACTTGGTTCATAGCGTACAAACTTTGCACCCATCCATTTGTCCATTTCTGGACAAATCTTAGCATCCTGTTTCTAACACATTATTTCCCTCCCCCATGCAGCTCCTGAAACTTTGATGCGGGCTCTTGAGTTGCTGAACTACCTGGCGGCGCTAGATGACGACGGTGAGCTGACGGAGCTGGGCTCCATGATGGCAGAGTTCCCCCTCGACCCCCAGCTGGCAAAGATGGTGATCGCCAGCTGCGACTACAATTGTTCTAACGAGATCCTCTCCATCACAGCCATGTTATCAGGTATGGCAGGACAGCACCCTCTGCTGGTCAACTGTTCAACTTGTGTAGTTCACCCATGAATGCTTCAAGTGGCCAAAAGTAGCTTGACTATTTTGATTATATCTTATTTATTTATTTTTTTTAATTTGAAATCATTTTTTTTTAAATCATATTTTGGTTATATCTTGCTGGCAAAGCATAGGAAAATATTTGGAGAAAAATTGATCAGGACATTGCCATTAACTCTCCTTCAAATTCTCTATTGCAAAGATATCATTATAAGTATCATAGATCCAGACAACACTTTCTGGAGGAACTCTAAAAGCATTTATGGGTGAATGTAGATAAACAGATTACGATTAATTATTAAAGCTTTTCTCTTAAGTAATTAGATCTACGTCATTCTGCCGTCACAGTTATACATGACAGTAAAGAACAGTAAATATGTAACAATTGCTTCATTTTATGTTTTGAATGGGTGATGTTTTTGTATGATGTGAAGTGAGGAGAAATAAAGTATTTCAGTAATTGAAATGACATCTCAATTGATGACTGGTAGTTAATAACAGTAAAATGAACTATGATGTCTGGACAAATGGCAAGTAATTTACAAATAGCTTCACTCTAAATTGAATTCAGTTTTAACCAGCTAGAAGTTTTTGTTTTTTTGTATGAATATATTACTAAATATGAGATGCATCCCAGTTGTGCGAATTCCCTTTCCTCTGGTTCTTTGTCTCCCTGTTTCATTTATGTTGAAGTCATAAGTTGAATTGTTAATTCCTTATTGAAGCAACAGATTCCTTTTACCCTTTCTGTGACTTTTCCTACCATTCTTTCCCACTGCACAAGTTTTCATTACCATTGAAATATACTTTCCACAGCAAAATCAACCTGTTCATTTTATACAATGGGAATACTTCCATCAATTAGGGCCTTTTTCTTTCCCAATGAAACATCATTCAGCATTCTATCTTTTTCTTAGACATTTCTTTCTTTCTTTTGTTCTTTAGATTGATATTTGCTACTCATTACATTCTATTATTTTCCTAGAAATGTTTATCTTAACCACCTTTGTGCCCTTTTCAGTTAGTCGTTTCTATAGCAGCAAAACCTGACGATTACATATACCTCTTGATTTCTACAATTCGCTCTTATATTATTCTCTCAAATGAGAATGTAACAGAGACAACAGGTTGATCCTTCTTCACTGAGGGCCGCTTTGTCTCTCTCTTCCATCAGACATCTTTCGTATCTCCAGGGCTCAACATTAAGAAAAGATTTCAGGCCCAGCAGGGCTAGTTACCATAACTTTTACTAACCCTGAAATATTTTTGCTAGCCCTGATATTAATGACAATTTTTTTTCAAATAGTGACCTCTAAATTATCATCCAGGTATGCAGAGCCAAAGGTGGGCTTCATACCTTTTTAAGCGCTGATATTTTAATTCTATCTAGCCCCTCAGGGCTACTCACAGGTATAATTTACTAGCCCTGACTTTCAATAACTAGGCCGGGGCTACGGGGCTAGCCTTAATGTCGAGCCCTGATCTCCTCTCTACTCTCTTTTCTTCCTTTGGCTTCGTTCTCATCTCACTTCCTCTTTTCCTGGCATTTCATCTTCAGTCTTCACCCGACATGTTTTGTTGTCTAGGGCATAAATCTCAGCTCTCTAGTTCGACTGAGTTTCACCTTAGACATCTTTTATAACCTTTCCTCATTCATTTCTTTGGCACAACCTTTGAAGTTCATCATCAACCTCTGGAGTTTAAGCCTTTATTAGACAGCTTTAACATCTCCTTTCCTTTTGGAACAACTCGTAGCTCAACAGCAGGCCCTTATATCTCAGTTTCACCTGAATTTTACCCTTTATCAGTCAGCTTTCATAGTACCTCTTCTCTTTCTTTTCTTTGGAACGACTCTCTGAGTTCAACAACAGCCCCTTAGGGTCTCAGTTTCATCTGAATTTTACCCTTTATCAGACAGCTTTCATAGTACCTCTTCTCTTTCTTTCCTTTGGAACAACGCTCTAAGTTCAACATCAGCCCCTTAGGGTCTCAGTTTCAGCTGAATTTTACCCTTCATCAGGCAGATTTCATAGTACCTCTTCTCTTTCTTTCCTTTGGAACGACTCTCTGAGTTCAACAACAGCCCCTTAGGGTCTCAGTTTCAGCTGAATTTTACCCTTCATCAGGCAGATTTCATAGTACCTCTTCTCTTTATTTCCTTTGGAACGACTCTCTAAGTACAACATCAGCCCCTTAGGGTCTTAGTTTCACCTGAATTTTACCTTTTATCAGACAGCTTTCATAGTACCTCTTCTCTTTCTTTGGAACGACTCTCTAAGTTCAACATCAGCCCCTGGGCCATCAGTTTCACACAAGTTTAACCTCTGTTAGTTATCTTTCACACCTCCCCTCCTCTTTCTTGCCACCTCCCTTGGCACAATTCTCCCAGTTCAAGCACAGCTCTGGGGGGTGCATCTCCTAACTCTGTTGCTTCCTTTTAGTCGTTATTACTGAGACAATGAGACTAATGGCGGTGGGAATGGGTCGTCTCGGCCCCCACCCAACACTGTTTAGTCCCACAGTGTTTTGTGCGGCCTGCGGAGCATAAGAAAGCTGCTGACGAGTCCAAGATGAGATTTGCACACATCGACGGCGACCACCTGACCCTGCTGAATGTCTACCACGCCTTCAAACAGAGTGAGTACTCCTCAGGGACAATTAGTGCAGGGGATTTCTGTATAGGGAATTATTTCTGATAATCTGAAAAGGGAGGAGATGGGTTTGTGCCACTCCTATTCTACACCAAATCAGGTTCTTGTCCAGTGTCTTAGTCAGGATTTAGAAACTGGGTGCCTAAAATTGGCAGTTGTAAAATTTTTGGGCGTCCAAATCTTTAAGGGGGATCACAATATACGCATATATTTCAACCATAAACATGTATAAATTCATTAAAAATAAGGCATGATATCATTGTACAAAGTCAGGGGAATTATGAGGAGATGAAAAAATTCAATCATAAGCTTGAGATTGAGATTTTTAGAAATTCCACTCAAAAGAATTTGGGTGTCCAAAAAGACACCCAGACGCCCTCCTGGCTAAGACCATGTTCTTGTCCACCTGGGCATATGGGTGTCTTTAAACTTGCAAACCTTTGAAAACTATAGGTGTGTGGTTTCCTATTGGTCAAGGTTTCCCTTTATCCTATGCTAAAGGTAATCTTAAGTTATAACTTAGGTCCTTTAATTATCTTTTGATGCTAAAACTTCCATGGCTAAAGATATATATATATATGACTATTCTAATTTGATTTGAGTGAACTTTGCCTATAGTGCTTAGACATGTGTGCTTGGACAGTTGAGATATTCATTCACCATGAATTGAATTCCTTTTTCAGACCATGAGGATCCTCAATGGTGCTATGACAACTTTGTCAACTACCGATCCTTGAAGAGTGCTGACAACGTGCGACAACAGTTGGCCAGGATCATGGACCGCTTCAATCTGCGCCGGACGTCCACAGACTTCACCAGCAGGGACTACTATCTCAACATCAGGAAGGCTCTGGTTCTAGGCTTCTTCATGCAGGTACGCTCCTCCTCATGCAAAGCTTAACCCTTACGCTGCTGGCGGCTAATTTGGCCAATACAAAATGATGCAAAAAACATAAAAAATGACTGAAACCTTGGCAAATGGGTACTCATCTGAGAGAATTCAGCAAGAGCTATTCTATGATTACCAATGTGATAGTGTTAAGATGGTTTCCAACAATCTTTGTGTCCTTGTGCTTTGGATGAAAGTAGCCTCAGCATCGGAAGGGTTAACCCATTGAATAGGGCTAATAGGTACAGCTACTCAGTACAATATCAAGTATCGGTTGCAAATGGGAAAAATTATTGTAACAAAAAAGTTGAGTATCGTACTGTGTCGTTTAAGATTGGAAATATATATGAAATTGACTTCATTGATACCTGGGCGTCTCTGCACAACATTTCCAAAGGGGATAGTGCTAAATTAAACCAAATTGAAGTCCCAGCGAGAAAGGGGATATCTTTATTAATATTGTTAAAATATCATATCATTAAGGAAATGTTGTATTGTATTGTGAAAATGATAAAGGTGGGAATCCCTAAAGTTGCTTGATTCAGTCCTGCTCAGAGTCTCTCCCGTGGCAAGGTTGTCTATCTTCTATTAATTTGGTTCACCAAGCTAAGCTAAGAGTTAAAGAAATTAACCCCCTGTGCTACCTTAATAACCCAATGGCCAGTTTTGAATTAATTCACCCAATGGAAATATACAGTTGACAAATCTGTGCATTTTGAGCATCTACAGATTAAGATTAGCATGCTAGTGGCAGGTTTAAATAATGTGTAGACCCTTATTTGCTAAACACCCTGAAGATGGTGTCTTCCAACTCAAAAGCTGGTGTAGGTACCCTTCTTTTCCATTTAACTTTTAGAATATGTTTTATTGAAGGAACCATTTTGAAAAGTTTGAAAAATTGGTCGTGTCAGAAGTGAATGTGGGCCATTGTCCTTTAGAATCCTTGTCAAATTAATTAGTTTCTGTTCTAAACATACATATTTACATTTTGCTTTATAGCATGTTAATACTGTAAATACAAAAACCATATGCACTATTAAATGATTAAATAATGTAAAAGACCCACAAGAGGAGAAGTATGAAAAAGGTTACCGTAATTTCGCGTGCATAAGACACACTTTTTTACACAAACTTTCACACTCAAAGTGGGAGTGCGTCTTATACACGAAGCTAGAGATCTAGGGTGTTTTACATCGAGTCCTTAGGCCACTCAGGGATCGCCTAATTACAATTATAATGCTGCCAGGACTGAGCCCACCGATGTTTGCCACGGCATTTACGAATTGTTATTACCGAACCACTCCCCGTCGGAATGCATTGATTACAATCAATATCACCCCTAGGACAATGGGTATTACGCACAGACAGAGTGATCAGCACTGATGTCGCATTGATGTCACATTTCACTCATAATGAAGTGCGTTTTACTGGCTTTCTAGCTTTAATCAAGAGTAGTTAATTTTGAACAATATATCCGAAAAGGGGGTGCGCACTATACACAAAGCTAAGGTCTATACATCATTTCAAAGGCCTGAAAAAGGGGTGCGTTAATATATGGGTGCGTCTTATACACGCGAAATTACGGTACCTACTAAGTTCATGAAATGTAGACATTTCTAAGAAAATATATGGTGATCTTTCAATAATCTGAAGGTGCATCGGTCAAATGAGAGGCTGGATCCACCCCTGTATAATGAGTCTTACAGATAGATAAAATTTGTAAAGTTGTAAATGATAGACGACCGCACATAACTCTGGGAAAACCACAGCCTAACTCACATGCCTTAACAGCCTTAACCATTCCAATGCTGGGGCTACGTTCGTCCAAAGCTCAAGGATGCTAAGTCTTTTGAGAACCAGTTAAACCCTGTCATGTTGGTATTCATTGGATACCTCTCGTTGATTACTCTCAGATGAGTACCCATGTGCCAGGGTTTCAATTATTTTTCAGGTTTTTTGCATCATTTTGTATTGGCCAAATTAGCCACCAGCAGTATAAGGGTTAACAGACTTAACCTTTTCAATGCTGGGGCTACATTCGTCCAAAGTACAAGAACGTAAACATCTTTGAAAACCATCGAAACCCAGTCATGTTGGTATTTATTGGAAAGCCCTCATTGAGTACTCTCAAATGAGTACACATTTTCCAGGGTTTCAGACATTTTTAGTGTCTTTTTTGCATAAATTTGTATTGGCCAAATTAGCCATCAGCAGCATAAGGGTTAAAACCTGGGTGAGAACTGGTCACTGTTGATCAAAACTGTACAAACCAGATATTTTACCTATTTTTCTTTTCTTTAAGATTGCCCACCTTGAAAGGACGGGTCATTACCTGACAGTCAAGGACAACCAGGTTGTGCAGCTGCACCCCTCCACCTGTCTGGACCACAAACCCGAGTGGGTGCTCTACAACGAGTTCGTACTCACAACCAAAAACTATATCAGAACAGTCTCAGATATCAAGCCGGAATGGTAAGTAGTTCACATGTTTGGATGAAAAGTTTACATTTAAAGAGATTTTGTCTGGCCTGTGCAGTAGAAAGAACTTTCAGGACCATAAAGGAACCTTATGACTATGAGTACCAAGCCTTCAAAATAAAGAAATTCATTTTGATATAGTGTAAATATTGATATTTTTGGTGTTAAGAGTTTGCTCAGAGGAATAACAAGAATATTAGGCTAGCTAGGGCTATGAGATCTTTGGTAGGGCTATGACAAAATGAGAATCATAAGTCCTGCAGTCTCCCGGTTGTTAACCTAGGCCTAACCCCTGCTTAAAACCTGGTAAATTCAATGTAAATACAGGTGAACTTGGATATGACGGACCACTGTACGACAGATTTTTGCATATGACGAACGATATGATTGGTCCCAGTCTGATGCATATCAAGTATTCGTCATATGTATACGACAGATTTTGCATATGACAGACCTATTTTCCTTGTCCCACTGAGTCCGTCATATCCAAGTTCACCTGTAATGGTAAATCTTTGGCAATTCTAGTGTAAATTATATCAATCTTGTGAATTGAAAACATAAACGACATGAATTAAAAACACAAACACATGATTTTAGAAAGTGATGTGCTATGGTTGAGTCAAAATCTTACCTGTAATTCTCATTATTTTTTTGACTTAACTTTAAGAATTCATCAGCAGTTTTTGTGTCTTCGTTTCAACTTGAGCATTTTTCTATATTTCAGGCTGATCGAAGCAGCTCCTCAATATTACGATATGAGTAATTTCCCCATGGGAGAGGCACGGCGCCAGTTGGAGCGAATCATTGCTAAGATGGAAGCCAAACGCTACCAGGAGCAGGCCTATCAGTAAACAAAAAAATAACAACAACAACAACAATGACTATCAATTCCAGGATGGAAGCCAAACACAGTAACACATCTGGAAGTGCTCCAGGGAAACTCCTGGAAGTTTTTGAGGAAGACCTGGAAGACGATTCTAAATCATGCATTATTATGTCATTCATATTTCACCCACGTTTAGAGAAAATGTAATCATTATTTCATCAGAGCTGAGTCTGGAATTTCATAACTAGATATTCAAACATGAGCATTGTTAAACATAGGGAAGCTTTTTTTTTTTTTAGATCAAGATCATTTGGATATGGAGAATGACCGTACTTATTGGACAGGTTCACATTATTTGAAAGGCTATCTGTTTTAATGAATATTTTGGCACTTGTTTGTTTAGGCAAGAAAATAAATAACACTTTTCATAATAATGATTATGTCAGCATGCTTTAAATCATATTTCACGGTAGAGTATCTACATGGTAGAGTCATTTGACTTGTGACTTCTGTTGTGGCCTGCTATCATCATTAAGACATCTTTGTGTGAGCATATGATGATAACAATAGGCCTTTCTTCATTGCATAAGTTTAATTGTCACATCTCCTATGGCTCCACTGCTTTGTTAACCCTTATTCTGCTGGTGGCTAATTTGTCCAATACCAAAGTATGCAAAATACCTGAAAAATGACTGAAACCCTGGCAAATGGGTACTCATATGAAAGTACTCAATGAGAGCTTTCAAATGAATACCAACATGACAGGCTTTAGATGATTTTCATAATTTTTTGCTTTTTTGTGCATTGGACAAAAGTAACATCAGCAGCATAAAGGTTAAAATTCCCATTTGTATTGATCTCTTGATTTGCCAAAGCTTCAAAGTAGTTCATGAAACGTAATTTGTAAATTTTGTACTTAGGTAAATATAAGGCGTTGAATGAACACATGGGATGGGTAAGGAGGGGACTGGCTCAGACCGACACAAGATATTTTTGTATAACTGAGATGACGGCATTTGCATCTGAGACGCCAATGATTCTTTCTTGAATGTTGAGTATTCAAATTACTAAAATGAGAAAGGCGCATTTAAAATGAGTTGTGACTTGGTTTTAAGGATACCTTCAGATGGCAAATCATTTACCTAATGTATGTAAACCATGCACCGATACAAATGAGACAAAACTTAATGTTTTTGACTGAAAGATTTGTTTGAAAAGAATTATTTCACCTGAAGTTGATCCTTTGAGAGACCATTTTGACTTCATGTTATTCCATTTGGGTTTTAACAATACCTCAATATTTTTGAAATACAACATGTCATTTGATAAGCATGGTTTTAAGCTGTCAGACAGGTAAATGGGTAACACAATGGACACAGTGGATATGGGTATGGAAGGGGGAAGGGCTTGGACAGTGAATTCCTCATGTGAAATGGACACTGGGTGGGAAGGTTTTTTCTATTATGTCAAGTTCCTCATGTGAAATGGACAGGGATGGGTAGGGTAAGATGTGGGGATCATGCTTAACCCTTTCAATGCTGAGACTACTTATGTCTAAGGCACAAGAACTCAAAAATCTTTGAAAATCATCCAAACCCTATCATCTTGGTATTCATTGGAAAGCTCTCATCGAGTACACTCAGATGAGTACCCATTTGCCAGGGTTTTGGTCATTTTTCAGCTTTTTTCACATTATTTTGTATTGATTAAATTAGCCACCAGCAGCATAAGGGTCAAGTCCTCATGTGAAATGGACAATAGGGGAGGGGTGAAGATTTGGCTGTTTTGCCAAATTCCTCATGTGAAATGGGCTCATGCTGGGGAGGGGAGGGGAGATTTGGCTGTCATGTCAAAGGCCAAGGAGATGGCTCTGTGCATTAGTCTGCTAGATGTATTTGTGTCTTATGCGTGTATATCTCTGTATAGTTGAGTGTGGACCTAGCATTGTCTCAGAATAAAGAGCAGCAGCAGCTACAGATATTACCACTAACTCGCCTTTGTCTTTTACTCTCACCTATAACCCTAAATACCAAATTTTGCTTCAGTGGGCATGTTGAGTACCCCAGGTTGTCTGAGAATTGTATGGTAGCAAAACTATCTATAGAAAAACAATAGTTTTGCCGGTTGTTAAATGATTGGTTGTTCTGCTGGTGTCATAACTCAGGTTTACTCTTAACCCTTCCAATGCTGAGGCTACTTTCGACCAAAGCACAAGAACACAAAAGATTTTTGAAAAATATCTAAACCCTGTCGTTAATATTCATTGGATAGCTTTCAGTCATTTTTCAAGTTTTTTGTATTTGGCCAAATTAGACACCGACACATAAAAGGGGTTAAGAATATACAAGGCAATTTGCTCAAATCATGTACTTGGTACCGAGATTCGTTGTACCACCCTCTATTCAAAATCATGTAGATTTGATACAAGGAATGATGTTTCATTCTCCCCAAAAGGGGGCCTTCTGGCTTTTCAGGCAAGTGTGCAAAAATCACAGAACTTTGTTTAATAAGTACAGTAAAGTTAATCGAGAGAAAAAAAACGATAATGCCGGAAAATATTCTTTAGTATATATATGTTATTAATTTCTGAGGACCTGGCCAGCAGATGGCACCAGTAGTTAAAAAGAGTTTATCTAAAAAATGTGGTTGTTGTTTTGTCATTCTACTCTGGCAAGTAGACCAATGGCACCTCCGTATTGTGGGAAGTTAGTGAAATTATAGAAAAGATCTCCACAATCAGAAATTTCCCAAACTTGTTGAAATTGTTCTTGGGCCATATATTTTCACATGAATACAATTTTGTTTTTAAGCTAGGGGCACCACATTAACAACAATTCATGCAGAACACTTCAATATTGCAGGAAATTGGTGGGTGAAGTTATAGAAGAAATCTCCATGATCAGAAAATTTTCAAATTCAAATATCCATATATTTAAAAAAAATGTGATGCCCCTCTGTATTGATCTTTTCTCCACATTTATGAAATTTAACCCTTCCAATGCTAATGCTACTTTCATCCAAAGCACAAAGATGCAAAGTTTTCTGAAAACCATCTAAACCCTGTCATGTTGGTATTCATTGGAAAGCTCTCTCTGAGTACTTTCAGATGAGTACCCATTTGCCAGGGTTTCAATCATTTTTCAGATTTTTTGCATCATTTTGTATTGGCCAAATTAGCCACCAGCAGCATAAGGGTTAAATGGTCTTGAGCCCATAATTGTGGATAGGAGCACCATTTGAAAACACTAAGCATGTATTGTTAGTTTTTACTCCCCCATAAGTTTTTCATAACAAACACTGTTCTTATATTGAGAAATTTATTTACAACAAAGTATACCATACATCTACATCCAATTGAGACAGCTGATGAACAGTCATTCCTAGAGTTTACCTCGATGCCTAGCCCTGTACAACCTGCGTAGAAGAGAATCCACCATTCTTACATAACCACATGGAATCACACACACCTGCTTCAATAGGGGCTGTCTAGACGGGTCAGAGGCGCGGGGTTTGGTTGCATTAACCCTTCTAATGCTGAGGCTACTTTCGCCCAATGCACAAAAATGCAAGGTTTTTTGGAAACCATCTAAACCCTGTCATGTTGGTATTCATTGGAAAGCTCTCGCTGAGTACTTTCATATGAGTACCCATTTGCCAGGGTTTCAGTAATTTTTCAGGATTTTTGCATTATTTTTGTATTGGCCAACTTAGCCACCAGCAGCATAAGGGTTATTTTCATCCTTACAGGTTGACTAAGAGTAATATTACCTTTAGGATGGATTAAGGGAAACCTTGGCCCTTAAAAACCCTTGAGGGATTCCTAATCTTAAGATGTCTTATTCAATCATGCGCAGGGCCTTAGAACTTTTAAAATGGATGCAGTTTGCAAATATTTAAAATTTGGATATAACGAAAACAAGAAAACTTAAAGATACTAATCGTAAATATATCTGATTTGGAGTAATACCCTAGTGTTCATAATAAAGTGTAAATCTTTGTTTATTTGCTTTTGAAATTATTCTGAATATTTAGGAATTCTTGGTGTTATGGTATGCGTTATTTAACCCTTTTGCTGGTGGTAGCTAATTTTTGAATTTTGATTATGGTCACTTTCCTGCTGTATTTAGATCGTGACTAGCCAGTTGTATTGCTGGAGGAAACTGGAGTACCCCGCGAAAGCCACTGCCTAACCCTAAGTCATTGGCAACTTTCCGTTACGCCCCCACCAGGATATGTACCTGGAAATTGGTGAGAGACAGCAGTCCATGAAATTGGTGACAAAAAGCTGAGAAATTATTTTAATCCCTGGCACACGGATACTCATTTAATAGTACTGAAATCCTTCCAATTCACACCAACATGACAGGGTTAACCCTTCTGATGCTGAGGTTACTTTCGCCCAATGCACAAGAATGCAAACAAATTTGGAAATCATCCTAACCAAGTTATCTGGGTATTCAGATGAAAGCTCTCGTTGAGTACTATCAAATGAGTACCCATTTGCCAGGGTTTCGATTATTTTTAAGGCTTTTGAATCATTTGGTTTAGGCCAAATAAGCCACCAGCAGCATAAGGGTTAAGATGATTTTCATAATTTATCTGCATTCTTGTACCTTGGACGAAAGTAGCCTCATCATGAAAAGGGTCGAGGATTTGGGTGTCCAAATGAGGAGGGCCCTCATACCCTGCATGATAAGGCCCTAGCCCACAAAATAAACATTTAACCCTTATGCTGCTGGTGGCTAATTTGTCCAATACAAAATGACGCAAAAAACCTGAAAAATGACAGGGTTTAGACGTTTTTCAAAGATTTTTGCATTTCTGTGCTTTGGAGAAAAGTTGCTTCAGCATTGGAAGGGTTAACTAAATCCACTCATACTGTAATTGCCTAAGAGTCAATACTTTTATGTGAATGAATGCTGAGGATAATAAAATTGCTCATACACAAACAGTGATCTTTATATTCTATCAACAACCAGCCAACTACAGTGGCCTGAAGTACCTTTGCGTCTGTAAGTAGCCTCCATAAAGTGGTGAATCACAGATTTTCACACAATGCATATCTTTAAAAATAAGGTATAAACAGCCCTCCTCAAACACATAATTTATTCATGTTTTCACTGATGCTCAATTGAGTTAAATGGGGTACTAGTAGAGTGTGTCACTTTTCTCTGTAAAAACAATGGGTTCTGTTTTTTAAATGAACAGGCATTAGACAGACGAGTATTTGTATAAACTATATAAACGTAGTTATTTTCATCTTTAATTAAGTACTAAGAATGAATAAATTTCTATCATCATTCCAGACCATCCATGAGCTCTTCTTAGAGTCTGCCTCCAAAATTAGAAAAGGCATGTGTTAAAACTCATTATTATAACTGACGTGAAGATTCTTGATTCTAGTTGGTCAAGGGCCATGGATTAATCGTCATGTTTTCCTCACTCCTTAGTGATAGGCTGTTGTACTCAACAGCTTATGAAATAATTGAATAGTACATAGCAACAGCTATGAAATAGTTGACTAGTTACCGCTAGCCCGAAAAATACCACTGAGTTTGCCGAGTGACCTACCGGTGAAACTAGTTCAACAAGGCAGGCAACGAGTATTTATCCAAAATCACTGGTGTTGGTAATGTTCCCCTTTTGTGTTTTGTATTTTGTTTGGTATAATAAAACAGATATGACATACCTGTGGGGTTTACACAAGGAATAACTTCCCCTCGAGAGGATTGTTGCCCTCGAGTGACAATCCTCTCTCGGGGAAGTTATTCCTGGTGGAAACCCCACAGGGTTGTCATATATGTATAATGTGACCTTTCTGAGGACACCTTGAGTACAATTATTTCACAAAATGACTGTATCTTGCAAAATACAGCAAATTCACTGGCTTAAAAGAAAGTGGTGTATCAGACTAAACAAACAATCGCAGTCAACTTGTGGAGTATAATTGTAATCAAGGTGTCGTAAGAAAGGTGACATTGAGTTCCAACACATATATCTTCTAATCTAAAGGCAGAGTTACGCTTTAATCAATATATTTTGTATACCAATCACAATTCTCAGCAATCAATAACCCAATTTATACAAATCATGACTTCTATGGTAATACGCTAATGAAAATCCATCTTCAGTTTGGCATCAAAAATAATCTTGTATCAAAGACAACTTTTATGACATTAAACCTCTTCAAAACATACAAATAACATCTTCTAATCCAATAAGCTCTGGTTTTCATGGGTTTTTTAATAACAGAAATAAAATACACGTGTTCTCTATCTACGATAGAATCCAATCCATATGGAATTCACATTCATTTTTAACCCAAGTTTTATAGCAACCTGGAGATCTGGCTCATTTTCATAAAAGCATTGTTTTCAATAAGTGACACAATGCAAGTATTCCAAACATGTTTTTTTATATGAATGGTTATATTAACCAAGGTCAGTTTGATTGTTGGACCCAACAAGTGCACCAACACTCGGTCAATTATTGATCAAAATGGTGCATTGTCATCAAGATACAGGGTGTCCCCAAATAAAATGCAACAAGCTATACGTCCCCAAATTTCCGGAAAAATAGGAAACCAGTATTTATCATCTATACACTTTTGGAAAGCTACATATCTCAGCTATAAAGCACCACGAGAAGTTCATGATAAAATGATATTCCTGTGGGGAGATATCCCCCCAAACATGACACCCCCTCTGAAGAGAAATTGCACACAACAGGTACTGGCCGGTTTATACACAAGCTAGCACTGATTTTACCAGCTTTTACCTGTTTAACCTGCTTCAATTACTTGGTGAAACAAAGCCCTGGCTTACCTGACAAAATGCAAAGGGATGACCAGTCAAGCATGACCAAAATCACTTGGTCAAAATTACCCTTTCGAATAATTTGAGTGGAGCAAGTGCCTGATCACTGGACAGTCCCTTCATGAGCTTCCATTGCAACTGGGCCAGCAATTTACACCCCAGGAAGACTTTTATTTCAATTTCATTTTGATTTTTCTATGCTAGTTAGCCAACATATGTAGCTTTTCAAAGATGTATTATTAACCCTTACGCTGCTGGTGCCTAATTTTGCCCATACAAAATGATGCAAAAAAACAGAAAAATGATTGAAACCCTGGCACATGGGTACTCATCTGAGAGAACTCAGTGAGAGCTATCCAATGAATACCCACATAACAGGGTTCAGATGCTTTTCAAAAATCTTTACATCCTTGTGCTTTGGAAAAAAGTAGCCTCAGCATTGGAAGGGTTAACAATACATAGCAGTCTCATAGTTCTCCGGCAATTTGGGTACATGTACCTCGTTGCATTTTTTCTGGGACACCCTGTATTTTGATAAATGTCAGACCATCTGTACGGGTTAAAGTACCTACATAAAGGAAGGATTGCAGAGTGGAGAGGACTTTTCCTGGTTGCGCCATTTACATGGCAATCGTATTTTGTTCAATGAAGTTCACATTTCATATCATAATATAGTGTAATGTAGCCTCTTATCGCCTATGACATATTTCTTGAGGGTCAAAAGGTTAATTCATTCCGCGTGTATATTTCATCCATTAACCATCACGTGTGATGCTCCACTTGACGTGTCATCTGGACCTTAACCCATTCGCACTCAGAGTTCCCCAGGAAAGTATCGTCTGCTATTCTCATACTTTTGAAAATAACTCAGAAATAAAGCAAATTCTCACAAAATATTTGAAGGAGAGTTGTTGGTAATATTCTGATAAACATTTCTCCTTCAAATATTTTTGATAAAAACGCTTTTGTGAGGAAAATATCAACAAAATAGTCAGGCCTGTTTTGGCCGCTCTGAGTGCCAATGGGTTAAATAGTTTCGGAACTAACTAAGTAATTTAGCATTAACAAACAGAATATTTGCAAGAAAGTTGTGGGTTGGTTTTCTGACCAACATTTCTCCTTCAATTATTTTCGGAAAAATACTTCAGCTACAAAGATATTACCATACTAATCACAATGTATCTGGGAATTGCAGGCATGAATGGATTAATACATAGACCTTTCAAAACGGCTGAAATTTTCATATTTCAGAGTTGATATTGCCATGATTTTCTTTTATTACAACAATCTATATCAGTAAATTTGCCCCATTTTTTCTTTTCATGCCCTGAGTGACACAAATACCAGAATCCTGTATATAAAGATATTTTGTGAAAAACATTTAAATAAAAGGTGTGTTAATCCATCTAGGTGTACTATAAGATTCAGATAATTCAGTAGAATTAGTTAGTAATGAGTTATTTTCAACCTGGCCACATCACTTGCCCAATCTGATAAACCCATTCATGCCTGTTGCGCCCAAAACGCAGTCTACTTTGGTTGATAGCTATTTAACAATAGTGTTTTTCAGAAGATATTTGGAGGAGAAATTTTTGATCAGGATGTAACTTTGAAGTTACATCCTGAACAACTAAATCTTCAAATAGTTTGTGAAGTTATGATTAACCCATTAATACTCACAGTGGCTAAATTAGCCTGACATTTTTAAAGAAATCTTTCTGGCTTTAGCAAAATTGGCAAAACATTTGAAGGAGAAATGTTGATTAGAACATTACCAACAACTCTCCTTCAAATATTTTGTAAAATCATTCTCAATTCAAAAGTTATTGTCAAAGGTAACTAAGATCCAGACGACAATTTCTGTAGGAACATTTAAGCATTAATGGGTTAATTCCTAAGACATTACCATGAGCATCATACGTCCTAATGAGGCTTGTCAAGGACCTTCAGGCATATATGGGTTAATATAACACATTTTCTTGATTTCCTACTACAACCAGGGAAAATTTACAAATCCTACAATGATCATGACCTGGACAACCATGTCTTTACTCTATACACACAACATTTTCACACACTACATTTTTTCTCCTTCTTACCCTTTGCAATATATACATGTTAGAATAAAAAAAATATACAACATTCAATAAACTATCTCCATTTAACAAGAAAATCTACATGACAACATAAAACTTACACTTCTATGCTTTTTTATGTAAATGATGTAAATGATTGTGTTTTGATCATGTGGCCATGTTCTGCTGATTTGACCCTTTGTGACCTTCATATATCATTTATAATTTCTTTGCAGTAAACCACAAGATTCACAGTTAACCTGATGTCTTTGATAGTCACACACATGTAAGCAATTCCAAACCCTTCTGATGCTGAGGTCTCTTTCGTCCAATGCACAAAAATGCAAAACATTGTGAAAATCATCTTAATCCTGTCATGTTGGTATTCATAGGAAAGCTCTCGCTGAGTACTCTCAGATGAGTACCCATATGCCAGGGTTTTGATACTTTTTTTAGGTTTTTAGCAGCATTTTGTGTTGGCTAAATTAGCCACCAGCAGCATAAGGGTTAACCCATTCATGCCTGCAGTGCCAAAAATGGCCAGATAAAGTATACTTGAAAAGAAAATATTTGAAAGGGAATTATTCTCAAATAAACCTATATCTTTACTACACAATATTTTGTAAATGCATGCATCATTCTTGCATTATTTTCTTATCTATAGGTACCTTGGAACCAGGTGACAATTTCAGTAAGAATATTCAGGCACAAATGGGTTAAAAGACACTCACTACAGGAAGGTTGTTTCTCAAAAAGAAAGAACAACTTGCTTACGAGTACCTTTTTAAATTGTCGTCGTCTAGATGTATGATACTTTTTAACCCTCTAGCTGCTGGTGGCTAATTTGGTCAATAGAAAAAAGGGGTAAAAAGCTGAAAAGATTACTAAAACCCTGGCAAATGGGTACTCATATGTTAGTATTCAATGAGAGCTTTCTAATGAATACCAAAATGACAGGATTTAGATGATTTAGATAACTATTTTGAGTTCTTGTGTCTTAGACAAAATTAGTCTCAGCATTAGAAGGGTTAAAATCATTTTGGGATTGAGAATGATTTTACAAAATATTTGAGGGGGAGTTGTCAATTTTCTGATTAATATTTCTCATTTTTTATTTGAAAATATGCCTTTGGCTATTAGACTTTAACAAAATTGTCAGGCTCATTGGAAGAGAAATATTGGACTGTGATCTTGTTTTGTTACTGTTTATGCATACACTGGTATAAAAGAGAATTGAAATACTTAATCTTACATTTGGAAACCAGTGCCAAGTAAAAGTTTGCCAAGAGGACAACTGTAAAAATGGCTTAGCCATATACATGTTCTGAATAAAGCTTCACACCAAAAACACCAAGGAATCTAGCAGGTTTGTTAAAATATCGTTAAGATATACGGTTTAATCCAAAAAGGATTGGTAAGTGAGCGTATGAGGAGAATCTTAGTGGTACCAATGCCCATCCCTGCGATTTAACCCTTCCAATGCTGAGACTACTTTCGTCCAAAGGACAAGAATGCAAGATTCTTGAAAAACCATTGAAACCCTGTAATGTTGGTATTCATTTGAAAGCTCTCGCCGAGTACTCTCAGATGAGTACCCATTTGCCAGGGTTTCAGTAATTTTTCGTTTTTTTTTGCATCTTTTTGTATTAGCCAAATTAGCCACCAGCAGCATAAGGGTTAACCTAATCCCCTCCACATAGATGATGCAGATATAGGATCAGGATTTGCTTTCAGAAATATCGATTCTGGCGTAGAGATTAGAATTTCCATTCCTTTTGGCATGAGTCAAAAATTCAGAACATATGTATATCAAGGTCAGTCAAAGGAGGTCATACACATCTTTAAATCTCAATAAATCAAAATACACTGTATCAAAATGAAAACCTGTTGAAAAAGTCATCAGCAAATATAGTCGAGGTGACATTTTAAACATGTCTACACATCGAGGCCAATTAAGATATAAATGGTTGAGGCAGTGTAAAAATGTAAACAGACTCGTACATAACGCTGGAAATTTGCTATTCAGTTGTCTTAGATTTAAGGCTTCTTTTGAAAGCAACAACTAATTGTTTTTCGTCCCTGAGGTATAACCATCGACTACATAATGCAAAAGATGCATCAGTCCGAGGTGCCACTAATAGAACAAATATTGTACTAATAAAATGTGCAGTGGCGCCCCCTATATGTGCCCCCTATCAGCATGTCCCTGCAGGTTGACTTGAGTAGGGGACACCATGTAACTAGGATGTTTGCGCCATCTATAGCACACATAATGTACTAATGGTACACCCCCATATAGGAGCCCTATATCAGGTAACATGTACTGACGTGCGTCACCGTATTTGGTGAGTAGTTGGGTGGGCGGCGCAATGTACGAGGAGGAATTTCTTTCCTATCAGCTCCGGGGGTACATGTATTGCCGCGTGTCCCCGTATATGTGTGGGTAGAGTTGGGTTGGGGGCACCACGTACTCCGATGATGTCTGCTGCTGCTGCATGTGATTGGGGTAGCCCTGGCGCCTCATGCTCTCGAAGGCGGCCGCTGCGTGTGCAGCGTTGGCCTGCACCTGCGCCTCGTACAGGTTTGCTGTGTGGGCCTGGGGTGTCACGCGGCTAGCTACGCTGACTGCTGCCCCCACCCCCGCCGCCGTAGTGGGGGTCTGTGGACGGAACATGGTTTGCGGGAATGCTGGATGGAGATGAGGGTCTGGCCGATGCCCCAGGGCCGCCGTCTTTTTCTGATGGGCAGGTTGTGGGATCTGAAAAAAAGCACTACTTCATTACATAATTGCAAAAAGCTTTTAAACAACACTCAAACAATTTTCCTAGATGAAATTATGTAGTCTGGAGAAACAGGTTTGGAGAAATGCAAACATGCAAAGAGGTAATCATGTAATAAATTGCACACAACCCTACCTTAAACTAATACATTTTTATTCTTGACACCTATACTGTATACATATACATTAACCCATTCATATCACACATACAGACGGACACATAGGGAAATATATTGGTGACCAAGCCATATTTACAGAAATACTTGATTGAAAGTAGTTTTCCTCATTGAGATTAACCCTGTGACACTCAGAGCGGCCAAAGCAGGCCTGACAATTTTGGAAATATTTTTCTAACAAAAGTATTTTTGGGAAAATATTTGAAGGAGAAATGTTAACCAGATGTTAAACTACAACTCTCCTTCAAATATTTCGTGAACTTTTGCTTTATTCCCATCATTGATAATAAATACTACATTCTGGTTGGTGAATTTAGGGAAAAAGGTTAACTTTCCTGGGATTAAGAACTTAGTTTTCTGACTGTTGTGCTCTTAGGGTGCCTAAAGGTTAAGAACCTACCTGTATGTAAGCTTGACTGTGATCTGACGAGCCAGGACGAGAGGGATGCGCTTTATTAGAGTCAGTCGAGCCTGGCCGGGAGGTAGGTGTGGACGAACTGGAGCGAGACCGGGGCTTCGACACCAGTGCTAGCGGCATATCGCCGTTCATGGAGGGAATTGCTGGTGACTCATTACCATCACCTGAGCGCGGTTTACTTACGAGGGCTAACGGTTGCTCTTGAGGCACCATGGCTGCCGTGACGGACGTTGCTTTTGCTTCTTTCTCTCGCATAGTCTTCATGCTAAGGTCAGTAGGGCCCTCGTCTGTATACTGGCTCTTCACAGAGGGGCCACCGCCTATTAGCGGGGCATCAATATCAGATACAAATCTCTTCATTTGGTTAGTGTAATACTGTGAACCATCCGCTCCTAACGATTTCATTCTTTTCATACTCTGTACATGGGGGTCAAGCTCATCGGCGCCCGGTTTCAGGAGGGCACCACCACGCGCGGACATCCCATAATAGTCTGGAGCTGCCGCAAGATTGTCTGAGAATGGATATCCTCGCTTTTGCTGGTTTTTGATGGAGCTGGTGGAATGCGCCTTGGAGAGCGGTTTATGGTGAGAGTGTGCAGGTAAAGGAATCTGGCCTGGCTTGTTGTGGTGGGAGAATTGTATGACCGATGGGCGAGGAGTAGAATCAAAAGATTTGGGCGCCGAGTTGCCACGCTGGTGATGCTGATGCTGATGCTGGTGATGCTGATGCTGTGGTGGATGATGCTGATGCTGATGATGATGTGGGTGTGGGTGTCGTTGGTGATCCCCCGCCGCAGTAGGCGTTCCAGGCAGTCTTGAGAAGCTACTGTGATGGGCAGCAGGAGCAGGGGCATTCTGGTGGCTGCCGAATGGATGCGGGTGATGATGCAAGTTCGCTACAGGTCTGTGTGTCGGACCATAAAGCGAGGTGGCACGATTTTGATTCACTGTTGCAGCCTTACGCTGAGAAAGAGGCGACATGATGCTCATCGACCCCGGTCTTCGGGAGTCTGCCTCCTGGTGAGCAAAACCAGAACTAGAGTTTCCAACTCTAACAGCACCATAGTGAATAGTACCACGTGCAACATTTGGCTGGCCAAATAGGGCTTTGTTCTCATTGGACGACTGCTCCCCTAGTACTGCCTTTGATTGGTTAGGACTTACGGAGCCCGGTAAGGAAGTGGAGAGCGAAAGCTCCCTACGAACTGGTTTCTTGATTCCTGTCGGACTAAGCTGACGCATCTACAACAAAAAATAAATGCAACAATTACAATAACCCACAAACATTAATGCATTCAAATTCTTTACCTAACACATTAATAATATAACCAAACTATTATCTGTAGCTCACTACATTTAACCCTTCCAATGCTGAGGCTACTTTCGTCCAAAGCACAAGGACGTAAAGATCTTTGAAAACCATCTTAACCCTGTCATGTTGGTATTCATTTGAAAGCTCTCGCTGAGTACTTTCAGATGAGTACCAATATGCCAGAGTTTCAGTGATTTTTCAGAATTTTTGCATAATTTAGTATTGGCCAAATTAGCCCCCAGCAGGATAAGGGTTAATGCATTCATATTCTTAACAACGACCTAAGGTTTATTAACCCATACCAAAAAACCTAACATTTATTTGTAGCAGCTGAGAATGGCTTGGCTATTTTGGCTATCTTGCTGTTCAGAGCATATTTTGGGAAATGCTTAAAATGTTAATCAGGACTTAACATCTCTCATTAACTCATTAATGCCCACAGAGGCCAAAAGAAGCCTATCAGTTTTGATGAAATCTTGCAGTCAAAAGCATACTTCAGGACTTAATGTTGAAGAAGAAATATTTCTCAGAACATTGTCAACAACTTTCCTACAGAAGTTTTTAAAGATTATTCTCAATTTTATAGTTATTGAGAAATGTGTCAAAGAACCAGATAACAGTTCTATTGGGTTAATAATGTCTGCAGCAGCAAAATGCATAGCATTTTGGTGATATCTTTCTTCACCAGGCTTTTATTTTTGAAAAAATATCTGAAAGAAAAATGTTATTTAGAACTCAACCTATAACCCTGGTTTATATATTATACTACTTAACCCTTCCAATGCTGAGGCTACTTTCGTCCTAAGAACAAGGGTGCAAATATCTTTGAAAATCACCCTGTTATGTTGATATTCATTGGAAAGCTCTCCCTGAGTTCTCTCAGATGAGTACCCATTTGCCAGGGTTCCAGTCATTTTTCAGGTTATTTGCATCATTTTGTATTGGACAAAGAAGCAACCAACAGCATAATTGTTAAGTTATTTTCCAAGTATTATAGGTCCCGACAATGCTTGTCATGAAGATCTCCATGCATGAATAGGTTAAAATATCTAAGCTTATCAATGCTTCATGTCCATGTTTTTTTTAATAGGGTTAGGGTTTTGAATGGGTTATATTTTTATTTTCAGTTGTAGAACTGTTTATACTGTAAACCTCTTTAAATGCTTGTCATTTATAGTCACAGAATTTCAAAATGTTCTTATAAGGACACCCATAGGAATTTAGTGCTGTATATGACCACCAGACTTGGGTGGAATTACAGGAAACGGTGCCCATAAATGAGTTAAAACCTTGTTTTTTGGTTATACTGTAATTAGTGGTCGGACGATTAAGCGAAAACTCGAGCATTTGGTTGAGGTGAGGCCAACTCAACCTGTTCGAACGGCATTTGAAATAATTGATTATTTCAAATGTGAAATTTAATTAATTCATGAATAAATTTTGTGAAATTACGCGGCCAAAACATACAAAAACAATGGAACTTTCGTTTGAGTGACACTGAACGGCTCCGTGTCAACATCCAAGAGTAAACAAATCTATTGCACCATATTTGGTGCATCGATTCATCAAGTGCCGCGGTACACCGCATGTGTTCCTGGCATGTGCCGGGGCATGCCGCGGCACAATAGTGTGTGAAATCGTTTGCCTTAAAATTATGGCAATGTGGGAGTAAAACTAGAACCGAATCGATTAATTGTTCGAAATATTTTTCGATCAATCGATTCAGAAAATCTCTTCGCATCCGAACCCTAACTGTATCCCCTTTAAATGCTTGTAATTTGTATTCACACAATTTCAAAATGCTCAATTGAGAACCAATAGGACTTTAGTTCCATATTTGACCACCAGTCTTACCTGTTCCCTCTGTAGGTACAATATATTGGTTCCCTATCCATAAGTTACCATTTTGATCTGGAGGATAGAATTTCAATGTATGAATTTAGTTCCGTATTTGACCACCAGTCTTACCTGTTCCCTCTGGAGAGCATTTTGCTTGCGTACCTTCTCCCATTGCCGCTCCTTCTCCAGCAGAGCCGAGTCAGTTTTACTTTTCTAAAATTAACCAAAAACAAAGGCTTTAGTTGGGCTAAACCGATCAAATACTCTTATTAGACGTTCTCCTAAGATAGACAGGTTATTGTGAGAAGCATGGTCTTAGCCAGCAGGGCATCTGGGTGCCTTTTTGGACACCCAAACCCTTCAAAAGAACCCCTCAGGACACCCAATTTTTTTTGTGTGGAATTTCTAAAAATCTCAATCTCAAGCTTATAATTGAATTTTTTCATCTCCTTATAATTCCCATGACATTGTATAATGATATCATGCCTTATTTTGATCAATTTATATATGTTTATGGTTGAAATATGAGTATATTGTGATCCCCCTTAAAAATTTGGACGCCCAAAAATTTTACAACTGCCAATTTTAGGCACCCAGTTTCTAAATCCTGGCTAAGACCCTGGTGAGGAGGAATGGGATAGGGCAGATGTGAGGATTTTGGTACTGACTGCTGGCTTTCTTGCACCACTGCCTGACTTCAAAAATGGCTATGGGCAATTGAGAAAAATGCCAGTGGCTTAAGGTAAGGCAGTGTTTTTTTCCATACCCCAATGTATTTTAAAATTTTAAGATTGAGAGTACTTGGTCACGACGTTAACCTATCAGTGGTTTTGACTTTTTTATTCTAGGAGTAAGTGGTATTTGGAATGGGACTTCTTTCCAGCATTTCCATCTTCATCACCTGGACATATACCTAATTTTTGGTGTATAAGACGCAACCGTATATGACGCACCCCTTGTTCAGGCCTTAACAATGATGTATAGACCTAAGCTTTGTGCATAGTGCGCCCCCCCCTTTTCGGGAATATTGTGGCCTGAACAACTCATGAATAACGCTAGAAAACCAGTGAAAAGCATTTCGAAATGAGTGAAATGTGACATCAATGCTTATCACTCTGTGTCAGTGCCCAATACCAATTGGTCTACCGTAGGCATGATATTGATTTTAATCAATAAGTTCTAAGGGGGTTGTACTAAAATTACAATTCATTTATGCCGCAAACATTGATAGGCAGTGTCTTTGCCGCATTATAATTGTAATTGGGTGAGTAAACCGCCCGTTTGGATGAATCAAGATATAGTTGAATTCAGTGTCACCGATTTTGGATCTCCGCGTATCCTGGGGACATGATGACAAAACACTCTAGATTTCTAGCTTTGTGTTTAAGACGCACCCACGATTTGAGTGGAAGTATTTGTGTAAAAAAAAGTGTGTCTTATACACGCGAAATTACGGTACATGTTATTGTTGATACATGAACATTGTTTTTCATGATCAATTACCCAGCTGAACATGCCCTAAGGACCAATTTCCCTATCTTTCAAGTAATTGTGCCAGCACTACTGTCTTTACCTTTCTATTGTTCATCTTATTCAGCATTTCCTCAGCCTCCTCCTGGTCCATCTCCTCTTCCTTCACCATGACAACCTCGTCGCTGTCTTTGATATGTGGCTTCCGGTGTTTGATTGGCTGGGGAGGAGGTCCTCCATCTTGAAGGCCTTTTACGTAACTTTCATAGGGAAGGAGTAACCTGAAGATGAAGGTCATTGTCAAGGTCAGCAAAATTTAACCCATTTATACCTTAAGTTCTTTGCGAATTGTTTCGATCCAAGATACAACATTTTAAATCTAACTTCACAAAATATCTGAAGGAGACGTTGATTTGGTTCTGATCAGTATTTCTCCATTCAAATGCGTGTTGTTGTTTTTTTAAATTCAAAATATGCTTTTTATTAAAAGAACACATGTTTGAATAGTCTGGCCTTTTTGGGGCACTAAAAATGTGCTTTGCAGACATAAGCAATTAAGTAGGAAATGCTTATTCACAATCGTACCAGAGAGGAAAAACACACTCCTTTGAGGGGGTTAGACAGAATAGGCATCGTGTAAGTGTGCAGCCAATATACAGCTGCAAGTAGGGCTTTTGACACTGTACCGGTACTGTATAACTGGTTAATTTGGCGTGAGTTTTAATTTGGCTTTTTTTGGCGAATGCCCATCAAAGATCGCATAAAAATAGAGTTTTTGTGTCTTTCAGGGCCGCTGGGGGAGCTGCGGTTGGCAGCATCGCGTGAATTTCTATTGATTGCTCCCGAAAGCAAAATGGCGGCGGTCATTGGTTCCTATATCTACATATAGATGGCGTTGTTCTGACTGTTGCAGACGCCAAAAAAATACAGGGAAAATGTTTTTTTGAAAAAAAAAAGCCAACTTAAGTACACGCCAAATTAACCAGTTACACAGAAGCACATATAAGAGTGAAACACATTGACATGGAATGAGGTTTCTAGAAACTGAGTTGGGTTCAGATGACTATAATACTAGCTAATCCTACAATATCATAAAACACAGTCTATCATGAGCAATATACCTCACTTTAGGCATTACAGATTGTGACCTACCGTTCATAATGGCGCCTGGTACAGGTGGCAGCACTGGTACTGCCAGGGTTTCCGCCCAGCTGGTCGTAAATATATTTCCAGAGCCTCTTTTCAGTTATCTGGAAAAGATATAGACTTCCATTGTACTGACATAAAACAGACATAACAAACACTTGTTTATATCAAATAAGGGCTGGAGATCTTTAGGAAGTAAAGTATATGCACAGTTAGTGATTGAATGAAATGATATGGTTTTCAAATGTAGTTTGTTGAAACTATGCTCTTTTCAATAAAGGTTTTGTGCAATTGGTTCCATTTATGAGTGAGCTATATGTATTGGTAGTTTTCAATTTCTAAACGCCCACATTATAAATACTGTGGATCTGGTTCATTTTCCATGTGCAAAACTTTTTCAGAATTTGCTGAATCTTAATTTACCAATCGTGATCATGTGTGGTCAGGAAACAGCAGCTAGCTGTTCTCACATTGGCTGTATTATGGTACCCCCAGGAGGATAGAGTAGAGAACAGAGATAAAGATATTTACAACAGAGCAGACATCCAGTTCGTCCATAAATGTTGTATATTTGCTGTTCCAAATCTTCTCATTTTAAGGATCAAGTCTGGTTGGCAAATACCAGCCAATTATGATCAAGATGATTTACAGTACCTTAGGCCTTAAAAAAAAGTTGTTTGTTTCCTGTAACCCTACCCTAACAAGTTTTTATTCAAAAAAATCCCTACCCCAAAGTTTTTTACGCCCTCCCAACTCCCAATCGACGTAAAACATGCATAAAACACACATTTTTGACCAAATTTAAAATATATATATTTTACTGACCTACCTACCCTATTTTTTTCAGACCGTTACAGGAAACAAACAATATTTTTTTCTTGGCCTTATAATGTTGATCTTATTTACAAGAAACGAGAATCATGATCACTATTTTAAGAATATTAAGGGAAGATTCTTTATTTTATTTTATAAAGGTCCTTGATGAAGAATAATGCAACATTCTTAACAGTCATTATTACAGTTCGATTTCAATTGATACAATATGAAAACAAGAGCACCAGAGGAGGGAGTGCAAACCTCATTGTCTTTTTCCTTCAGATAAAATAAAACAAATATACTATTAAAACAAATAGGATTTAATTTTGAATCATTTACGCTGCTTGCTTGGGTAGAGAAAATATAATTTTCAATAAGTATCCTTTTATAGCTCATATCTAGTTACAAATCCCATAATCAATAGAAAACATCAAGCACTTGATTGCAAGTGTGTACTGTGCTTGGAAAATCATCTATAAGGAGGAATTAAAGAATAAATGCAAAAATAGTATCAAGGCCTGCTTTCAAAACTAAAATCACTATTAATTCAAGGAGATAAGTGCAATGTAGTAATATGTCATAATATGATGGTAAAGGCAATTCTATATTTAATAACAATGCGTATATAAGGATATTTGTTTTAAAATAAATTTAAATACTTACATGATTTCAGTGATGGTAAATTAACTCTCATCACAATAATCTATGAGATATATGCACCTATTACCAGTCAATGAAATCAGGAATATGTATATATTCTTGGCAAAACCCCATACTGATATTGATATACTGTCTACTGCCACCTAGGGGGTAATAGAGAAACTATCCACCTACCTTTTCATATCCTCCCAGCTTTTTTGCAAGGGTGTAAAAATAATACAGGTCAACTATAGAGGAAAATAAACAAAAAACAACAATAAGCATAAAGACAAAACAAAACTAAACAAAGCTATAGAAATAAAAAAGATAACCAGGGTTTGACATATCTGACAATCCTTTAGTCTAAACTACCAGCCTTTGGAAAGCTAGCCCTTATCCTGCTGGTGGCTAATTTGGCTAATACAAAATGATGCAAAAAACCTGAAAAATGATCCAAACCCTGGCAAATGGGTACTCATCTGAGAGTACTCCATGAGAGCTTTCCAATGGATACCAACATGACAGGGTTTAAGCGTTTTTCAAAAATCTTTGCGTTTTTGTGCTTTGGACGAAAGTAGCCACAGCATTGAAAGGGTTAGGGCAATTCCCTGATGGTGAAGTGATTTTAGGCATTGCCACTGACTGCTCACTGGCATCTGGAGCACACACATGGTTTGTCAACTTTGAACATTACTCATCAACTAGGTGGACAGTTGAACCAGAGACTCCAATGGCATCAAAAATGTAGTCATTTTCATAGGCTTCTTGCATGTTCAAGTTATCTTAGTTCTTTTTTTTCTGCCTTTCGTTTCTGAAGTGTATTTTTAGTACTAATGAAAAACTTGTTTGGTTATCCAGGGCACGACGTTAACTTTTGCGGCGACTTGCCCCGTAGGGCAAGTGAGATTCAATTTTCACTTGCCCTACTCCAACTTTCACTTGCCCTTGTAAAATTGTATATAATAATTTTATAATATTTCATTTAAAACCAAGTAGAACATGGTTTTGGCATGTGAAAGCATATTTTCTAGGACAAGCTTGGATGGCAGACCACAAAACTTGCACACATTCTCAAAAGTAAACCGGAAATATACAAAATGTTCTTTCCCAGTGGGGCAAGCAAGATGCAGTTTTCACTTGCCCCACAGCTATAATTTACAAATTCTACTTGCCCGGGGCAATGGGGCAAGCACCAATGTCGAGCCCTGTTATCTATATATTTCTGTATTTGTCAGATTATGTGTACCCTTGAGATTGAAGATGAAGGGTTACCTGAGGTCATATTGAGATTGTCATGAAAATGAAAGAAAAATGTTTATAAATAGAGAAGCAACATGAAATGATGTTGGAGCTACCTGATTTTAGTTCCAACATGCCCCACCAGGGTAACTACCTGGTAACCAGTGGTAGGGCATCCGGGCGTCAGTTGGACATCCATATCCTCTAAAATCACCCATACCCATAAGTTTTTGTGAGAAATTTCTAAAAATGTCAATTCCAATTCCAAGAAATTTCATAAGGATACCAAACCTTTTTTCACTAAGTAAATGCAAGTTAATGGTTGTAATCTGAATATAGTGCTTGAAAAATGGAACGCCCCTGCGATTTATCCTAGGAAATGTCAAACCCTGGATATCATAACGAGGTTTACACAACAAAGAGGGTATGATATACTGGCGCTACAATTTTACAACAATTACCGAGGAGTACATTCACAAATACCCCAAGTCACAGACATGAAATAGACCACACCAAAAGAATGAAGAGAATGTGCATGTATATTTCTTCAAACTTACTCTACTGGCTTGCTTTGTAAAATTCCTGAGAAACTCTGCGTTAAGGAAACATAGAAACATAGCTTTAGTTACTATAGTAACAAAAATGCTTGATAAATGAGGAATTCTGCCATATTGTAAGTTAACCCATTAGCACTCAGACTTTCTCTAGAAAGTATCGTCTGCTTCTCTCATATTTTTGAAAATAACTTTTGAATAAAGCGAAAGTTCAAAAATAATTTGAGGGAGAGTTGTTGTTTGGCTTCTGATAAACATTTCTCCTTCAATTTTTTTCAAGAAAATACTTTTGTAAGTAAAATATATCCAAAATTATCAGGCCTTTTTTGGCCGCTCTGAGCATTAATGGGTTAATGAATACATTGACTAAAAAAATTACTGTCCAAATCGCCATCATTACAATCCATCTTCGTCTTGCCATTATTACCGTCATGATCACCATCACTATCTTTATAATCATCATCATCATTATTATAATCATCAATATCACTTTAACTACTGAACAACATTATAATTATTCTAGAATTTTTATAAATAGGATAATCCACACAGTCAGAACATAATGTTAGTCCTTCAGACCCAGAATGGTAGTCTTGCAAAGGGCGACCTGTTGGCTAGTACAATTTCAACCCATATATAGCCCTGCCTGCCTTGTTGAAATAGAGGGGAAAAATTGCAATTGCTCTAAACGGCAATATAAATTTAACTTTCAAATTCCTAACTTCTGCAGTCTCAACTGTAATAAGATACGACTGTATGATTGTTTGATAAAATGTTACATACATCTTGGCTAGAAGGGCTTTGAAAAGGACTAGTGAAGGTCTACTGGGTTTATCTAACTACTATTCATTTAAAAGGGTTATCGTTGAACCCAAACAGAGCAGGACTTCAGACTAGCAATGTCATATAACCTATACAGATGGCCCTAAAAACTGCATTAACCCATTCACACTCAGAGATCCCCTAGAAAGTACCGTCTGCTACTTTCATACTTTTCAAAATAACTTGGGAATAAAGCAAAAGTTCACAAAATATTTGAAGGAGAGTTGTTGTTTGACTTCTCTTCAACATTCCTACTTCAACTATTTTCCAAAAAACGCTTTTGTTAGAAAAATATTTCCAAAATTGTCAGGCCTGTCTTTGGCCGCTCTGAGTGTTAATAGGTTCAGAAGGGTCACATGGCTCATCCTTATCTAAGATTTGAATATCAGTTTTATATCTTGGTCCCACAACTTTATAAAGCCCACCATAATTGAGACACAGGGTACATTTCGCCCCCCCCCCCCCCCCCCACTTGCTTGACAGTCAATTTTTTTCCTTACTTTGTTTAAATCCGAGAGAGGGTACGCGGTCAATGGGCGTCGTTCTCTCCTGCATGAACTTGTGTAGACTCACGAAGAATTCTTCCTCCTCGGGACAAACATCCTCCTTGGTCTCTTTGATAATAAGATGGCGATAATCTGGCCGCTTTGACTGAAAACATACATATAATTAACAATTGTCATTTTCTGTGCACCAAGAATATCATTCAATTAAATCTGCCTCACCTCAATGGAAATGCTTGTGCAGTACTGAAAGGTATTCAAGATTTTATTAATAAGTACATACATGCTTAGGCCAAGAAAAAAATATTGTTTGTTTCCTGTAACGGTTTGAGAAAAAATAGGGTAGGTAGGTGGGTAAAAAAAAATATTTTTGCATTATTTTTTTGGTCAAAAATGTGTGTTTTATGTTGATTGGGAGTTGGGAGGGCGGAAAAAACTTTAGGGTAGGGATTTGTTTGAATAAAGTGTAGGGTTACAGGAAACAAACAACTTTTTAGGCCTTATTATGTGAAGACGCTGTGGTCTCCCTTTAATTTGTGGGCTACCTACATTTTTACGGTCACCCCTTTCGGGCATTCACTTTCAAACTGCTGTTTAAGCCCAGCTCTGTGTGCCATTTTATATCCAAGGCAACAGTGCACATACCTTTAATCGCATCCTGTGTATCTTGGGAGGTGAGGTTTCTGGCCTTGCCAGAGGGGGCGCCACGGACTGTGCTGGTGCGGTCAGTGCCAGCGGTCCAGCAGCAGCAGCAGCAGTAGAGGTCAGGATAGGAGGGGTAGACTGACCGGTCTCCCAGTCTTGGTCCTCGTCTGTGCCTTTCTCCGACTCTTTCCGATTTTTCACTTTCTTTTTCCGAGGCCTTCCTTTAAGATTTGGTGCTGAAAGATAAGCAAATGATAAGCTCTCTAATTTTCTATTGCAACTGTCACTCCAAGTGAATACGACCTTTATGACTCCAAAAAGCTGATTATCATAAGAAATGGCAAATTACAAATGAAAAAAGATTCAACATTAGATAAAATAAATGAATAAATTAAAAATCCTCAGTTATGCAAATCAGGTATGCTAGGAAAATCTCTGATGGGACAACCTTTACTAAATGAAGCTTAGAAAACAAAGCAGATCGCATGGTTTCCTGTGAAGCCTCAGCTACTGGTCTTTAGTAACACTTAAAGGTGAGAACATGGTCTTAGCCAGCAGGGCGTCTGGGTGCCTTTTTGGTCACCCAAACCCTGAAAAAGCACCCCTCAGGACACCCAATTCTTTTAGTGTGGAATTTCTAAAAATCTCAATCTCAAGCTCATAATTGACATTTTTCATCTTCTTATAATTCCCATGACATTGTTGAATGATATCATGCCTTATTTTGATGAATTTATACATCTTTATGGTTGAAATATGAGTATATTGTGATCCCTCTTTAAAATTTGGACACCCAAAAAGTTTACAACTGCCAATTTTAGGCACCCAGTTTCAAAATCCTGGCTAAGACACTGGGTGAGAACTCAAAACAGGTCATCATTTCAAAAGTTATGTTCCACTAAGACTGATCAACCTGCACACTTACCTAAATAATCACATCTAAGGTCATGTTCTTGCAAGTCTGGATGATCGCAAGTTTCTCGACAAAACAATATCCTGGTGTTGCCGTTGGAGACGGAGAAGCCCCCTATGGCGCTGACGAGGGCGTTTTTCAGCCACTTATCCTGGCATTTCTCCAGCCGCTTCAGCACCGACCTGAAGCGGCAATACTTAGGGAAGCTGACGATTGCTATGTACGGGTCTTTGCTAATGTTGTTATTGTCACCTGCAAAAAGAAAACAAACAAACAAATAAAATGAATTCAGGTAAGTCATCACTAGAGGGAGATAATCAGGAAATCATACAGATGAGGCCTAAAAAAAATTGTTTGTTTCCTGTAACCCTACCCTAACAAGTTTTTATTCAAATAAATCCCTACCCTAAAAAAATTTCCGCTCTCCCATCTCCCAATCAACATAAAATATGCATAAAACACACATTTTTGACCAAAGAAATAATGCAAAAAAAAAATCTTTTTACCAACCTACCTACCCTATTTTTTTTAGATAGTTACAGGAAACAAACAATATTTTTTTCTTGGCCTGAATAGAAGCTACAATGGTCAGTGTTCATACACTGACCATTGAAACAAATGGTCATATTGTACTAAACAACCTCATTCTGCATAGTGTAGCAGCAGGTCTGAATTTATGTTACTGGGACACTTGTCTAAACCAATGTTCCAACAATTTTGGTATGAATTGGTGTTGTCAATGGGTACTTAAAGAATTCTTATTATATCGGAGGTAAAAAAATACAATCAGACCAAAACACTAAATTTGCAACACATTCTTTTGAAGAGAGTTAACCCATTCATGCCAGCCAGATCTTCTTGTCAAGTGTCTGGATCAATGATATATTTGGAAATAGAACAATTAATTTTTTGATCAACATTTTTCCTTCAAATGTTTTTTGAAGAATTATCAGGTGTAAAACATTACCAAAATAGTCTGGAGCCCTGCAGGCATAATAAATGGATCAATATGTTAACATTAGATCACTGATGACATAATTTGTCATGCACTTTTCGCCTACTTGCATGTTCTATGTTTGCAGATACATGTTTATATGTGTCAGGGGCTTAGATCACTACTTGGCTTGACTTCACTAATATGACAACTGTGGCTTGAAGGCTTTAATGGTCTCCCATAATCACTCCTAAACCCCCACCATCTCCCTAGAGCTCACGTCAGAGACTATACAGCGATTTGAAGGTCGCTGTAAGATCGCCATATGATCGCAACAAATCTCCGTGGTCCATGCTTTTTAAAATATTGGCATGCCTCAAGCGCCTGAGCAGAGCTGCTTTTGCCTTCTTTATGGCTCATCAATGAATTATGAGCCCAGCGAAAACGTGATAAACATAATTTAACATCTTAGTGAAAATGTAACAAAGATGCACTGATATTGTGGTAAGATTGTATGGAATGCAGTATGAGCACAACTAGATGGTGTGGAGAGCTCAGTACTAGCTCAACACAAGCCTAAGGCATTGACCATTAGATATCCAGGGGGGGTCGTGTATACAATTGAAAATAATAATTGTGCCCTGAAATTCTTTGAAAAAAATAATTGAGCCCTAATAATCAGTGAAAAAAATAATTGATCTCTGACTCCATGAAAAATAATAATTGGGCTCCGGCCAGACGGCCCTGCACACCTAAAAAAGGGTTTAAGATTCCATTCAGTAGTATTATTACTATCATTTTTATTATCATTATCATTATTATCATTATTAATATTATTATTATTATTTTTATCTTCATTATTAATTTATAATCATCATTATAATGATCATCATTATCAGTAAAAATGTTATTATTAGTGGTGGGAATTTTCCCAACCGATCATCAGTCAGCTAGGCCAACCGACTATCACCGATTAATCGGTTCATCGCACTTTCATGAGAATGTTTGCTTGTCAAAGCTTAAGTTTAGCATGTTAACACTTATTATAATATTGTACTATTTCAAATTATCTATTCTATCTTGGCATCAAACTTTCTCAAGTGTTTTTGATTTATGCTATGAAGGATTATACATGTAAACAGTGCAGGTTAGATATACTTGTATGTTTTCTTTCTTATTTTTATTCAGTAACTTAGAGACAAATTACCAGTATTCTAATAAATCAAAATACTTTTTACAATATGTATGAAGGCATTAAAAGATGTCTTTAGGAAAATAATGAAAGACACATCATAGAACACATTTCATCCAACTCATATTTCTACATTTAGAAGGAATCTGAAATATCTAGTTTGCTCAGTACCCCAGTTTTTATCAGAGTCAGTAGGTATACTTCTTGGTATGCTATTACTTACTACTTGCATGACCCATACTAGACCTATTACGGTGCTGGCTCTTAGAAGGTATAAACAGGCCAGTAGGTCAATACGTGAGACAAGCAACTTTCTCTGTGGGATATCTGGCAAGGAACCCTTTGACATTAGAGGATGTGGGCTGGCTTAATGGGCTATTATACCGACTAACAATTAGGTGTAAAATCTCCAGCCGATTAATTGGTTACTGTTATCTTGCTGACGACTTTCGACTACAGTTAATCATCGTCCCATCACTAGTTATTATCATCATCATCATTATTATTAATATTATCATTATTATTATTATATTATTATTATTATTATTATTGTTAATATTGCTATTATTATCACTATGAGGATGATGATGAGGATATTTATGGGGAGATTACGATGACGAGGAAGAAGATGCTATGAGGGTAGCAACGATAAAGCAGAACGACAAGCACATCGGAACATGAGATCCACCAGAAACAATCATCATTTTCAATAGCTCCATCAGTTCCTGATGTGACGCGGTGCTAGTGATTGGTATCCCGGCAGCTGCGGCAGCTTTATCTTTCTTTCTCCCCCTCCAGCATCAACCTTTCCCCATCTTCCCCACAAATGTCAAGGTCAGGAGTGATAACAACCACCAACATCTCCAAACATATGTTCAGCCCTAAACTTGTGATAAAATACATTCAGTTGCTAATAGGATATCCCATCATATACAAGAATGCTCACAGTACCAAAACAGCCTGAAATTTTTGGTTAAATCTTTCAGGCCAGATAATAGTTGAGAAATATTTGAGAAGAATTGTTGATAAAAATAATACCAACATCTCTTTTTCAAATATTTTGCAAATTTATTTTTGATTCCTAACATATTGTCAAAAGTATTACGGACATAGACAAAAATTTCTCAAGGAACCTAAGTATTAATGGGTTAATTTTAACTTGCCTGATAAATAATATCTTGTTTAATACTACAATTAACAATGCATGCAAAAATAATGCTCTGATATGTCAGCTCTTCCTTCATCAATTTTTTTAAGTTTTATTTTCAATATAAATGCCTGTGTATTTATAGGCTTCAAAATTTTAATTAGCTGTGTATATATAGTTAGAGAGATTTCTACCTAGTAGCCTCATTTTTCTATACCATGACAAGATGGCAAGTGCTTATGTTAATGCCTTCGATCTACCTTCATTAAAATTTAATTCATAATAGTTCATGATTGCTATCCAAATATCTTGATGTGTTCTTATGATGGCCCCCAAAAGTGTATTATTTTCTATATAAGAATACCGATATCGAAATCCTCATTATAAAACCTTCATTAGAGTCGAGAACGAAATGAAAGGAATCTGTTTGCAAAAAAATATTTTCAGGTCAATTCATTTTTGAGGCTGATCCAAAACCCACAGAATGAATTAACTGCGTAATATTGTTACCACCCAGTCAAGCTCAAAGCCAGCTCTTTCTGAAATATTAATTCTTCCTCTGCAGTTGCTATGTTAATCTTCCATATTGACCTCGTGTCACCCCACAACAGCTGTCTGAGCAATCACTGTCTTAGTTCCAATTCTCACCACCAGATGGGGACACTGATGCCCCTGCCACTACCATGGCAACGTGTTGATGTACATGGCTTTTCAATTTGCAGAGCGAGGAGGTTCTTGAATAATGTCCTAGCTGAGCAGCAACAGCGGCAGCAGTTTGCATGTGTTTGGTATCAGGCCGAGATGCAGTCATGCCAAACCAAGGCAAATAAGTTATAGCACAAAAGTTCAGAGAGTAAAGCAAGAGTGAGCAGGATATGATGTTTAGGAAGTCAAGTTACCGAAGAAACCAGAATACACTGTTCACTACCAATATCAAATGCCATGGTCTTAGCCAGCAGGGCGTCTGGGTGCCTTTTTGGTCACCCAAACCCTTAAAAAGAACCCCTCAGGACACCCAAATTCTTTAGAGTGAAATTTCAAAAAGTCAAAATCTCGAGCTTATAATCAAATTTTTTCATCTTCTTATAATTCCCATGACATTGTTTAATGATATCATGCCTTATTTTGATGAATTTATACATGTTTATGGATGAAATATGAGTATATTGTGATCCCCCTTAAAAATTGGGACGCCCAAAAATTTTACAACTGCCAGTTTTAGGCACCCAGTCAAATGCAAGTCACTGTCAAATGCCAATAAAGAATGGGAAAAAGTATTGTAGAGAAAAATGTTAGTATGATATCATATGGTCAAGATTTGAAATCTTAAAATATAAAATTGACTTAAATGCTACCCGGAGGTCTCTCACTAATAAATAGGAGTTTGCTATTTATAATTGAAATTTGCAAAGCTGACAGTGCTGAATTAACCAAAAAATAGGTCCCCTCGAGGCAGGCAGTGTCATTAAAAATATGTGTGGTATTGTTAAGGAAATATAGAATTAGGGATGTCATCGGTAGTCGACAAATCGACATTTTCACTTTGTCAAATTAAATCGAATCGAATGGTTGGGTATCAAATCGAAATAATCGATATTCTGTACCCCAATACTAGCATATGATTATTAATAAAAAATACAATTTTCCCAGACATTTTCCTGTTAAACTAATGCAAAGTGAAACTATTGAAGTATTTTCTAAGGCTTTTGTAAGAGAAATTGGAAGGAATGGTGTGCTTAACTCAGGCATAGGGCCAAGACACAGGGTATCCAACCAAAATAAAGGGATATCAATGATATCCCTGTAAATAATTGTGCCCTAGGTGCATGTTAAGGCGTATCGAATCGAATCGAAAAATATATCAATTAATCAAATCGATAAAATTTCATATCAATGACATCACTTAAATATGAAAAGGATTGATAATATGAAATAAAGTAGTTCAATGGAAAGTGTGATGCATATACTAAGAAAGAAACTTCTTTCAAATAACTTAAACAGATTAATTTAATTTTCAAGATTTGCCCAAAGATGACAGATCACTTCTATGACCTCAGCAGTGTGAATAAAATGAGAAGCTGGCTGTGAGAATCTGGTAGCCCTGCAACTCTTTGTTAGATCTGTGCCATCGAACACTTCACTATCCATGGTTCCAGTGAGTATGAGTAGAGGCTTATGCCCTGGTATGGGTATACAAGCAAGGTTTATATTTCCCTCCATTAGATATTCAGTATTTGATTTCTGTTTGTGCACTGTGCTGCTTGGCATTAACTGCCTTGCCCCAAGACTACATGTGATGGGCTGCAATACTAATTGAGGAAATCTTTTTGGAGGCAGCAATTTCTATAGCTGATACAAATGAGATATTGTATGGTATATACCGATCTACTAGCTGAAGCTATGGCAGAGGAAAATTAGACCCATTTTTGTATGTAACCTCACAATCCTTCTTAGCTAAATCACCATATCACCTAAATCTCAGGGAAGATCCTTACCATTGGACTGACTTACCCTCTTTAAATAAAGATTATTATTATTATTATTATTATTATTATTATTATTATTATTATTATTATATATTTCACTATCTTCAGAATTGATCTTCTTCTTGAAGTTGTGTGAAGGCAGAATGAGGGAAGGGGTAAGAATGATTTCTTTGAATAATTTAATCATGCTAAATAGACATCACACTTGATCTCAATCCAATTTTTTTCTCAAAAACAAATGAAGATGCCGATGATGATAATGATAATAATAGTAATAATAATAATAATAATAATTATAATAATGATAATAATAATAATAATAATAATAATAATGATAATAATAATTATGATACTACTACTACTACTACTACTACTAATAATAATAATGATAATAATAATAATAATAATAATAATAATAATTATAATAATAATAATAATAATAACAATAATAATAATAAAATTAATAATAATATAATTATGATAATAATAATCAAAAACTGTAGTCTGTCACTATAGTTTATAACTTATTGTTATTCAAATTATCTATTAAAGTGTTTTCAATTCAAACCTCATGTAACATCATGACCAAAAATGATTTTCAGTTAAGCATTGCCCAATTGGCATTTATAAGGTTATTACATATGCCACATGACATGTGGGCAAGCGGCCATGTTGAAAAGGCTGCATGTGTTTTCATCATGTATGTCTTAACCCTTATGCTGCTGGTGGCTAATTTGGCCAATACAAACTGTTGCAAAAAAACCTGAAAATTTACTGAAACCCTGGCAAATGGGTACTCATCTGAGAGCACTCAGCGAGAGCTTTCTAATGAATACCAACATGACAGTGTTTTAATTGTTTTTTTTAAAGATTTTGACATCCTTGTGCTTTGGATGAAAGTAGCTGACAGCATTGGAAGGGTTAACTCAGCATTCCCTGGTTACAGTTTCCTTCACAAACTGGCTCTTGAAATGCCAGCAAGATAGGCCTTATTAATTGCCATCCACAAGCAATTAATCTCTCGTTTCTAAATGTCACATTTGATACTTAGGGAACACATTTATGAATACATTTATTACCATTCATACTTATTAAGCAATAACTATCATTTCAAACAATTATCTATCAATGACATTCATAAATCACCAACAAATAGTATATATACAAATGATCAACAGGGCAAATATCTGAACCAGGAACTACTGAAGTTGAATATGGTTTATCAAAGCAGTTCAAGTAAAACACATATAGGCTTTGCCTTCATATCACATCACAACAGGATTTAAGCCCTCACTCAATATTGAACCAATGAATGCAGTATATTTCATTCAAGTCAAGTGAAGCAGCAGCAGCAGGAGCAGCTGCTGCAGCTTTCCCTGGTAATGTACATGGCACATACATAACACGTCAGGAGATTATGGTATGCTATCGTGTACATTCCCTGCATCACGTAATCCAGTAGGGCAACCCACTTGCCCAGTGACTTGAAGAGGGGATATAAATACACTCTCTCCCCCTGCCTTTATGATTTCTCAGCAATATCGAGATCCCTCAGTTGTCACAAGAGTTATATAACCCAAATGATGATGAAGGTAATAACAATAATAATAATAATAATAATAATAATAATAATAATAATAATAATAATAATAATAATCATGATAATAATAATAATAATAATACTACTAATAATAATAATAGTAATATTAATGATAATACTAATACTAATAATAATGATGACACTAATTATAATTGAAGAAAACAAATCATATAATTACTTTATTTGTTAATGAACATAATCAGTGTAATGATTTTAGATAATGATATTAGCACATTCTTGAAGCATTTGGTCACCCTGAAGGTCAGGCTGTCTTAAGTACAGTGTCTTAACCCTCTCAGACTCCTTGGTCATGTGAAACATTAGGAAATGCCTACATTACAGCTATGAATCTGCAGAAATGTTTTATCTAAAATAGTATTTTCTATTCTGAGAGAATTCTGCCATAAAATTAAATTCAGCCTTTCTTTTCATTATATAGCTGACATTACCACACCCAGTGAGCACACTGAGTATGAATGAGAAAAGGATACAGAGGGAGGTCATTTTGACCATGTAAATGGCCATTAAATCTGAAGCTTTAGGTGCAGGCAGCTAATATCCCCTAGGGAAACAGCTGTGATTAACCCTTATGCTGCTGGTGGCTTATTTAGCCAATACAAAAAGATACAAAAACCTGGGAAATGACTGAAACCCTGGCAAATGGGTACTCATATGAGAGTTCTCAGTGAGAGCTATCCAAAGAATACCAACATGACAGGGTTTAGGTGGTTTACAAAATTCTTTGCATACTTATGCTTGGGACGAAAGTAGCCGTAGCATTGAAAGGGTTAAATGGTTACAGGAAGATTTTCATGGTATGATGTGATAACTGTCAAAAATACTATTTCCCAATGCTGCATTTAGCCAAAAATAACTAGGCCCTTCCACAGAAATTAACCCTCACAATGGCCTTTAATTAACTAAGCCTTGAGATACATTTGCTAGGCTAAATCTATGATCCCTACATGGATGTAGCTTAGACCTTGGACATCCTGGGATTTTCCTAGGAACATTCTAGGAATATATGGGACTACAAGCCCCATTTTTTAAGGGATTCTTTAAATGTATCTTCAATATCAAATGACGTGTGAAATACCAAGGAATTCTTATAATTATCAAATAGGAAAACCTCAGGCTTTCCTATGAGGCCGCCTGCGCTGCATTCAGTAAGGCTAGTAAACATATTTTGCATTCACTGGGTGCTGATGATATTTCACATTCACCCTCTGTTGCAGTGCACCGCGTGGGTAGTAGACGCATTCATTATTCTACGGGAGCAAGGTCAACCCAGAGAATGCCAACTGAATGGAGAAGTAGGTTAAACCATTCACGCTCACACCACCTACAATATAATCTAACGTCTTAGAATATACCTTGTGAAGGAGACCAGCATTTCAAAGCTAATGGGAGGTCCTTTGTTTCTCCAAAGAGCACATTTAACTTTAAAACAAACATTGCATTAATTTTGCAATATCTTAGAATAAAATTGTACTCTTGTCAGACTCACTGGGGACATTAGGAAATTAAGGTTATAATGGAAGCGGCATGGTTATTAAAGTAATCTATCACTATTGGATTAGAAAAGGGCTTCTTTACGCGACGCTGCCACCCTGGAAAGTATGAAACTCGGATGTGGCCATGCTCCTTCTATACACAATAGCGCCTCTACATCAGAATGTCTGAGCACTTGATGATGGACTGATTTGATTCTCTTGATGGTAATACAATTAGAGATTGAATCATCATGCTATCAAAAAATCAGAACTACAAATTCTAGGATTCTGTGTTTATTTTGATATACCTTACCAACAGATAAAGAGCCACAGCAATTGATCAGTTCTCTCAATCACATATTTAGACTGCCGATCTTTCACTTTATTCTATGCGGTTTCCATTGATAAATTCCTAGAATTTTGTTAGGAAAATCCAAGGGGGAATATATTGATAAGGCCACTCCAGTTTATTTACTTGTCTTACGAGCTCAGGAGGTAGGAAATGAGCCATTTTGGAATAAAAAAAAAGTTGAAAAATGCGACTTTTTTTATTTATTTTATTTCGTTTGGAGTCTGCCGACTAGGACTGGTAGCGATATGTTTCTACCAGCATATTCTCAACTAAATAAAATCAATCAATCTATTAATCCCTGTAACCTGAAGGGTGGGAGGTATACCTCCTCAAGTCTGAGGCTCTACTACAGCAATGATAGCTTCCTGTAGTTGATTGAATCACCCTAACAAAGAATATTCTTAAAACTTGCACTTTCTTTTTTTTGGAGTCTGACAGAAAATTTCAAAACCACTTTCGTCCGTAAGACACCAAAGGGGACTTTTTTAAAAATTAAATTGGAGTGGCCTAAATGAAATAAAGTTGTCTCGTGGTACGGATCATACCAAATGGTCACATATAATGGAGAATTCCGTCTTCTCTCATTGTCTAATTTGTGACCACCCAAGCTGTCCTCTACAGACAATGCATCTCACCATCCTTGGGTCCATGAGCCTTCACTGCCCCAGGCAGTGTATTAGCCAGGATTTAGAAACTGGGTGCCTAAAATTGGCAGTTGTAAAAATATTTGGCGTCCAAATTTTTAAGGGGGATCACAAAATTCTCATATTTCAACCATAAACATGTATAAATTCATCAAAATAAGACATGATATCATTCAGCAATGTCATGTGAATTATAAGGAGATTGAGATTTTTAGAAATTCCACACAACAAAATTTGGGTGTCCTGAGGGGTTCTTTTTAATGGTTTGGGTGTCCAAAAAGGCACCTAGACGCCCTGCTGGCTAGGACCATGACCCCAGGCTCTTATGACGAACACCACCAAAACTGGGAGAGGAGGAGGAAGAGGAGAAGAGAGCAGGAGCAAGAAAAGCAAGTAGAATGGCAGTGCACTACTGCTATGCTTTCACAGTGCCATTCAAGTGACTGGCTGTGTTCTGCATGGCTGACCCTAAACAGGGCTTTATACCCTGCAGCCAATCACCTCACAGATAACTTATGGCTTCTACATCGATGGAAATGAAAGCAATTTAACAGGGCTTTATACCCTGCAGCCAATCACCTCACAGATAACTTATGGCTTCTACATCGATGGAAATGAAAGCAATTTAAACTTCGGGACACCCCTACATTTCATCTTCACCATGTGATCAGGCAAAAAGGTGTTCAATCAGCACCGTCAAGTAAACCATTAACACATCATTTCCTTCAATGGCCTTTGAACCTAAATACAAACTTAATGACACCCCAGTATAAAAGCAAATGTTTATTTAAAACTTGATGCTTGATATAAAGCACCAAGAACAAAAACAAAGATGCACACATCTCTCTCCATTATTTTAATATAATCATTTAAAGAAAATAGTAAGACTATGAACT
>OZ012694.1:14540409-14640368 GCA_963942565.1 Maea johnstoni
ATTATCAGTGCTATGACATAAGGTTACTACCCTCACAGCAAGGCTTTCAACACCACCGAAATTTCACATGTAGAAAAAAATCTGCTTAAATTACCAGTAGTGGTTTAATGATAATGCATCAATAACTCAATTTAAATAACAATGCTTATGATGAATGAACTTATATCGCATTGATAAATGATAGCTCCACTTCATGAAATATTTGTGTAGTATTGATTTATTGCTAGACAATGCTAGTGTAATTTGCATACATGTGTCACAGAGCTAAGAAAATTCATAGCAATATCAGCAGATGTAGAGCTTGAGGTAATCCAATACAGAGTGGCCTACATTATCACACACATTCGAGGCACACAGTCTACAGTTCATTGATATTCTGATAGTATAAAATTACATTGTATGTTTTGTTTATTGGTAGTAAAAGATTAATGATGAATATCATCATGATATTATATGCTGCAAATGTAATATATATAAATATTTATAAATATTCATAAATATATATATATATATATATATATATATATATATATATATATATATATATATATATATATATATATATATATATATATATATATATATATATATATATATGTATATATATATATATATATATATATATATATATATATATATATATATATATATGTATATATATATATATATATATATATATATATATATATATATATATATATATATATATATATATATATATATATATATATATATATATATATATATATAAATATGTCATCCAAGCATCCTTCACATAACATCTTGGTAGTAGGGGTCTAATTACGAGGTCAAAGTTCAATGTGATAGGCCGATAATTTATGATTTAGCAGACATGTCTATTGTGTTTTATCAGGCGGAATGGATAACATGTAGGTATGTATGTCCCTGGTTTATCAGATATACAGTAGGCAGAGGAAACTACATAGCAAACAATATTGGGTCAACTCATATCTACTGCTCCAAGACAGTGGACTCTTGTTTACGTGATAAATTAAGTATCTAATGAAATATGTATAAATCAGTAACCACTTCCCATGAATAGGAAATATACACTACCGTTGAACCTTAGCTCAGTATCATTAGTAATAATATGTTAATATATATCATGAACTCATTATCTTATTTTAACTCTGAAATATAACTTCACTTTTTACCTTGCTAGCATATTGATGAGGGCCCTACCAAAGTGCACCTGCTTACGGGAAACAATACATAATAACAATGGGCGCTTTGCAATTGTTTATAAATGGGGAACACAAACAACTCAAAGAGACAAATGATAGAAATAAATTGGTTAAGAACCAACAATCTTCCTAAAAAGTCATAATAAACCATAATAATTGAAATATAAAAAGATATGCTCTTATTCATTAAATATCAAGAAGAATCAACCATCTATCTGGAAATCAATATTGAACAATAGAAATAGAAAAATAGCATTGTGCTCTTATTAGTGATCAACTACCGAAGCTAATCAATATGACCAGAAATATATAATTTCATCTTGGTTGCACCTGAAATGGTCACATTAGGCGACCTGTAATTGAATTGTAGTTTCCCATATCCGCCGAAACAAAGAATAACCCACCCATCGGAGAAAAAAAATCACTATATCATTATAATAATATTATTATAAGCAGCCAATCAAACTTAACATATATACTGAGGAATATATAACAGTGAGATTTTTAATTAAATAAATAAAACAAAAGTTAAATATCAATAAAAAGTTGTATATATATATATATATATATATATATATATATATATATATATATATATATATATATATATATATATATATATATATATATATATATAAATCAATAGCAAATTAAAATAAATTTTTTTTTGTTAAATTTGGTTATTTCAATAATTGACAATTGATAAGAATGAACCCCTGTGCAGCAGTACTGGGCAGGAAGTCTGAAGTCTAACTGTTGATAAGATAGTTGATAAATAGTCTAGGATAGATCTAGTTACTGAAATATTGATCAGGGAGAGGATTATATGTTCCCAGTACTCAATTTATGACTAATGATTGTAAATGTACAACATAAATCAATACCTACACATCATCTATACCAGGGTCTGACACTAAGATTTCAGACTAGGGGCCCGAAAAGATATTTTGATCAAAATTACTGATCAAAAACAAGATTTCTGGTTATCATATATATACTTTTTTCGGCCTCCTAGTCTGACAAATCTAGGGGCCCACAGCAGGATCTAGGGGCATATGCCCCTGGGGCCCTGGGAAAGTCGAACCCTGTCTATACCTAAAAATAAAAACATTCTTTCAGGTCAGTTGTCTGTTTCCTGAAGATCTGTGGTAATGAACCTATAGTCTGCCCATCCCCCTTTACTTTAGAAAACCATTACTTGGAACATAGTCCACTTCATACAATATCACATCCTCCACTCATTTCCTGCATGGAAAAGTCATATCCATGTTCCTTAGTACATGTCCAATATCCTTGGCCCCAACATGTGTGTATCACCCAGACTCAGGTTACCTGTTTACATTTGCATGATATCATGTGACAGGGGTATCAGATGATAACGACTTACAAGTAACACAAAATAAATCATGATTACATCTAGTTACCTGATCATGGAATAATTAAAGAGTGGGTTGTACTTATGCCAGAATACAACAAGGCTATCATTTATATGATATAGACGAACAGCCATCTCTAGCTATTTTCAGTGAACTTTAAAATACAAGAAATGGTACACTGTATCAGGGACTTAGCCAGGACCCAGCCTGCTTGTCTTTTGGACAGGCAGTTCCCTGAATTTAACCTCCTTTTTGGACAGGCAAAAAATTCTATAAATAATATTTCATTTTGTTCAGTTAAGCTATTATAAACCCAGAGTTTTTCGGAACTAGGGTTGGATGCCATGTGTCGGCAGTAGAATGGGTGTAGGGGGGGGGTTGACTGTAACGTGTTCGTGTTCGGCGTTCATTTACACTACAGGTCTATAGTGTAAATGAACGCCCGGCCGCTACGCGTCGCCACCGTCGCGTATTATAATATTATAATTACTTGTAACGTCATCAAAACTGTAAAATCGCTAATTTCACTGATTTAAAAAAGGTTATTTAATTTCCTAAAAGTGTATTCTTAGTACAATTAGTCCATTGAATGTATCCATGCTGTTTGACCAAAACAGAGTGGACGCTATCATACATAACTGGAAGAACCAAGTTTTCAGTAATGAAACAATCCCAGGCGTTCCACAAAGGCATTTGACGTGTTTGAAGCCGCCTAACGGCGGGTTCTGGAACCTCGCGTCCAGAAAATGATCCTCATATTCGCACAGAAAGTAACTTCCTTGAGTATTAAAATGTGTATTTAGAGATGGAATGGGTCCTACATGGGCTAATAGGTTAAATACCAGCATCTAACACAGATGTAAAAATGTGGTGTTATAACCAAAGTGCCTGTTCTTTGATAACATTTACTATTTGTAATGTACCTATTTGCTTTCTAGTTCTTGTTTACTGAAAGTGTTGACATGCTCTCTCCAACATGTTTAACTCTTTAATGCCCGCAATGGCCAAAAATACCCCGTCGGTTTTGGTGAAATCTTTCAGGCATACATTTATTTGGGTAATTACCTGAAGGAGAAATACAGATCAGAACACTACAAACAATTCTCCTTCAAACGTACGGTATAGATGTGACCAACAAACTACCCTGAAAAAGACTGCAAGAAAGTGCAACTCACCCTTTATATTCTTCTCCCCTGAAACATCTTCTAGGTTGATCTGGAGACCAAAGTTATTTGCTGCAAATGTTTTTGCCATGTTTTTATGCGCCTTTTCTGCAGTCGCATCGCCACAACTGATATCACACAGTCCCTCCGTACCACGATTCCACCTTACATCATCCACAATAAGGTTCACCAAGTCAGGGATTTTCATTACGATCTTTTCAGACTCTGCTATCACTTCATCCTACAAATAAAACAATAAGATACAGAATTGTGAATGTACGATACATACCATTTACCTTGGGCTTTAGTTATAAATAAAACTTTTTAAAGATATTTTATTCTTTATTCATTGCGTGTCGTAAAGATCATGGTGTTTATGCCCCACAACTTCGGAATGAGCTCTCTGACAACATCGCGGCTGCTGATAGTGTGCAAAACATCAAGACACAGCTGAACACATTGCTAAATATTTTGAAAGGGGTTTATTTCAAATTATTTGATTATATGAGCCATATACATCTGTGCACTGACTACTCTGTATAAAGCGCTTTTGCTCATCATAGGCCGTAAGGGTGCTATATCAAATATCAATTAATATTATCATTATTATTACCCAAAGGAAATATCATGGTATCACAGATGACATCATTTGAAAGATACTTGATTATTATCTTTTAATATTAGATTAAAGGGGCACCTGGGCTTTAGAAAATCCTTCTGATTTCAGGTAGATGTGCATTTTCTTATGGATAACACACATTACTTTTTAAGGAGTAGCAAATAAACTGGCTGTCTGTATATATTCTCAGCAGCACACACCCCTTAACATTCTAAGTTGAAATACCAATAGATAGATATTATTACTATTGGTATCATGCATTCAGAATTTCATGATATTAGGCATTCAGAATTTCATATCATAGATAACAATAAAAAAAACTATTAACTTCCTGCGTTTTCTGACACTGACACAATTTCCATAAACAAACATCAGCCTTGCCAACACAGATCTCCCTCAGACACATTTCAAATAAAACCTGTGGACTAGCCCACACGGTCATCCTAATGCCATAAACAAACACACAATGATTCATCTCAATCCCAATGCATGCGGAAACCACTTCCCCTCAGGACCAACTTTGCACCTGCTAGGAGGCCAACTATATTGCCCTGAAAAAAGAGACACATTTCAAGCCTGATTTCAGACTCAAACATCAGTGTTTCTAAAGATGCTTTCATTTCTCAGTGGAGAGCAAAGATCTTTTCATTTCCTCAGTAAGCTTCAAACCACATTGTTCGAATTTAGGTCGGCCGTCAGAAGTACTCAGTTAGCCAGTCACCCCAACCTGGTAATATGACTAATATCATTGTTACACACTCGATCATTACCATTGTCTTAGCCAGCAGGGCATTTAGGTTTCTTTTTGGACACCCAAACCCTAAAAAAGCACCCCTCAGGACACCCAGAAATTTTTGGGAGGAATTTCTTAAAATGTCAATCTCAAGCATATAATTGATTTTTTTCATCTCCATATAATTCCTATGACATTGTTTAATGGTATCATGCCTAATTTTGATGAATTTATACATGTTTATGGTTGAAATGAGTATATTGTGATCCCCCTTAAAAATTGCCAATTTTAGGCACCCAGTTTCTAAATCCTGGCTAAGACACTGCACGCCAACCTGGTAATATGACTAATATCATTGTTACACACTCATCATCCTTCATCTTCCTGATCTCAATTAAAGCCACGTGTAGCCTCCTCAAGTGTTTCAATCCATAAATCGTATTGTGCACAGATACTGGTATAACTGATTGACCTGAATATATGTTGTATTCATATATATATATAAAAAAAAATATTGGAAAAATCAGAAACAAAGTATGAATATAAACATTTACTTTTAACCCATTAATGCTTTATATAAGGTCTCTCGATCTATAAAACTTTTAACAATAACTTAAGTAATTGAGAATGGTTTCACAAAATATTTGAAGGAAAATAGTGATAGTGTGTTCTTAGTAACATTTCTCTTCAAAATATTTCCCAATTATGCTTCTGGTTGAATATACTTCACCAAAATTGTCAGGCTTCTTCTATGGGCAGTTGCGTGCATTAATAATTAATGGGTTTAGCTCATTGTGTTCTTTTGATATTTCAGTTTTTTAAATATTTTCCAAGTGACTAGAGTGGTATACATTCCTGGGAAGATCCATGCTCAGGCCATTTCTGGGAACTCAAAATCAAATATCTAGAATTGTTTCACACAAGTCCTGATTCAGGGAATTAGCCAGGACCCCATCCAGCATGTCTAATAGACAGGCAGTTTCCAGAAAAAAATCCGTTTTAGACAGGCAAAAATTTCTAATTTTCAAATTTTAATTCTTTTGGACAAATGACCATATCTTTTCCTAAAAAGCACTTCCTACCGGGACATATGGCTGAAGTGTAATTTTCCCTTTCTAACACATTCTGATTCAGGACATCAGTATTTTGTGATGTGCATACATATATGTCAGTGTGTTTGTGCCGGAATATAATTACAATACACTTCACTGCAAGATCTACCCGAAACCCCAATGGACTTGTTATTAATCCCTTGGAGGGGGGGGACCCACTGAAGTGTATTGTAATTAACATGCAAAACCAACAGCTCCCAGTGGAGTAGCATGGACTAGGGCAAAGAGATGCTGGCATGGAGGGGAGTGGCCAGTGTCTTAGCCAGGATTTAGAAAGTGAGTGCCTAAAATTGGCAGAACTTTGTAAAATTTTTGGGAGTCCAAATTTTTAAGGGGAATCACACTATACTCATATTTCAATCATAAACATGTATAAAACCATCAAAATAAGACATGATATGATTAAACAATGTCATGGGAATTATAAGGAGGTGAAAAATTCAATTATAAGCTTGAGATTGAGATTTTTAGAAATTCCACCCTAAAAGATTTGGGTGTCCTGAGGGGTTCTCTTTAAGTGTTTGGGTGTCCAAAAAGGCACCCAGACGCCCTGCTGGCTAAGACCATGGGAGTGGCAATCACAGAAAATCTGACATAGTGCCCAAAGCTGCCCAACTGAATTAGTTATATACCTCTCTAACAAAATATATTATACAACTAAAAACAGCATTGTTATAATAAGCCCTACGATGTAGAATCTGGTCAGCTTTGAAGGCTTATAATAATGGGCATTAAGTCTTAGGCAGGATTTGGAAAGTGGGCGCCCAAAATGGGATATCATAAGATATTAGGGCATCTAATTCTTTTTTTTTATGAACAATGGATAATACATGTTTGTTTATTTTTTCCAATCATATATAAAAAATATAATATTCTTTTGGAGAACATAATATCTTTAATTTACAATCATATGGATACATTTTTTTTCATTCTAGGAAATAACATTCATGAATAATACCTCTATCTATGTCCTAGCATTCATATTGAAGTGAAATTTCAAAATCAATTGCTTGACTTCGGCATTTCTTGAAACTCATCACAAAATGATTTGGGTGGACATCCTTTAACAGGATTTTCGAGGGTTTGGGTGTCCAAATGACACCCAGATGAAAAGCTGACTACTACACTGATAGTGGGTCAGATATTGCCAGGGCTCGACGCTAAGGCTAGCCCCGTAGCCCTGGGCTAGTTATTGAAAGTCAGGGCTAGTAAATTCTACCTGTGAGTAGCCCTGAGGGGCTAGATAGAATTAGAATATCAGCCCTTAAAAAACTATGAAGCCCACCTTTGGCTCTGCATACCTGGATGATAATTTAACTCAATTTACCACAATACACTGTATTCTATTCATGTTATCAACAGAGGCTATGATATCAACAGAGGTCACTATTTGAAAAGAGTTGCCATTAATATCAGGGCTAGCAAAACTATTTCAGGGCTAGTAAAAGTTTCGGTAACTAGCCCTGCTGGGCTTATGAAGTTTTTTCTTAATGTTGAGCCCTGATTGCATACAGGTTTCTCATTGAGCCAGCCAAGTTATGAGAAAAATAGTACACCAGGACTAGAATGGTTTAATACCAACTAATTAGCATTTAACATAAATTTGCAACTTTCTTATAGACCTGAGTTCTTGAGATGTTTTTAGCCTGAAACACCTTATAACATATTTCCTTGGTCTGCACACTTGCACAACCAGGCGAAGTGGTGGTCAATTTGTGATGCTATATATAGCCCATTGTATTGCAATATCGAAATTTGTCAGTTGGAAACTTTGATAGGAAAGACAGCCACTCAAATTGAGTTGTGTTCACGGTCTTAGCCAGCAGGGCGTCTGGGTGCCTTTTTGGACACCCAAACCCATAAAAAGAGCCCCTCATGACACCCAATTTTTTTTGTGTGGAATTTCTAAAAATCTCAATCTCAAGCTTATAATTGAATTTTTTCATCTACTTATAATTCCCATGACATTGTTTAATGATATCATGCCTTATTTTGATGAATTCATACATGTTTATTGTTGAAATATGAGTATTGTGATCCCCCTTGAAAATTTGGACGCCCAAGATGGCAGATTTGTAGATCCCTAATTGGTGTTGCAATCTAGTTTGAGAATTGTTGGCAGGTAACACAACCAGTGTCTTAGCCAGGATTTAGAAACTGGGTGCCCAAAATTGGCAGGTCAAAATTTAAAGGGGGATCACAATATATTCATATTTCAACCAAAACATGTATAAATTCATCAAAATAAGGCATGATATCATTCAACAATGTCATGGGAATTATAAGGAGATGAAAAAAAAAATCAATTATGAGCTTGAGATTGAGAATTTTAGAAATTCCACACTAAAAAAATTGGGTGTCCTCACTGTCCTGAGGGGTGCTTTTTCAGGGTCTTGGTGTCCAAAAAGGCACCCAGACGCCCTGCTGGCCAGGACCATGGTGCCAACACATTCCATAAGTGAAGAGGCACATTTACATAACTATCTTTCCTTCCTGGCGAATCTGTAGTGATACTCGCTTCCGCCTGTAATTCCCATCTGGGATCAATTATGTAGAAGTCTCAGATATAACATTTCTTCTCCGCACAAACATAGCATTTGAAACAATAGGAAACAAAACACCAAGCAGGGTCTTAGCCAGAATTTAGAAACTGGGTGCCCAAAATTGGCTTTTGCTAAATTTTGGGGCGTCCAAATTATTAGGGGGTACCACAATATTCCAAGATTTCAACCATAAACATGCATAAATTTATCAAAATAAAGCATGATATCCTTATACAATGTCATGGGAATTACATGGAGATGAAAAAAGTCCATAATATGCTTGAAATTGACATTTTAAGAAATGCCTCACAAAAACTTTTGGGCGTCCTTTGGGGTTCTTTTTAAGGGTTTGGGTGTCCAAAAAGACTGCTGGCTAAGACCATGCCAAGCAACTTGTTAGGGAATTTCAATATCATCAGATTGCTATCATCCCCTATTAAAGTAGGGCAGGTCAGACTTGTGTAATATACTACACCCTGGCCTAAAAGAATCTTGCCTTGGGCAACCCAACTTTGTGGCCAATATAGATTAGCCCGGGCCAGAAAGAATCCTTTCACAGGCCACTGGTGCTTTACATATATAATGAGCATACACAAAGCCTGTAAATAGCAGGGTGCAGCAGGCAGCAGAGGCTGGTCTGACTGCCTCCATTATGAGGGTGCATTCTCTCCTGGCTGACGGTGGTCATCACTCCATGCGGCTCATCTGAGCAACCAAAACTTCAATAAAGCAATTTAAGTATAAACCACCCTTACCCATAAAATACCAATACACACACATAATGAATTATTCATTCCTATACATATATATATATATATGTATATATATATATATATATATATATATATATATATATATATATATATATATATATATATATATATTTATATATATATATATATATGCACAGACACATTATTTGAACATATCAAAAGTCTATACTGCATTCGAAATGCTCAATATGAATATTTGGGTATTTTCACATTAAAAATATGATGGAAAGTTCTGCTATATTCACTATATATTTAGCAAGAATGTGATAACTACATGCCAAGATTGGCCACTTTCTTGTGCTTTTAAGTTACTCCTATTGAGCTGAAGAAGGCAGTAATCAAACAGTTCTTGCCGTCTAGATTAGGCCCATCAGGACGACAGCTCTGGTACTAATGTTCATCATGTGCTTGCAGAGCTCATTTATCAGCCCCAAGTTTACGAACCAAAGCTCCAAGGCACAGGCATTAAATTAAATCACATTTACCACTGTTCCTAATGGCAGCGGGATCAGGTTACGAGGCAGGATGCTAGCCAGTTTGCAATGTACATGGCGTATGTTTCTCTCATGTTTTGTTCCAGATAGTGGTACTGAGAGATACAGGAAGTGGTTCTGATTCATTATTCACCTCATTGTGAGAGGGTTTTAAAAGCATCTGGATATATAAGGTGTTTATAAATGAATGAATATATATGTATATATATATATATATATATATAATATATATATATATTTCATCCCAAGTGTATGCCCCATTTAAAAAGGTAGTCTAGAAATATGGGTTGAACTTTTGCTTTTCTTTACAAAAAAAATAACAACATACGAGAAATGGACATTGTAAATTCCAAGTGGGTCACATACTATTTCCACAAGGCAATATCCAGAGAGCAAAGCCAGAGAAATTCCAAAGGAGGTCACATTTTCCATTTCAACAAATCTGGAGCCATCTTGACTCATGAATACCTCTGTAATATGGCATATTGCCAAGCTCTCCCAATGAGCAGTCAATACAAGCATGTACAGATATTTATTTATTCGCAGTTATGAAATTTAATTGACACTTACGACAAAGTGCTAGCGCTCAGATCATAATGTGACCCCAACAATGTCAACAGCAAGCAGCGAGCTCTGAGCTAGATATTACCAGCAATGGCCATGCAGCTAAGTACGCGCAGCTTAGCAGATAAGATTACAGAGTCTTTCCCAAGCCACAGGCAGGCCTTTGTTAGCTACAGACAAATATCACGTTATAAGAGCTGTAAGCAGAATCTCCTCAATAAAATACATGTATCGAGGAAATTGCACATTAATCACGTGTCTGATATCTATGAATAAACAATTGAGATAAAAAGTGAACCTAAAATATTTCACAGGCCAGATTGAGTATTACATATCTATGTTACATGTACTTGTATATATCCAGTCAATCAAGTTAAAGATTAACACCTGAAAGAAGGCAAGTGGCATTGGTTCAGGAGGAAAGAATTAAGCTGAATGAGCCAGGCATTGAACAATAGGAATGTAATGTAACTGGTCCACAGTAAGCCGGAATTATAAATAGCACCCTTTATGCCCCTGAATTCCTCTACTCAGCCACAGCACTTCTGTCAATAGCCTTTTGTTCACAGCTGGGCTCAATGGCAAAGAAAGCAATTTGCAAAAAGGGCTTCCCTAAGATGCATCTTGATCAATATTAGCGTGAACACTGATGCATGGTTGTTTCCTAATAACCAATAAAATGATTAAAATAAAATTTAAATAAAAAAGTACAACCCATCAAAGAACATATTTTTATTAATTGCAGTACAGATATGTAATTTGCCAGGGACTGTACATAACCAAATGTGATAATCATGTAATCTCAAATATTTTTCACATTCTTTTGAACTATGCACCCATCGAGGGAAGTCAGATGCAGGTCAGGCTTTTAATTTGGTATATTACTCATTCATGAAAGCATAGTGCTTGATCTTTCAAGGATGACTATTCCTTGTGGCCCCAGAATGAGGATATCACTATTACAAGACAAGAAGGAAATTGCCACCCCTACTTCCCATCCAATATGGCTGCCTCATTTCTGAAGCTATATTGCTGAGAAATAAATGTAAAGTCACCATAACCAAATCATTTATAAAATGAGAAAATATATTATTCAATTTAGTTTTTAAGTGATCCCAAACAATGCCTCTGGGCCAGTGGCCCTGGGATAACCCCACACATCTCTCATGGATGGAACTTGAAATTAGGGCAACCTTACTTGCATAGAATCTATTTATAGACAGCTTGACATGAGACTAGTGATAGCTGCTTCTCTGTTGAATAATCAGCATGTTGTACCTCCAGTACTGACACAATCTTAATATCATCTTTCCTATCACAAACAAGGCATAAAATATATGATATGAAAACAAAAATATGTAGAAACAATTTTTAAAATCAACTGAATATGGAACATCTTTATACAATCATGTCAAGCTCACCAATGTTCCATTTCTATAAATTCCTGAACTATTCAATGAATTGTAATAGCCGAAAAAGTGGATAATTCAACTGACAAAGTGGAGTCGTATCTATTTATTTATTCTCCAGAATAAAATATAAAATTGAATTGAGCATGTAATAGTGTATTTTAATCTTTTAGTTAAAAATCAAATTCAAATATAAGTAGTGCAGGCTGATCTTCAGGATAAAAGTCTTAAAATTACATTGGACTGACCCGATACCTGGACAATACACTCAAGGCTTTGCATATTTATAAGGGCTTTGTATGGCTCAGGCAAAGAATTTCCCACCATGTTGACACAGCACAGCATGCTAGCTACCTGGGAAACACCCCCCCCCCCCATATTGAATTGAAATGCTTAGTTGAAATTCAACTTTCTACCATTTTGAATATGGTAAGCTGATAGACACTCCTTAAAGCTAATTGCAATGAAAATGTTGATTACAATTTGGAATGCAATTATGGATAAACAAAAATTATCCACATAAATACAGTGTACCAATTTCTTGGTTAATAACCTAGCAATAAATTCATTCGGTTTCATTCTGAAAAAGAAACGTTTTGATAGCACTTAAAGTATCAGCTGGGTGCTGTGAAAGGATGTTCCTAGTTCCTTTCAGCTTTTATGTACCGAAATCACTGGAGTGTAAACAAACATGCATTCATCGATGCACTGTTCAACAGTTGGGGCACAACTCGACATGATAAATAAATAACAGGAAACTCAAAGATTTCATACCTCGCCGTGGTATTCCTGACGTCCTTCTAATGTGTGTTCCGGGAGGAAATAAATTCGTAGACTTGAGAGGTTTTGACTATTATTCTTATCCGACCAGAGGAGTTGTATTTCTCCAATGGCCACGGGAGCATCTTCTGATATTTTGAAGAAGAAAAAATCTCCCAGCGAAATAATTTTAACTTTTCCTCTTTTGGAATATTTGAATGCTTTATAGAATGTATATGATCCATGCTGACCGCAATGCGCCCCAACAAACTGAAATTAAAGAAGAGAGACCAGATATTAATTTTCATGGGGTGTGCGGTTAAGGTCTATGGGACTCAGATGTAGATTCTACATTACAACAAGATATCAGGTCACTGCCTCAATAAAATAGCGGCGATAAAATATCGTATCGGTCACAAATTCAACAAGTGTTCGATCAAATGTTCTGTAACAATCTAGTTTATAAATGTGGTTTCTTACCTGAATTGTAGAGGCATCCATGCCGTTATAGCGAGGAGAAATAGTGGTACTCCTCCACGTTAATACCCTTGACAATTCTTTTATATTTGGCCCCTAATTAGTGACGTCACGATCCGGAGCTGCCTCATTATCATAATCAATTCAATATTATTCATGAAAGTCAAAGAATATGCGGATTTAATTGTGATATAACTTTTAATACTTCTAGAATTTTTTGTCATTTTTCGAGTACATTGCTATCAATGTTTGTTAACTATATAAAAAAAAGTTTTATTTTACCCGACATGCATCAGCCCAAGATAGTGATGGCGGCCGGGTCGAAGCTTTAACTCGGGGAAGCTCCAGTGAGCTCCGGCGGATAACTTACTTCAAATAGTGGGAGCAGCATGCGAAAGTTGTCAGGTGAGTAGCTAATATTTTGATAAACGAAGATCTTCAACTTGTGAATGTTGTCATTCTAGTGCAAGCTTTAGAGTCACAGACAGCCGGAGACTCCCACTCGCACCTGCTGTCAATGAGTTGATTGACAGATTGACAAGTTGCAAAAACTTTAGAAATGAAGTTAAGAAGAAGACTGAGAAGTGTTGCCAATTTGCCATCATGCATGCAAGTCCTCTTCTCATCTGTTTGCTCAGAACTGCATTTGATTTTGTCTCAAAATTTTAATAACTCTTGAGAGTGGCGTCTTTTTTTTACAGAATTGTATCAGGTCATTATGGCCACTTACACGAATGGCCACCTACAAGAATGACCAATTTTCTGGTCATTATGGCAGTGTATGACGATTATGTCACAGAATTGCATTGAGGTAAATGTTTTGTAGTTATATTAATTGGAAGTGGCTGCGTAGCCGACTGGCCGGCTATGCAGCCCCTGGGGCTGCGTAGCCGGCCAGCCGGCTACGCAGCCACTTCCTATAATATTGGCTGCATAGCCGGAATATTATCAGTGTGTATAGTGCATGTGATATTACGAAAATGTATTTTTTCATTGGTACAAGCCCTGCGGGGAGTCTGCTGGCAGTTAAATTGCACTCAGAGAATGGAGTTATATTCAAAGGAAAATATGAAATATTAATATCACTGATTCTTCAGTGGCAGGACAACCCTAGAAAAACGATGCGAAACCAATTATCTTAATCATTGGTTAATGCAGGTGGTTAATGTGGGTTAACAATCAAACATACTGTTCTGGACATGTCAAATCTTTCACAGTAGTCACAAAAAGGCCCTACCATCCAGGTTCATGTACTATCTGCCTAATAAAGGCATACTTTGGGCGAATTTCAAATGGTGCAAATGCAAAAATAAAAACAAAACAACTATTGATTTATGAATTTGTACTTAACTGGAAAGTACCCGTCCTGCAGATAGTTACCATGAAATATTTTAAATTGACCAAAAAGATCAGAGCACCTAGATATCTGATTGCAACATCACTCATGATTAATTCAAGTTCTATCTTGGGCATCTTCGCATCGGTTGAGTTTAGATCCCAGTCAGATTTGAGCGTTCCCGGCATGCTTTGCAGTCTAGTGACGTCACTGTCAATATTGGTGCTCGTCATGTCCTCAATGTAGTTCTACCTAGTCCTTTCAGATAAATTTCGCGATTAAACTCAAATATTATCTTTGGCAGCGATATATACGCATATATTGTTCACAGAAGTTTGGAAAATATTCCTTTCGTTTTTATTGAGATCTTTCACCACAAACGTGCTCGACAATGCACGTCGTAGCAGTCGCGGAAGACCAAGCCGGTGTAACGCAGATGCTAATACTATGTGACTTGTTTTTCAAAAATTGGATTAACAAGACTTCATTTCAAAAAGAATGATATGGCCAAACATATAAAGTAAATTTGTTTGTTTGTCAATAGTGTCTTTTATATGCCATTATGAAACTAAGTGTAGCTTTATATGAGCTTTGACCTTCCCGCGGATATCTAATACCGCAAAGCATGCCGGGAACGCTCAAATCTGACTGGGATCTAAACTCAACCCTTTCTTGTTCGTAATTTCATAACGCTATGAGTATTCTCGAGGGTAGGGTGGTGAAGGTATCGCATTCTACACGAACTACGATCTTGCAGTTGGTAGACCCTGCCTGTGCACGTTGAGACCAGAATTTGGAATTTTCATTTTTTGGCAGTTTTTTTCTGCCAAATTGCGGCTAGGCGTATTTCGGCAGTTGTAACAGGTGGAGGAATTAGAGAAATCCTTTTTCTTTCGTTTGGCAATTCTTTTAATGAAACTACGAGTATTCTCGAGGGTAGGGTAGTGAAGGTACCGCATTCTACACGAACTACGATCTTGCAGTTGGTAGACCCTGCCTGTGCTGCCGCTCAGGAACACGTTGAGACCAGAATTTGGAATTTCATTTTTTGTCAGTTTTTTCTGCCAAATTGCGGCTAGGGCTTATTTCGGCAGCTGTAACAGGTGGAGGAATTAGAGAAAAAAATTTTTTTTCGTTTGGCAATTCTTTTAATGAAACTACGAGTATTCTCGAGGGAGTTAAGGTATCGCATTCTACTCGAACTGCGAACTTGCAGTTGGTAGACCCTGCCTGTGCTGCCGCTCAGGAACACGTTGAGACCAGAATTTGGAATTTTCATTTTTTGTCAGTTTTTTCAGCCAAATTGCGGCTAGGGCGTATTTCGGCATTTGTTTTCAGGTGGAGGAATTAGAATTTTTTTATTTTTTTTCGATTGGCAATTATTTTAATGAAACTTCGAGTATACTCGAGGGTAGAATAGTGAAGGGATCGCATTCTACACGAACTGCGATCTTGCAGTTGGTACACCCTGCTTACGCTGCCGCGCAGGAACACGCTAAAACCTAAATTTGGGATTTTCATTTTTGGTCAGTTTTTCTGCCAAGTTGCTGCTAGGGCGCATGTAATTAGGTATGGATGATATATAGGGAAACCAATCCCCGGCTTGGTCTTGTGTCAAAGGCATCAATCTTTCATCCCCCAGCAGGGACTCGAAATTCGGACGAGGCGAGAGACGGCTAGCAGTCATTGGTAACGCCGTGGTCCAGACGGCAGGCCACGGTCAAGGTCAGTGGAGGGTATCGGGACGAACCACCGACACACCCTCACTCAAAATTAGCAATCCCCTCGCTCTCCCGATCTGATGACGTATCGGAAGGGAGACCAGGGAAGCGCAACAACCATCGGTTGTGCTTGCCCTAATATTGCCAATGATGCTACTTATATAGGTAGATTGGAGTACAGTAATGTGCTTAGAGTAGTTGACCTAATTAACTTTTGCAAGTTATTTGATTAAATAAAACTGTTCAACTTTAACTTTATCGAAATTGTAAATAGTTTAGAATATTTCTATTGAAAGAAATATTCATAAGTTTGTCACATTGCCGAATTAGGTACCTTTTACACCTCTGTGGGTGTATTTGCATCTTGTTTAATCGCCGCTCATGGCTATTAATAGAGCACAGTCCCGCATTTGTCATTCGTCGATCGTGATTGGGTCACATTTTCGAAAATTATTTACTTTGCGTATGTCACGATATAAAAACACATTTGAAGTTAGTTAGTGGTATACTATTTTTATCTATCTATTAAAGGGTTGATAACTGTTGTAATGTAATACTTTTGTTGGGAAATGTTAAGAGCTGGTTCTTCATCTCATTTCAAGCATAACTAAAATGACTGGAGAAGAGTCAGCAGGAACCAGTGACTTCTCCTGAAAATGTGTTTTTAATATAGAGGGTAAATAGGTAGTTTTTTGTATAGTTGCAAACAATTAGAAAACCGTAACAAACCTTTTAGAAAATTGAGCAAAGAAGGTGGAGTGTGATTTGGTAGTGCCATGTTGAGCCTGAGTGGCAGGGCGTAGTTGATTTTAGTGTTCAAGACTAATAATGGGCCTCAAAATAGGCATCGGTGGTTTGAACTGAGTGATTATGCCTTATGATGCTGGTGACTAATTTGTTCATAACAAAATCATCGATAAAAGACGAGAGAATATCGGTCAAATCGCCGAAATTAGCCGTCATCATCCTAAGGCTTGATCACTCAAAAAGTGTGGCTCACTTTTTAAAATATATTGTACTTGTTTGCAACAATAAACTTTCTATTACCAATAAAAAGTACATTTTCTTTATATATATATGTACTATAGGTATGTATATAAAGAAAATTCTTTGTTTCACCCTGCTGTCTAAACCCTGTGGGCAAGGCCTCTATACTCATCTTATGGAAGGTAGTGAGAATAAGGATGGGCAGCTAACTGAATCAGAGTGCCTTCTTGTTCTCATGGGTACACCTGATGGCAGTTATGGTAATCTTTACCAAATTGCAATTAAATCAACTTTCCTTGGCCTCTAGCTGACCTAGATTGAAGTACCTAGACATTGGCAGTAAGAACATTTCTCTTTAGGAGATGCAGTGAAAAAATTCTACTGCCTTTGAGATGATTCACAAAACCTTTTTGCTGACTTATTACTGATTTCAATCAATTTCTCCAAATTCAAGCCATTTGAGACAAGAAGTGACAAAAAATTAACCATAAAGAGTCATGAATATGGAAAAGTGATTGTTTTTACAGATGATTTATTTGGTCATAAATTGGCTAATTAATAAAAAAAAATAAGTAATGGAAAATTACTTATTACTTTTGGGATCAGTCTATTACAATTACTTGTACTTAAAGATTTTGACTGTTTATTACTTATTACATGCTATTACTTTGAAATTCGGTCTATTACCTATTACTTTTCTATAACCTATTACTTATTACCCCATGTCTGGTACTATACACATTGATAATATTCCGGCTATGCAGCCAAATGCTGAAGCATAGGCTGCATAGCCGGCTGGCCGGCTATGCAGCCCCCGGGGCTGCATAGCCGGCCAGCCGGCTACGCAGCCATATTAATTAGCAATATTATTGTAGTGCTTCGTATGCCGACATATGATCATGATAGCGCCGTCTCAAAAGAGTAAAATAAATCCACAACAACTCTTTCCGGCTTGGGCTATGCGTTTTTCTCGCAAGGTATTTGTCCATGACAGTCAGCTGGTGCTTAAAAGATGCCAAAAACAGAGTGCATCTTGGGATACATGGAGGCCCCCTAATGGCTGCCTCAGGCCTGTTACATTGTCACTTCTGTAAGTTATAACTGAGTTGTGCTGAAGAGGACAGGGAGGGAGGTCTTATTTGAAAGATGACATGTATAAGCTCATTTTGAACCTAAATCATTCTGATGGTGCATTTGCCCTTTAAAGAGTGCTTTTAGAGGCCCAAATAGTTCCTTATGGTTTTCTCTACTTAAAACCAAGGCCCCACCAGTGCCAACCTTCATACAAGAAGTATATTGCTGTTTAAACACCTCCTAACAGACACAAAATAGAGGCACTGGGGGTGGCCATTTTAGCCTGTTGATAGCCTTTAAACTGGCTGTTGGTGCAACTAAGCCATTAGCAGTAAGGTAGCTGCTAATGACTTAGTTGCAACAACAGCCAGTTAAGGAGAATGGGTCATCATTGTTTGCACTACTCACAATTGTCAAGAACCTCCATTACTGAGTAGTATACACTTTGAATTGGAAGTGTAGGGTAAATACATATGATTGATATGAAATAGGTTTTGTTGGTATTTATTGATAAAGAGGAGTCGAGATGAACCCAATCCAATACATTGTAGGATACTGATGGTACACATTGATATATGTTCTGAATTCATTATTTTCGGCTGGCCTCTACAATCCATGCCCATAGCCTTTTACAAGGATCCACAAAGGTCTTTTTTAAGGCCAGGAAAAGAAACCATATCAATTTCAAATTTCTTAAAACCTAGTAACGCATATGGTAAAAACAAGGATTGTCCTTGGATAATCCCTTACATAATAGTAGTAATCATTACATGTCATGTCAAATTCCTAATCACACACTCATTTTTATTTTGAATGGATCTCTCAATTACGATGACTGTATTTTGTTATAACCCTGAACTTTCAGTCAAATGTTTACACAATTCAGTAAGGAGTTATGTTTGCAATTATGAATAATAGTAACAATAGTACCCTTCCCTCTGTCTTTTATGTAACCTCGTACATTGGACATAAAATACTGCATAAACAAAATATATCATTATAAGTATTATTATTTGAGTGCATGATACAATATGTATATTTTAACATATCTACACTTCTCATGGTTCAAATGTGTTTATTCTATGCAATTGAGAAAAAAAAATGAATTCAGAACATGTATCAATGTGTACCAACAGTATCCTACAATGTATTGGATTGGATTCCCCATCAACTCCTCTTTTATATCAACTAGCAGGCCCACGTGCACAGCACAGGTTTGGATTGTAAGTCATATTCACTGATGCGCAGGAGATTTAGAAATTTGAAAAAAATTAAGTCAAGGTATACCCCCCCCCCCCCCCCTCTAAATTACAGTATTTTTAAGAATTGAAACTTCAATATGAACGTCAAGTGGAAGATGAGAGGATAATTGATGAGTCAAAGAGAGAAAGAATTGGAATAAAAGAGCGCAAGAATCAGCTTCCATTCAATTCACAGGATTTCTTTTCCCCCACCCTCCCTTTCCCCCCTCCCTCCATAATCCTAAAAAGTCACAGAATTCTTAATGAAATATAAGTTGGACTCGCCACCCTATGTGATTGTCACTGACTGCTCGCTGTCTCTCACCACTGCCATGATTCAAATTTAGCTTCGGCATGTGAGAAAGTTGCCAGTGACTTCTGATCAGGCAGTGGATTTTGCCAGGATTACAATAAAAAAGTTAATATATACAATAAGGAGATAGAGGGAAATATAATCATAAAAAAGGAAAATTGGGTGCACAAACAAAGTGAGAAAAAAAGAAATTCATAGGATACAGAGATATATACAGTACAAAAAGGCATATCATAAAATGTAAATGATCATGCAAAGCAATACCAAAAATCCAAAGAAAAAAGAAAAGTAAAGGAGAGAGAAATGTACCGAGTTTAATGCTGCGCCAGGGCTTTAAAGGATTTCGGAATCAACTCAAAAAATTCAAATAAATAATAAAAAATGCTCTCCTAATTAAATATGATCACCCCCCCCATCAAAGTATGGGACTTCAAAATATTGGAAGCAAGTGAGGGGGAGAAAGTAGGAAAAGATACAGGGAGTTATGGATACATTGTATCTTATTGCATGATATACATTGTTTAAACAATTGTATCATATTGTATGAGATACATTTTTAACAATTGTATCGTTTCATTGCCATTGGCAACAGGACCTGTGAAATGCTTCTTTCTTCAAAAATATAGACTTAAAAGCCTTATACAATAAAGATAACTATCAAACAGCTCCCATGGAACCTCAGGGCATTGATCCAAGGTGGCAGTTTTGGATGGCAATGTACAGGGAATTCAGTTAGTGAAACAAACGGTTTTGAAACTTGCTATGTATATATAGATAAATACCAACAAAACTTATTTCATATCAATCATATGTATTTTTTTCATTCAGTCTTTCATATTATAAAGTCAATAGGTATACCCTAAATATCTAATCCAAAGTTTACACTACTCAGTATTAATGGAAGTTCTTGACAATTATGAGTAGTGCAAACAATGGTGACCCATTTTCCTTCCTAAAACCTAGCTCTATCATTAGTCCTAAAAGCACTCGTTAAGTAACTGAATTCATGTAGGTTTGACCATCTATTTCTCCTAAATCTTTATTGATAATGACTTACCTTAAATCACCTTTTTTGTGGAGGTGGCCATAAATGACCAGACATTGGCCATTCTTTTAGGTGGCCATTCGGGTAGGTGGCCATAATGATCCTGGACCAACTGCAACATAATGAATGACACCATATATATCCGAGTAAATGCCTATAGATGCTTTTATTTGAGCAATTGTCATTATTGTGTGAGGATTCAGGAAGGAAGTCTCTATGCGGGAAAGTATTTTTTTTAACATTGCCAGGTATAGTGATGTGTGTTGATGTTCATGTAAAGCAAAGCTTCAATTGCTCGTGCAGCTTAATAATTTTGCAACAGATTTAAATTAGAATTAAAAGACAAGTATAATGAATTGTGGCAATTTTAATGATATAAACCGCATTATGATTGACTCACGGAAAGACTAGTAATTTATTTTTCCGGTGAACATAGTGCCCACAGTTATGGGTGTTTTTCCCACTTTTACAATCATTTTTTTTATTTTTGTAAGCCTAAAAAATGGTTAACAGGACTTTTTTGTTTATTTTCCTGCTTGCCGAGCATCACGGCTATGCTTGTGACATAGTATATGTAGAGTCTTTCACTCTCATGTAAGACCATTAAAGACAATAAAAAGTTATATAGACACAATTTATAAAAAGTTATACAGGTGAACTTGGATATGACGGACCACTGTATGACGGACTTTTGGCTATGACGGACGATATGCTTGGTCCCAGTCCCATGCATATTAACTACATGTATTGGACCATGCATAGGACGGATTCCATATGCCGGAACTCGGCTACCACGGACCAATATCACGACACACACGATGCTATTTACTATGTAATTAGCATTGTGTATGACGGACAAACAAGTTTCTAGCAGTCGGCTTATTCTCGCCGAGACTAACACATGTGCTGAGTTACGTTCGGCCAGACAGAACTCAGTTAACACTGTCTGGTATTTCTCAGCAGACAAATAAATGTATAATAAAAGTCCAGCCAGGCATATTCTTTTGCTGTTTTGACTTTTATATAGAGATCAACTGAATAATCTGCAATAAGATACACACTTGTATATGACGGACTAAGTCCATCATATGCGTATGACGGATTTTGCATATGACGGACCAATTTTCCTGGTCCCACTGAGTCCGTCATATCCAAGTTCACCTGTATAGACACAATTTTACAATCATGATGGCGCGTGAGCATTTATTCTACATTCCCCTTCAACAGCAGTCACAAACCAACGACTGTCTGAAAGTTATGGCTTTGTAATCCGTCTCGCCATGACCTCATTCCTTGCCATATTCTGCCGATGGAGGTCGCCACCTTTGTTGCGTAGACTGCTTGCGCACAATGCAAATTTTGTCCAAGTGAACTTCAGGATGGCGACACATTTTTCAAGGTATCAGTGTGTCTGATGATATGCTGCTAGTCATTTCGCACCTGCCAGCTGTTAGGTGAACATCGACACACCTCCCTGCATACATGGCAATGTTGAATAAATCTTTCCCTCATAGCGACTTCTCTCCTAACACAATTGCTCAAATATAGCATAGGTATTTACTTGGATGTATATGGATGCTTGTAGCTACTTTAGTTTTTGCTTTAGTTTTTGTATCCAATCATAAAGATGTACAAATTTAATTGCCGGTAAACGTTTTTAGGATTTTGGGTGCCATCTTGGATTCAAATATCGTTGACTTATTGCGATATCTTTGAAAATGTGTTTGATTTCTAATTAGGCTGATGACCACAGCCCTACAGATTACCGGCACCTCATGTACAGAAAATTGTCACAAAGTCCCCCCGCACTGTGCGCTTAATCAGAAGATTACGGTAAATCAAAATGCTTCCTTGGTGCTGCTTTTTAGCATCATGTCATGAAAAAATCAGAAATCAGAAATGATCAATATAGGGAATAGTTTTATCCTAGGATTAGGAGATGGCTGATATCCATCTTTTCATCCTGTTATGATCCCGGGAATCAAGTTATATCATTGGCAGTCCTAGTGTTGGGACGATCATCAATTATAATCGATAATCTATTGTTTGCCTCTCATATACTGATTTATCGATTACGAAACTGGCAACCGATAATAATCGGAAAATGTGACACCTAGTGGCAAAATATAGAACTAAATGACAGACAAGTTGTCAGCATCTTGCTATGAAACTAAGCTCCAAAAACACTTCAAAACAAAGTTAAGGTAGGTGCTAATAGCAAGTAATTGTCATAGATTATCACTTATTACTAGGCTCTAGACCTGTAGTACCCAATTACTGAAAAAGTGCGAAGAACTGATTATGATCGATAATCGATCGGTTGGCTGCAACTGATTATCGATCATGAAATTGCAACCGATTCCCAACCCTATAGGCAGTCCTAATATTTGCCTTTGCATGATACAGATCGACTTATGCAGAGATGGTATAGACCTTCAATCAGATATTTAGTATGCAATACTGCCACTAGGTGGGGTCCTAGTTTGGCTGTCTTTCTTGAGATAACCTAAGGCAAGATTGAATTTGTACATGATAGATGCAATGTTCTTATCTTATTATAGACACAAGGGATGATATGTACTTATTGTTAGGCCAAGAAAAAAAATATTGTTTGTTTCCTGTAATGGTCCAAAAAAAATAGGGTAGGTAGGTTGGTAAAATAAAAAAAAATGTGTGTTTTATGCATGTTTTACGTTGATTGGGAGTCGGGAGGAATGAAAAAACTTTAGGGTAGGGATTTTTTTGAATAAAAACTTGTTAGGGTAGGGTTACAGGAAACAAATAACTTTTTTTTTAGGCCTTATAGGGAATAAGTTGGCTGGCGAGGGCTTGGTGATGAATCCTGGGCATGAAGAACTAGAACTGGTGGGCAGATAAGGACCAGTAGGGCATCCAACTTAATCCCTTTTAAAGTCCATTTTCACAGAAAGAATACATGAAATCAAGACAAAAATGCACATAGCTGACAACCATTCGCGGTACATCAGTAAGGGGACATTGGAAATAATACAAACATTGGGCATAGTAAAACAAATATATATATATATATATATATATATATATATATATATATATATATATATATATATATATATATATGTATATATATATATATATATATAATATTATATATATATATATATATATATAGTTTTGAAACTTTTGCTGGTGCCTGTTTATATTTCTTATTAAATCAAAAAACAAGAAAGTTTGATATTAAGATAGAATAGATAATTTGAATTACTATAAAATAATAAATAAACATGCAAAAATTACTCTACAACAAGCAAATATTTCCGTGAAAGTGTGATGAACCGATTAATCGGTGATAGTCGGTTAAATTGTCGTAGCTGACTGATGATTGGTTGGGAAATTCTCCCACCTTTACTGATACAGTGGTATGCTAATGAGAGGTGCAATATCAAATCTAATAAGTCTGAACGGTCGATGTCTGACACCTTATGACCAATCAGCAGTAGGTGAATGATGATAGGTAATACCATTCATTGACATATACTAATAACTACGCCCTCTAATTCATTCAACTAACCACTCGGTAGGCATAGAATTGAATCTCTAATTTCAATGCAAAAGAAGTTGATAGTATATATTTCCATATATTGCAAATAGATGGCAGCAGTTACTGCATTAGATGTTTGGATGTGTTTATTCTCTAAAGGCATTTTGGTTTTGACATAGTTATAAAGATTTATTGACTTATATGGCAAGTGAAAGTGATTTTCAAATAAAAGTTTGTGTTACAGAGGAAAAGGTAGCTATTAAAGCTGTTTGCTACGTTTGAAGATTTTTTATCAGGAATTGACATTGACTCTGGAGCAGGCTTTCTTGATTTTGGGTTTAGCTCATTTATAAACTTCCACAGTTGTTTTTGATTACATTTGTTTCCCTGAAGTTTTTTATTAGTGAAGTAAGACTTTTTTGCATTTATTTTAGTTAAATTAGCTCTTCTTTTCCAGAATTTATACTGATCAAAATTTCCGTGAGCTTTAATTTTTTCACGTTTTGCTATGGCGGTCATAACTTTAGCTAGAAATAGGAGATGAAGCACTACTTACACCAGGTTAGACTTAAGGCACAGAATGCATCATTTACCGAAGGCCTAAAAAAAGAAATTGTTTGTTTCCTGTAATGGTCTGAAAAAAAATAGGGTAGGTAGGTTGGTAAAATTTATTTTTTTGTTAAAAATGTGTGTTTTATGCATGTTTTACGTCGAATGGGAGTTGGGAGGGCTGAAAAAACTTTAGCGTAGGGATTTTTTTGAATAAAAACTTGTTAGGGTAGGGTTATAGGAAACAAGCTTTTTTTTAGGCCTAAAAGGAAATGTAAGAGAACGGGTTGATAAACATCTATTTTCTCATGTTGGCGGGTAGCCTGATTTGTTAGCGGGGCGATCTTGTTCTGCTGAACTACCTGTAGACTTGCTGCAAGTCTGTGATATCTGGCTCTTTCACTGATCTGACTTGGGTTGATTTCACTCCAGTATTAGTTCTGAATAAATCCTCAAGGGGGACACACTTGATCTCTAGTCTCTCATGAAAACAGTGCTTCCATCTATAGTTTGAGAGAGACATCAAACCTACTTAGTATGTATAGTGGTGGGGGCATTATACCTAACACAGCCTGACAACCAGGCTAAACTACCTGGTAATCTAGCCACTCTAGGTGGTTTTTGAGCCCTTCAAGGGTCTCAATCCCCTGTGCCTCACAGCCTCTCAACACAGTCACATATATCATGTTCTAAGGTCACTGCCTCCTATAACTCATAATGGTAGTGGGTGAAACAGCCTTATTACCCTGATACAGGAGCAAGATAAATGAACCTGGCAGGGTCGGTAGCCACCCTGCTCTTAATGGCAAATGATATAATGAGAGCTGCGGCGCCCATTAGTGGTGGAGGGAGTAGAGAGTCTCCTGTGCCTCTCTGCTTCTCAGGCTTAGCACACAGCTAGGCGGTTTGGACCAATCAGAAGCCAGTATTGCCATGTAATATTTCTCATAAAATACGGCAAGAGTACTCTATGAGAATCCACACTGCCCCTTTGTATTACTAATTTGGAAAGTCATAGTAATACAAAGGGGCTCTGAGAGGCATCCTATAGATACCACCTGCAGGGATGATGAGCCCCAGTAGATGACAAGCTAGAATGTCAACACTACTCTACGTGGCAAGAAGGTTTGATGTCTCTAGCAAAGTATAGATGGCAGCACAGGTCTCAGGGGTTCTGGTTATCTATCACAGCACTTATAGTGGGTCCCCCTTGAGGTTTATTACAGAAATAAACCTGGACCTGGACCACTTGACGGCATGTTGAACCCTTAGCTAGACTAACTTCTAGTCTGTGTTATTACAGAAATAAACCTGGACCTGGACCACTTGGCGGCATGTTGAACCCTTAGCTAGACTAACTTCTAGTCTGTGTTATTACAGAAATAAACCTGGACCTGGACCACTTGACGGCATGTTGAACCCTTAGCTAGACTAACTTCTAGTCTGTGTTATTACAGAAATAAACCTGGACCTGGACCACTTGGCGGCAGGTTGAACCCTTAGCTAGACTAACTTCTAGTCTGTGTTAAAAAAAAGGAAAATAAAAATGATTTAAAAATTAAAAAAACTTCTAGTCTGTGTTATTCACTGCTAGCTCTGGACTCTTCTCTTTTGCTAAAGTTATTGGTGCTAGTATCTGTGAATGACCATAGATGGAGCCAGGGGTGGACACCCTGATCAGCTAGAACCAAGGAACTAGCCCCCTAGTGAGCAATTTCTGAACTAAATCCAGTTAGACATAGGTTTGAGTGGGTATACTTTTCAAGTAAGGCCAGTCCAAGTTGATTTTTGGTCTTACAGAATTTTTTGCTCCAAAAAGGTTTGTCATGTGCAAAAAAACTTCAAAATTCTTGGTCCAGAGGACACTGTTTACATCGGACAAAGCAGGATGTTGACTTTCGTGCGCAATGCACTTTGGGCGCGTGGACTCTTGAACAGTGCTAAAAAAGGTTGCCGGTTTAGACAAGAAACATTTCTCTGTTCAGACTGTATGCGATAGACCAAGATCGCATAATCAAGTTTATTTTGAATGTTTTCTTTAAATATAGTGGCCTGAAAGCGTAAAATTCAAGGCCTTTTGCGGGGTATGTTGTTTTTTCATAAAGGATTTCAATCCTGATTCAGTTCTGTTTCAATCCCCAAACAGGGTACCCTAGAGCTGCAGTTGGAGTTAAGTTCTCAACTGCAACCTTTTATGACTGTACTGCCATCTTTAGTTAGATAGAGACATAATGAGCCTACTTTCTATATATCTTGCTCAATAGTGATATTTGACTAACTCTGAGAGTAGTAGACAGGGAGTGGGCACTGGGCATGCATCATCAAATTTCGCTGCCTCTCACTATGACTCATAGATAACCTGTGTACCCCAGCCTGGCTGCCTGCTGACCCCATCTCCTCAAAGCAACCTATCTGACCTAGATAGGATGACATCCCCCAGCCAGCCAGTCGTTCAGCCAGTCTCTCTGCTGCATGCTTACAAAAAAATCATGTGACCAATATTTCCCCAGGCTACACCGCGTAACCCGAGGCGCAGATGCCCAGATGTTAGCTTGCAGTGCCTATGGGGTTGCGGATCAAGGTTATGTATTTCTCTGCCTAACTTAAGCCCAATAACTAGGATACTCTAGTACTTGAGAGTCAAGGCTGCCAGCAAAGCTTTTTTTTGGCAGACAAAATGGGTAGTGACAAAGGTTTTGGGTGTCCTGTGTTTCAGGTCAGACCCAGGGTTCGACTTTCCTAGGGGCCCGGGGGCATATGCCCCTAGATTTTGCTGTGGGCCCCTAGATCTTTCAGTCTAGGGGCCTAAAATAGTATGAAAAATAACCAGAAATTCTGTTTTTGACCACTTAATTTTATCGAAAGACCTCTTTGGTCTCCTAGCCTGAAATCAGCTAAGTTTCAGACCCTGAGACCTCAAGGCTGGTTTTTGCTGCTGCAAGCATTAATGGGTTAAAAGATACAACAGTTAGCTCTCTGTTTGGTGATTAGCTATTCTAACATCTAGGCTAATTACCTACTAGCATTTGACCTACTTCTATCCTTGGAAATGGAGCAAAATCATGCTGGTGTTAAATCAGATTCACTGAAGTCTCATTGTTGATAGATATTGACAGTATGGTTGACATTAAAATCAAGAATTTGATTGATGTACCGGTAGCAGGAATGTTGATCAACTTCTCTGCCGGTAGGGAGTGAGTCCAAGACATAGTCTTAGCCATCAGGGCGTTTGAGAGTCATTGGCACACCCAAACCTTCAAAAATCCACCCTCAGGACACCAAATTTCTTAAAATGTTAATACTTGAAAGGGAAAGCCCAGCTCCCTATTCCTGCTTTCTCTTAAGCAATGGTGGCATAGCTGCATGGTGCTTAGGTGATGCCAAAAAGCAGAGTGCATCATGGGAAGATGGACGCCCCTGTATGGCTGCCTCAGTCCTGTTACTAGCTCACTTCTGTAAGCTATAACTGAGTAGTGCTGTAGAAGACAGGTTCGGGGGAGGTCTTATTTGAAAGGTGACATGTATAAGCTCATTTTGAACCTAAATTATTCTGATGGTGCATTTGCCCTTTAAGGCCAAGAAAAAAATATTGTTTGTTTCCTGTAACGGTCTGAAAAAAATAGGGTAGGTAGGTCGGTAAAATATATTTTTATATGAATTTGTTTGTTAAAAATGTGTGTTTTATGCATGTTTTACGTTGATTGGAGTTGGGCGGGCGTAAAAAACATTAGGGTAGGAATTTTATTTGATTAAAAACTTGTTAGGGTAGGGTTACAGGAAACAAACAACTTTTTTTTTAGGCCTAAGTATGAATGGGTTAACCTATGAACTGAGTGCATTTTAACTTTTTTACGTGTCTAAAGCCTATACACTGGTTTGGACTCCTAGCCCTAGTTTGATCTATTTGACCTGTTAATTCCCACAAGACCCACAACTTTCAGCACTTATCATGGATATGTTCAGCCTTGAATAGGTTAACTAATGTGGACTAGGCTGCCAATAGTGGGGAGGTTCACAGGTCTTCATGACCATTATCAAAGCTGTCCTAGTAACGTGAGTGTGAATGAAAGAGAGGAAGTCCTGATTAGCTGCTATATCTAGTGTTGTGGGCTCTCCCAGAAACCTGACCCGAAAGAGTGCTAGTAATATGTATCATAGGGTGGTAGCCTGGTGCTCAGGCTCAGTTAAGGTGCTTCAGTACACGGGGGGCCACGATCTCTTTTCAATTGGCCGCAGACGAAGTCCAGCCGTCTCGACCGCAGACATTCCACTTGTAAGCCAGGGCGCGTTTTTTCAACACATTCATGCCAGTGAGCCTGAACACTGACCTGCTTATAACCTTGTGATCAGAGCAATTGTAAAAATATTCAAAAGAGAACTGTTGGTCGAAATTAATTACAACTGTATAAGAACCGTAGATAAATGAAATAATATTTCTTTTCCAAGCCCTATTATTGTACGGCCGAACCTAAGTTTATTTTGGGTCACATATAACATCATTCTAATTTTTTAAACATTGAAATCTACTGCATCAAATAATTTGGAGTGGTTAAAAATCAAATACGAGAAGAGAGATTCAGGAGAAATGATCCGTTGTGTGCGCATCCTAAGCAAATACTAGTAGGTCACTCGCAATGTCAAACAACCTGGAGTCTAATAGTCAAACAACATTTGGTTTACTGTTGCATAAAACGAACGCAAGTGACTGACAGTGGAAACACTAGATGGCAGCACCAACCTAATACACACGTGTGCTGTTTTGGAAATTTAAGATAAACAACAACTCGAAATTGCAGTTTTATTGACGTATGATGTATGTTACATCACTGTGCACAGGCATACCACAATAGTGAATAGTGAGGCATTCGTTTACTCGAGTATGGAGTGATGTAGCGTGTCGTACGACAGTGCAGGTAATGCAAATGGCGACCGAATCAGTGATTATACTACACTTGGTCACTTCAGGCATGAACTGTATAGAGTTGGCAGCATGATATGAGTTTATTTTGCGGTATGCCTGTGAGTATGATTACAAACAAACCCACATTGGATTTCAAAAACTTTACTGTTGCATAATTTGGTCGTCAAATCTAAACGTTTGGATGTTGTAATTTTCCCTTTATTTTGATCAATATTTTCGTTTGTTTTGCACTATCCAGCAGTTTAATGTTATGGTTTTCATGCAGGTTGGGTGTCTTCGTGCTCTGCACCTATGAATTATATAGACCCTCTGATATGATGGGCATACAGCCTGATACAGGCTGTATTCTAGGGAAGTCGGTTAACACTCTTTAAGCCCCTACTGAAGCACCTTAAATATAATACCTCTACTCAACTACTAGACTAGGTTCATAGTCCCTAACAAGTTGACATTCCCTTCTGTGCTGACCAAGCAGTGTGGTGTAGTACCAGGTATGGTAGATAGATGGCACCACCTGATCCTCAGATCTCTATAGGTTTTAGTAATCAAACTGAATCCTGGTGAGATAAGTGTAAACTAAATGGACCACTATGGCCACCTCGTCTAGAATATTTGGTGCTAACAGAAAATACATATAACAGCCTAGAAATCTAGGCTACTCAACTACATGCTAAATGGGTTTATTGCCTCTATCAACGTATAGATGGCCGCACAGTTACCAGGATTTGTAGTTATCTACCAAGAAAATCATACCCCTAGGGGATTGATATAGTACAAAACCTAAACTCAACTTGGGGTAGGTCATTGCAACCTAATGTACATTTTTGAGAAAGCCATCCACTTTCCTGGTTAACACTGGGAAACTTGTAAAATTGTGCAAGGAAACCAAGTGGCTGGATAGGTATTGATACAATATACTGAGGCCTAAAAAAAGTTGTTTGTTTCCTGTAACCCTACCCTAACAAGTTTTTATTCAAAAGAATCCCTACCCTTAAGTTTTTTCTGCCCTCCCAACTACAAATCAACTAGAGCATGCATAAAACACACATTTTTGACCAAAAAAATAATCAAAATTTTACTGACCTACCTACCCTATTTTGTTTCAGACCGTTACAGGAAACAAACAATTTATTTTTTAGGCTTGATCAAGAGACAGCCTGTTAAGCCAGACCACCTAACACCATCTTGGGAGATAAATGGAAAGTTACCACAACTCCCTGAGGGCTGACCACTTGGCATTTTGTGCCTGATAGAAAATAGCAGTGTGAACATATGCAAAAAACAGCCTCAAATTTGTTCACCTCCATACCCATACTGGATAAAGCCTAGCCTTCCTAGGAAATTCTCTGATTTTCCTAGTAGAACCGTAGGAACTCCCTAATATTTTAATTTCATTTGATGAGGGTTGAAACATATATAGGACATCAAAAATGATAATGTTTGCTCTGTTGAACACCAGCCCATTATCATTATTATATTGTTTGCTATGTTGAACACTGGCCCAGTATAATAATCTGTTTGCTGTAATGAACACTGTCCAGTATCATTATTATATCGTTTCTATAATAAACACCGGCCCAGTATCATTATTATATTGTTTGCTATGTTGAACACTGGCCCAGTATTATAATTCTGTTTGCTATAATGAACATGGCCCAGTATCATGATTATAATGTTTGCTATAATGAACATGGCCCAGTATCATGATAATAATAAACATCGGCCCAGTATCATAATTATATTGTTTGCTATGTTGAACACCGGCCCATTATCATTATTATATTGTTTGCTATGTTGAACATGGGCCCAGTGTGATAATTCTGTTTGCTATAATGAACATGGCCCAGTAGCATGATTATAATATTTCTATAATAAACACCAGCCCAGTATCATAATTATAATGTTTGCTATGTTGAACACTGGCTCAGTATAATACTTCTGTTTGCTATAATGAACACGGCCCAGTATCATGATTATAATGTCTCTATAATAAACACCGGCCCAGTATCATAATTATATTGTTTGCTATGTTGAACACTGGCCCAGTATAATACTTCTGTTTGCTATAATGAACATGGCCCAGTATCATGAATATTCATGATTATAATGTTTCTGTAATAAACATTGGCCCAGTATCATAATTATATTGTTTGCTATCTTGAACACTGGCCCAGTAAAATACTTCTGTTTGCTATAATGAACATGGCCCAGTATCATGATAATAATAAACATCGGCCCAGTATCATAATTATATTGTTTGCTATGTTGAACACCGGCCCATTATCATAATTATAATGTTTGCTATGTTGAACACCGGCCCAGTATCTAAGTCCTAGGGTTATTTTTTCTTAGCACAGGATTCAGGTTTGCTGTGGATGAGTGACATCAGGGACTTCTCAAGTGTTAGTTCTCATTGTATTAAACTAGATTAACTGTTTTGTCTGGTTGCTATACAGATGTGCGGTGTTGTGAAAGGCTGTTATGTTTACAAGTTTATGTTTTATCTGATGTTCTAGATTTTAATGGCTACCTTGGCTCTATTTTGCTTAGTGTTCCACAAAAAAAACTGCCATTTGGACCTGTGATACTTATGAAAAGAAATTTGAATGTGATATTAGATTTACAAAAAATCATGAAGAGGAGTTATTTAGTGTTTTGTTCGGAGGAACATTTCTCTCTGAAATAGCACTGCTAAAATATATATTTGTGTTATAGTTGGTATATTTTTTAATGTCTCCCCAAGTCCAGAGTGAATGTGTTGTGTAGAAACCACATGTCACATCCTTGTCATGCTTGGCAGTAAAGAGGACTCCATTGACTGGGCAAAGACAGTGGGCTCATTCAGTGAATGCTCACTGTCGCTTTTTCATAGGAGTGTCCTCACATGATCCTTTCCTAGCCTGCTAAGGACATGATGACAGGAATTTGAGGCAGCTTGCCCCAGGCCGTGCATTTCCCCTTCTTCTCTAGCCTTTCAAAAGTATACCATCTTATAACTGAGACCCATCTACTGTCTTAGTGCTGGGGAGGACCACTGAACACAGGCTGTATTTGGTGAGGGGGGATGTGGCATGAGTGCTGGGGAGGGCCACTGAACACAGGCTGTATTTGGTGAGGGGGATGTGGCATGAGTGCTGGGGAGGGCCACTGAACACAGGCTGTATTTGGTGAGGGGGATGTGGCATGAGTGCTGGGGAGGGCCACTGAACACAGGCTGTATTTGGTGAGGGGGATGTGGCATGAGTGCTGGGGAGGGCCACTGAACACAGGCTGTATTTGGTGAGGGGGATGTGGCATGAGTGCTGGGGAGGGCCACTGAACACAGGCTGTATTTGGTGAGGGGGGATGTGGCATGATAGCTGGGGAGGGCCACTGAACACAGGCTGTATTTGGTGAGGGGGGATGTGGCATGAGTGCTGGGGAGGGCCACTGAACACAGGCTGTATTTGGTGAGGGGGGATATGGCATGAGTGCTGGGGAGGGCCACTGAACACAGGCTGTATTTGGTGAGGGGGGATGTGGTATGAGTGCTGGGGAGGGCCACTGAACACAGGCTGTATTTGGTGAGGGGGGATATGGCATGAGTGCTGGGGAGGGCCACTGAACACAGGCTGTATTTGGTGAGGGGGATGTGGCATGAGTGCTGGGGAGGGCCACTGAACACAGGCTGTATTTGGTGAGGGGGATGTGGCATGAGTGCTGGGGAGGGCCACTGAACACAGGCTGTATTTGGTGAGGGGGATGTGGCATGAGTGCTGGAGAGGGCCACTGAACACAGGCTGTATTTGGTGAGGGGGGATGTGGCATGAGTGCTGGGGAGGGCCACTGAACACAGGCTGTATTTGGTGAGGGGGATGTGGCATGAGTGCTGGGGAGGGCCACTGAACACAGGCTGTATTTGGTGAGGGGGATGTGGCATGAGTGCTGGGGAGGGCCACTGAACACAGGCTGTATTTGGTGAGGGGGATGTGGCATGAGTGCTGGAGAGGGCCACTGAACACAGGCTGTATTTGGTGAGGGGGGATGTGGCATGAGTGCTGGGGAGGGCCACTGAACACAGGCTGTATTTGGTGAGGGGGGATGTGGCATGAGTGCTGGGGAGGGCCACTGAACACAGGCTGTATTTGGTGAGGGGGGATATGGCATGAGTGCTGGGGAGGGCCACTGAACACAGGCTGTATTTGGTGAGGGGGGATGTGGTATGAGTGCTGGGGAGGGCCACTGAACACAGGCTGTATTTGGTGAGGGGGGATATGGCATGAGTGCTGGGGAGGGCCACTGAACACAGGCTGTATTTGGTGAGGGGGATGTGGCATGAGTGCTGGGGAGGGCCACTGAACACAGGCTGTATTTGGTGAGGGGGATGTGGCATGAGTGCTGGGGAGGGCCACTGAACACAGGCTGTATTTGGTGAGGGGGATGTGGCATGAGTGCTGGAGAGGGCCACTGAACACAGGCTGTATTTGGTGAGGGGGGATGTGGCATGAGTGCTGGGGAGGGCCACTGAACACAGGCTGTATTTGGTGAGGGGGATGTGGCATGAGTGCTGGGGAGGGCCACTGAACACAGGCTGTATTTGGTGAGGGGGATGTGGCATGAGTGCTGGGGAGGGCCACTGAACACAGGCTGTATTTGGTGAGGGGGATGTGGCATGAGTGCTGGAGAGGGCCACTGAACACAGGCTGTATTTGGTGAGGGGGGATGTGGCATGAGTGCTGGGGAGGGCCACTGAACACAGGCTGTATTTGGTGAGGGGGGATATGGCATGAGTGCTGGGGAGGGCCACTGAACACAGGCTGTATTTGGTGAGGGGGATGTGGCATGAGTGCTGGGGAGGGCCACTGAACACAGGCTGTATTTGGTGAGGGGGGATATGGCATGAGTGCTGGGGAGGGCCACTGAACACAGGCTGTATTTGGTGAGGGGGATGTGGCATGAGTGCTGGGGAGGGCCACTGAACACAGGCTGTATTTGGTGAGGGGGGATATGGCATGAGTGCTGGGGAGGGCCACTGAACACAGGCTGTATTTGGTGAGGGGGGATGTGGTATGAGTGCTGGGGAGGGCCACTGAACACAGGCTGTATTTGGTGAGGGGGAATGTGGCATGAGTGCTGGGGAGGGCCACTGAACACAGGCTGTATTTGGTGAGGGGGGATGTGGCACGAGTGCTGGGGAGGGCCACTGAACACAGGCTGTATTTGGTGAGGGGGGATGTGGCATGAGTGCTGGGGAGGGCCACTGAACACAGGCTGTATTTGGTGAGGGGGGATGTGGCACGAGTGCTGGGGAGGGCCACTGAACACAGGCTGTATTTGGTGAGGGGGGATGTGGCATGAGTGCTGGGGAGGGCCACTGAACACAGGCTGTATTTGGTGAGGGGGGATGTGGTATGAGTGCTGGGGAGGGCCACTGAACACAGGCTGTATTTGGTGAGGGGGGATGTGGCATGAGTGCTGGGGAGGGCCACTGAACACAGGCTGTATTTGGTGAGGGGGGATGTGGCACGAGTGCTGGGGAGGGCCACTGAACACAGGCTGTATTTGGTGAGGGGGGATGTGGCACGAGTGCTGGGGAGGGCCACTGAACACAGGCTGTATTTGGTGAGGGGGGATGTGGCATGACTGCTGGGGAGGGCCACTGAACACAGGCTGTATTTGGTGAGGGGGGGGGGGGGGTGGCATGAGTGCTGGGTAGGGCCACTGAACACATGCTGTATTTTAATAAGGGTTTAGAATGACCACAGCACAATGTGGGCAACCAGGCTCCTTATAGGAATCATTATGTGTTATCTCCTCAAAATCGTTTGTTTATATAATGCTTCCAGTTACTAAACATTACTGGCAAGTAGGTCATGTGGCATAGATATGTGATAGCAGTATGAAGCCTCCAAGTTGCCCTTCGACCAGATATTGTGAAAAAACTGCTTGTAACATTGTCATTTCACAGTCACGTGTATTCTCCAGGTCACGGTATATAAATATTTATATTTCCTATATGTGTGTTATTGAGGGGTGAAACTTGTTGTTGTTCAAGTATGTTTGGGATATTTTTTGACTGATTTTCAGAAAGATGGCTCAGTTCTAGGATATAAATACACATCAATGTGGTTCCAGCTTCCTGTTAAGATACAGTGCGTCATTTAGCACTTGAGCTGACAGATTATTTCAAGAGTAATCTGTATTGGTTGCGGTTGGAGAAATTGAGCAGTAGCACACACAAACACTGGTTACTTAAAGCGACTGGGATCACAACACTTAGACGGGAAAACAGGTACAAAGATTGCTTTAAGCAATTTGATGTATTTTTTACCCATTCTTTTTTGCTGAGCCTGACTGTTTTGTTCACATCATTCAGTCAAAACAAAAACATATTTTGGAAATCTTTTAAAGCAGAATTAAGTTAGGTTCAACCAGGAACGTTCATGAAATGATTTATTCTTGTGTTATTTGCTGAAGATTATCACATTTATGACAATTCAAGGCTGACTGCAAGTAGGAATAGATTGGAGTAAGGATGTTTTTGTGGATCAAATGAAATATTATTTATTTCTCAAAAATTTAATGAATTTTCTATTACTGCAGAATGAAACGGATTAATCAAGGAATTCCCATTTAGGGAATTCTTCTGTTTGTTTCGGCTTTTCATCACTCTCACTGATTAAGGTTACGTATAATAGCAGTGAAACAGATAGCCAGGATCAGGAAGTATTTCCCTCTCCTTTTATCATACCATTGGATCTCTTGGTCGTAGAGGCTACGCTTAAACAGACGCAGGCACCAACATCAGTCTGCTGCTGAGTATTTCTCAAAATACCAGCTACTGTAAAACCCTTTATAACCACGCCCCTTTTTATTCACGCAATTGCAGTGTGAATGCAATCGCGGCCATTTAATTACACGCATCAACTGTATTACCACTAGATGGGGCATTGTTATGCTATGTTGAACATATATCAGCGCCAGTAATATACGCGTTATCATCACCTAGCGCGAAATGCGTGAAATTAAAAGGAGCGCGATAATAATGGGTTTTACAGTATTAAGGATTAGCAATAATGAGATGGAACTGTATATATAGTCTTACAGGGCTAATCAATATGTGTGCCAATTCTGCTATAGCTCTAGCCTTAAAGAAAAAAATCCAATATAATAAGAAAATAATCATAACTGGAAAAAATCAAACTAAAAGCGAAAAAATAAAGAGAAAAACAATGCCTACACATACACAATATCTAGATAAAACAAAACAAAAAATAACTAGGCAATCTAGGAACAAAATTGTGCCTAACAATTTTCCCTGCTAGGTAAAGGAGCATCCTTTGCCTTGCTTGATTGAGTTGACAACTAAATTGCTTAGCTGCTCTAAAGCTGAATATATGACTTTAAGCACATCCCTACCCTTCTTTTACACTAGGATCAGTACTTGAAGGTTAGCTAAAATAGGAGGAAACTAGCTAACCATGGAGTGCAAACAGTTATTGTCTTGGTTGCCACACACCTTCGTGTTAACAGGGTCTGACACTTAGATTTCAGGTTAGGGGCCCGAAAAGGACTTGATAAAAAATAAGTGGTCAAAAATTGGATTTCTGGTGATTATAATACTATTTTGGGCCCCTAGTCGGAAAAATCTAGGGGCCCACGGCAAAATCGTGGGGCATATGCCCCTGGGCCCCTTGGAAAGTCGAACCCTGTTGTATATCAGTGTATATGTGAATGGAATAGTACAACACAGTAACTAGGCTAATCGAAGGTCAGTGGTCACCTGGGTGTTGAAGGGCAATCAGGCTCCCCAGGTCAACTCTCCTATATCTCACTGTGTGTGGCTGTGTCTGAAAGTGCAGCAGCAATAGTCCCTCCGAGCAACACACAGGTAACCTTGTAGCAATAACTTTGTACCTCGTTGAATTGACAACCCATGGGGACTACTCTAGGTGATCATTTTAGAGGGGTGGTCAGCAGGGTAGTCAAAAGATAAGGTTGATGTACAGCAAATACAGGCAGGGACTTAAACACATTAATGCTTAAGGCTTCATTCGGAAATTGTTGTCTGGAGCGATGATACTTTTGACAATAACTTTTGAATTGGGAATTATTTTACAAAATATTTGAAGGAGAGTTGTTGGTAATGTTCTGATCAACATTTCTCCTTCAAATATTTTGCCAATTGTGCTAAAACCTGAAAGATTTCTTCAATATTGTCAGGCTGGTTTTGGCCGCTGTGAGCATTAATGGGTTAAGATATTCCATGTCCCTGATATAGTTAGTGCGATAAAATCAGGGGTGGAAAATTCCAAAGATGTTTCTGCATTTGATGGGTAAGTTAGACTTCACTCATTCAAGCATACTCATATTTTTCTTTTGAAAATCATCATCTTGATATGTGGATACTCTTGATGAAAAGCAACTAAGGCCACTCCAATTTAATTACTTGTCTTACGAGCTCCAGAGTTTGGAAATGAGCCATTTTGGAATAAAAAAAAAGTTGAAAAATGTGTGTTTTTTTATTATTTTTATTTTTTTTAGAGTCTGCCGACTAGGACTGGTAGTGAGATGTTTCTAACAGCCTATTCTCAACTAAATAAAATCAATCAATCCTGTAACCTGAAGACTGGGAGATATACATCCTCAAATCTGAGGCTCTGCTACAGCATTGATAAATCCCTGTAGTTGATTGAATCACCCTTACAATGTATATTCTTAAAACTTGCACTTTTTTTTTCTTTTTTTTTGGAGTCTGACAGAAAATCTCCAAACGACTTTCGTCCGTAAGACACCAAAGTCGACTTTTATTTTTATTTTTTTTGGAGTCTGACAGTATTTTTTGTCCTCAAAAAGCTCGTAAGACAAGTAAATAAATTGGAGTGGCCTAAGGAATAAAGTATGAAACATGAAATACTAAAATAGGAGAATTGGTGTTTGGGTTTGAATTTGAATTTCTCTTTCAAATATTTCCAGCAGTTGCTTAGTTTGACCAGGTAGATATTATCAAATCATGTCAGCCGCAGGGTCTGACACTAAGATTTCAGGCTAGGGGCCCGAAAACATCTTTTGATAGAAATATGTGGCCAAAAACAGGATTTCTGGTTATTCATCATACTTCTTTGGGCCCCTAATCTGAAGAATCTAGGGGCCCACAGTAAAATCTAGGGGCATGTATATGCCCCAGGGCCCCTGCAAAAGTTGAACCCTGTGCAAGAAGGGGTTTTAGTGAACTCTTTGCTGGAGAAATGTTGATTAGAACCAAAGCCACATTGTTGTTTATCAACTTGTTCATTTAAATTCTTTTTTAGGCCTTATCTGAACTGATGTCTCATCTTACTACACTGTAGTATATATGAGCTACAGTCAGGTGATGTAGGTAGCTGAATTATCATGTGATGGAATGAGGTGAATGTCATCACTACTTCTTCACTGCATATTAGGCCTAAAAAAGTTGTTTGTTTCCTGTAACCCTACCCTAACAAGTTTTTATTCAAAAAAATCCCTACCCTAAAGTTTTTTCCGCCTTCCCAATCCCAATCAACGTAAAACATGCATAAAACACACATTTTTGACCGAAAAAATAATGCAGGTTTTTTTATATGCAAGAGAATACAACACAAAGCCAATATCTTCAATCATCAGTAGGTTTAGATCAAAAGTTAATCAGCTGTGAAATTAAAGCCAATTCTCATGCTGTAAAAGTGTGTAATAGTTACCCCCCCCCCCCCCCTGAAAATTTGCGCAAAAGTCCTATAAAGTTTTCCAGGCGGGGGGGGGGGTCATTCATTGTTGCTTCAGTGGTGGAGGCATATTCCTTTAGAAAAAGTTACCTTAATATTATTCTCCAGGGGCAAATAAAATCACACAGGTCACAGGGGCAAATTTTCTATGGGGAATCATGTCGTACCATTCGTAATAGTTTCTTCACTCCCTGTTTATATCCTATGTGTTATTTCTTCCCTTAGGTGAATCCTGGGCGGCTGAAACTGGAGGATGGAGGTCATTGTTCAGAGTCTGCTGCAGAATGAAGCGGGGAAGGGGCAGAGCACCTTAGCCGTCAGCCTGGACCAGACCGTAGAGAGCCTCATTGTGAGGTTCTGTGAGGAGAAGGGAATACCCCCGCGCAAGGAGTACATCATCAGGAACCACAACAATGACATCATCCACAACTCCAGGCTACTTGGCATCTGTGGCCTCAAGGATGGAGAACTACTCTACCTCGACTCACTGGGTGGGTACACACTTTTTATAACCCTTTCAATGCTGAGACAACTTTTGTCTAAGGCACAAAAAATCTAAATATCTTGAAAATCATCTAAACCCTGTCATGTTGGTATTCGTTGGAAAGCTCTCAATGAGTACAGATGAATACCCATTTGCCAGGGTTTCAGTCATTTTTTCAGTTTTTTGCATCATTTTGTATTGGCCAAATTATCCACCAGCAGCATAAGGGTTAAAAACCTCTTTATGCTAAAACCTCCTCTCTCTCTAAGAGTCTTCATGATGTCTTTCTAACAAAGGCAATTGAGTGTTTGAAGTACATGTATTTGAAGGAGAAATGTTGATCAGATGATATCTAACCACTCTTCCTCAAATATAGTTTATGATTACTTCCAAAGTTATTTTCATAAGGCTTGAAAAAAAAGTTGTTTGTTTCCTGTACCCCTACCCTAACAAGTTTTTATTCAAAAAAATCCCTACCCTAAAGTTTTTTTCCGTCCTGCCAACTCTCAATCAACGTAAAACATGCCTAAAACACATATTTTTGACCAAAAAAAAATGAATCTTTTTTTTTTACCAACCTACCTACCCTATTTTATTTTCAGACTGTTATTGGAAACAAACAATTTCTTTTTTTAGGCCTAAGTACAATAGGTCCAGATGACATGTGTCAAGCTGATATCCAGGCATGAATTGGCTAACCCATTCATATTGTCTGGAGATCTGCTTGTGAAGTGTTGTCTGGTCCTTATATGGTTTCGATAATAATGTAGGAATTACCCATAAAATGGCTAAGAATTTTCACAAGTTGAGAGGTTACAATCTTCTCAACCACTTATGGTACAGGATGCATTTTCCATGGACGTCCAACCCATGTCTCTGTTTGATGCTTGTGTGATTTTTGAGCCACTAGTTTGGCGAAGATGCCTGTTCGTCATATTTTTCTTTTAATAGTGTGTTTATTGTCCTGTGTCTGTAGTGCAACCAGCTCTTTTTATTTTATTTTTATTTTTTTTCATCTCTGGTTTTATTTGTGTTTTTGCGTGGTTGCTGGCTGTTGAGCTTGGCGGAGGTGGCTGGTGTCCTGTTATGTGGACTGTGTTGTATATCAGTGCATAACTGCTAAATGCTGGCTGTAGGCTGTATGAGGGCTTCACATATATATATATAGCTAGAAAGATCTGTCCATAGAACCTGTTTCTGTGGTGTACCCCTCTCAGCTCTCTTCAGCAGGTGTCACATTTAACCCATTAACACTTAAAAGTTCCTCCAGAAATTGTCGTCTGGATCGACGATACTTTTTGACGATAACTTATGAATTGAGAATGATTTTACAGAATATTTGAAGGAGAGTTGTTGATAATGTTCCGATGAACATTTCTCCTTAAAAAACTTTGCCAATTCTGCTTTAGCCTGAAAGATTTCTTCAAAATTGTCTGGCTGGTTTTGGCCGCTGTGAGCATCAATGGGTTAAGTAAAAAGGCAGGAAATTAGTACTTTGGGTCAGACTAATTACTCACTGAATGTATGTATCCTTTGAAAAAGGAAGTGCCCTGAAATTAGAAAAACTTGTACTAAGGCACTGGTATTTCACTATTTGGCAATGCTGTTCAAGAAATCTTACATCTTAAATACAATTGGTTATTCCAGGCATATTATTATATATATTTAAACAATAGCTGAAAAACCTAAAGAAAAACCAATCAAAATAAAACAAAGCCAAGCAATCACTTGACGTGATCTGCACTTTGAGGCCATTGGCGTCGCTCTTGTTGTCAGCTTATGTTCACTCAGCATTGAAACATGTTTCACATACAGCCATCCTCTAAAATTCCTTTATTTCCCAAAAAATAAAAGTCAAGAAGTTGCATGCCATTTGAAATCAATGTTTAGGGTAGATGGGTAGAAGCATTGGTAGTGGGTGAAGCCTTCAACCCTTATTCATCTGTTACTGCTCCACTCATCCTTAAACCTGGAGTGTTTGGGGTACCCAACCTTAAATAGAGAAATGCAAACCAAACCAAATGTTCATTAATTATCAAATGGAATGAATGGCAAATTGTCTGCTGACCCCCAGAAAAGTTTCTTTAACTAGAAAAAAACAAAAACAAAATCAACCCTCTACAATGCAGGTAGTCCACCTGAAAGACACACTATATTGGCCTTAGGCCTAAAAAAAGAAATTGTTTGTTTCCTGTAACGGTCCGAAAAAAATAGGGTAGGTAGGTCGGTAAAAAAACTTTTTTTGCATTATTTTTTTGGTCATAAATGATTGTTTAATGCATGTTTTACGTTGATTGGGAGTTGGAAGGGCAGAAAAAATATTTAGGGTAGGGATTCTTTTGAATAAAAACTTGTTAAGGTAGGGTTACAGGAAACAAACAACTTTTTTTAGGCCTTATATTAAGTGATTTTCATGCATTAGCTAGGTTGTGTGCTTTTTCATTATTTATTAAGGCAGCTCAGGGGAGGTTTGGTGGTCAGGTAATGTTGCCATTAGCTCCTGCTGCCACTGCTGCTGCTGCTGCTGATGATGAATTATGGCAATACTTCATATGCCTGGACTACCCGTGATGCTTATAGTGACTGCAGGCAAAAATCTGCATGCCGAGGTATCCTGTAACACCACTACAAGCTCAGATAACCTGCTGTGTCGGCGGGCATAATAAATAATAATAATTGGAATTTATATAGCGCCATTTTCATTCATAAAATGTTCAAAAGCGCTGCAAATTGTCATAGTTTGAGTCATTAAGTCAACAAACGCCTCAATGGGCGAGCCTGAAAAGGTGTGTTTTGAGACACGTCTTGAAGGCCTGACACGATGTAGAATCCTTCAGGTGTTGTGGAAGCGCATTCCATAATCTCGGTGCACTAATGGAGAAAGCGCGATCTCCAAATTTGAGTCTAGTCCGAGGCTCATCCAGAAGGCTCTTTGTTTCTGATCGTAGATGGCGTCTGGGTTTATATTAGGCACGAGCAGCTCCTTGATGTACTTAGCTGCAAGTCCGTTTAGCGCCTTGTATACCAGCAGTAGGACCTTAAATTGGATGCGGAATTTGATTGGTAGCCAGTGAAGCTTGATGAGAACAGGAGTGATATGCATAGGAACCCTAGGTGCTATAGTACCATTAGTCTCTCTCGGCCCCGCAAGCCAGCAGTGAACCCATTCATGTCTGTACCATTCAAAATCACCTAGCCTATTTTATTTAATATCTTTGCAGCATTTGCATTTTTTTGTGAAATATTTGTAGAAGAAATCTCAATCAGAAACAGACCAGCATCTATCTTTCAAATATTTGAAAATTTAAGCCTATAATTTCAAATTATTATTTTTTTAATATATCAGAGATCGAGATGAAACTTTCCATGGTCTCTAGTCATGAATGGGTTAAATTGGCACTACTTTCCAACTCAACATTGTAGCTGTGACATTCGACACTATTTCTTGATTTCAAATGCGGCATTCTAGTGGTACAAAAGGGAGAGGATCTTAATATTTAGTCTGGTGATTAATCAGATGAAAGCAGTAACCTTCCCCATGCTGTATACATTAATCAACTGAAAAAAAACCTGTAAAACAAACCCCTTAAACTAAGCACAACGTGGGTTGAGTTGAGTCCTGGTAACATTTTTCATCCAACGGATACTGGTAAACATGGAAGGGTTTAGATGGTTTTTCGAAAAACTTTGCATCCTTGTGCTTTGGACGAAAGTAGCCTCAGCATTGAAAGGGTTAAGAAAGTAGGGGGTTGACTTTGGATGATGAACCAACAGTCGGCTCAGATTTGGGCTCTCAACCATTGGTCTGAGTGCCGGCCACTTATGACCAAAGGCTATTTTGACCCCAGTATCCCTGCCAGTAGAAGGGTTGAGGAAGAGCAAGGCTGTGGCCTAGATTCTAGGCTGTTATAGGCATACACGCGAACATTCACATTTGCCAAACTTTGAATGTATACTTCTTTGATGAACAATTTGAGTACTCTTGTTTCAATCAAAAACAGATCCAAGGCTTTCAGACATATTTTGACACTGTTTTTCTCTCACCAAGTTGTCAAGGTGGTGATATATGTATACATTTATCTCCCCAGGTGGTGTTGGAGAGCTCTGTTGACTGAAAGCTGTTGTTCTCGTATAGTTATCCCATTCACCTTCCGATATTTTTCAAAATACTACTTTTTTGATGATTAAGGTCAGTATATTGGGTTTTTTGTTCCTAATTTGGGCATATTAAAAAGAAAATTAAAATTCCAGAATTTCTTAAAAAAAATAAGTAAATTTGCTCCGACGTAACTCCTACAAATTTTTATGAAAAAACTACCTACTCACCGTACGCAAAAAGGCCTTGGTTTTATGTTTTCAGGTAACTATTTTTAAAGAAAACTTTCAAAATAAACTTCATTTTGCGATCTCGGTTTATTGCATACATCTTCTAAACCGGCAATCATTTTGGCACCGCTACGATGTCCCCATGCCCATAATGCTTTCTGCAACATCCTCCTTCTTCCGGTGAAAAACACTGTTCTCCGGACTGAAAGTAAAGTGTGTTTTTTTTTTTAGATTTTTGGCGCCTGACAAACATTTTTGGAGCAAAAAAAATTATAAGACCAAAAATCAACTTAGACTGGCCTAATGTCCAAAGTCTCAGACCATGTAGTGTGAGCACTCCAGAGGTCAAAGGGTCAGTGTTGGTAAAGACCATGCAGTTTCGGAAATAGACAAGAAGTCAGCATTCTTTCATTATTGAGTGTTGCGTAGGAGAAGAATGACTAGATTGTGTTCCTATTCAAATATTGATTTTGGCAGGAGCACTCATAATAATAACAAGCCGACCGTATGCTAACGCCACATGGTTTATAATGGAAACTCCGAACTGGATCAAATCATCCTTCCTGTTAAATAAACATATATAAGCGCTACCCCGCTACCAGCCAGCTATTTTCATTGGAAATATCCATGTTACTGTATGGTGCTTCTAACAGCTGTGGCCCCGTAGCATGTATAATTGATTCCATAATTGGCCTCGCAGTGCATGTATGATCAAACAGCAAGTAATATATATTGGAAGTTGGGTGTAGTTGCTATTATTCTGTATTGTGCTTGGCATGTTGGGTACTCTGTGGTGGTGATTCTGCTGTTAGCTCGTGAATGTTGCTGCCAGGGACCCTGGTATTTAGCAGGTCATCTTCGCTTCCGCAGCGGTAAATGTTTTGAGAGCTGCGCTATCGCTGCCCGTGTGTGTGTCCGGGAAGCGTCGGATTACGAGTGGATAGAGGCGGAAGGCCTGGGATAGTGAGATACCTGCTGCATGTGGACAGTCCCGGCCACCACCAGGCTCATTGTGATGAGAGCCGTACATGGATAAGGCGGAGGGTGACATGGACGGGGAGAGCCCTGTGCTCAAACACCCCAAAACACCCACCAGCGAACACACAGAACACACACACAATCGCGGAACAAATGATGATGGAACTGCGCGACCCATACCCATTGCGGAGCAGCCGAGCGTAGTGGATGTAGATCTAGGGGATAGTGAACTTGTGCTGCAGTCAACTTTGACTACTAGAGTACCCCTTCTAGAGAATGGTGAAGCGGGTACGGCCATAGAACTACTTCAGAGGGTGGAGGCTGGGGGTGGTGGTCAAACAGTTGAACAACCAGAAAAAGAGGGTTTGAGGGAGACATTTGAGAATGAGGAAAAGGAGAAGAAGGGTGAAAACACAAAAGGTAAGGGCACCTTTTTACTGGTAGTTCATTGTAATAGTTTAACCCATCCATGATTAAAATACCATGTGAAATTTGTTGCCTGAGCTGTGATGATAGTGAAATAGTTTGTGTGTTTTTTGGCCGGTACTGGCATGAATGGGTTAACCCTTTGGTTGCTGGTGGCTAATTTGGTTCATACAAAATGATGCAAAAAAAACTGAAAAATGACTTAAACTCTGGCAAACGGGTACTCATTCAAGAGTACTCAGTGAGAGCTATCTAATGAATACCAAGATGAAATGGTTTGGATGGTTATCAAAAATCTTTGCATCCTCATGCTTTGGATGAAAGAAGCCTCAGCATTGGAAGGGTTAAGTTCATCATGTAGTCCGGATACAATATGTGGTGTACTCAGGCCAAACCTATCATTCATATGGGCTATATCTTTACAGCCATTAGGCTTAGAGTCGGCCACATGCATTTCACTGTAAAGGTCTGAACAGTTAGGATTCTTAGCCCAATCATATTCTCACTGACCAAAAAGAAGGTAGGCTATAACTGGAAAATCATTTTTATTGAGATATTCCCAAGTTATTATTCTCAATAAGTTCATAACATTCAAACAAAGGCTTTTTAAAATTCTTTAATCCCACCAGGATTTTTTTCAGAGCTTCTTAAGCACTTTTGAACATAGAAATGGACATTGCTTTTTACAAATGAAATTTATTATTGTTGTTATTATTGTTATTATCAATATCATTATTATTTTTATTATTATTATTATTATTATTATTATTATTATTATTATTATTATTATTATTATTATCATTTTCATTATAATAATTAACATTATTATTAACATCATCATCATTATCGCCATTATTATAATTATCTTTTTAAATATCTTGAATACCAGCCTAAATGAAGTAATGTTTGTGGATAAACATTGGGGTTCTCTTTAAGGGAACAGGAACAGTCTTACCTAATCACACAATCTTTCCTAATTGCCTTCATTAAGGAGGTATTTGCCAAATTGCCCAGCTATGCAGTTAGCTTGACTGGGTCGAGGCTTAAGTTTAACCCATTCATGCCTAGAGATGTCTTTGACAAGTGACATCTGGACTAGAGCTGCACTCATCACTCACGAACTCGAGTGGCTCGAGCCCTGGGGCAAACTCGCCGAGCTCGAACTGAAATGTTCAAATCGTGAGCTTGTCTATGTTGGGAACACAAACGTAACACAGAGCAACTTACACACATCATTAACATACATAACTGCCTATCGCTGTCATGTCTTCTTTACAATCTCCAATGTATACATTCACATGGTGTTGAGTGTTATACTGACCTCTGTACCTCGTCAGCACAGTTAAAAATTAAATAAACATGGCAATGTTAATAAATCTTCGCCAAGAAATATTTATTTTTCAATAGGTGGGCTGGAAAATAAGTATTTCTTTGGAAAATTGGACTGTCTGTGAGCTCATCAGCTCACGAGTCAAACGGGTGGCGAGCTCATGAGTTGATCTCCCTCCGTGAGTGCAGCTCTAGTCTCGACCCAATGATACGTTTGACTATACCTAAGGAACTAAGCACAGATTCGCAAGATACTTGAAGGAGAGATGAGGGTTAAGTTCTTCTCTGGACAGAGTAATATTTCCATAATTACTAGGACATTCTTGGATGAGTGGGATTAACCCATTAATGCTTAAGAGCTCCTCAAGAAATTGTCGTCTGGATCAATGCTACTTTTGGCAATAACTTTAGAATCAAGCATAATTCTACAAAATATTTGAAAAAGAGTTGTAGGTAATGTTCTGATTGACATTTCTCAATCAAATATTTTCCTGACTTTGCTTTTGCCTGCAAATTATCATTGGAATTGTGAGGCTGCTTTTGGCCGCTGTGAGCATTAATGGGTTAATTAGCTGTTCTACATGCTCATACGGGTAACACTATTTACTCTTGATGAAACACCAGCAGCAAGTAAATTGTGAAGGACATCGGGGTTCTCTACGACTACCTAGATCAGTCATCTAAATTGAGAAAGGAGGGTTCTAAATAACTTAGAATTAATTAGAATTAATTATAAATTGCACTAGACAGATGGAGGTCCAGAAAAGACTGACCATATATTACACCATCTTTACATATTCCATGATACTACATCTTGTTCTTACAACAAAAGTGGGTCAACTCGGAAAGGAAGGTTTTAGCTAAACTGGCTAGACCATGTGGCGCCATCTAAAGGTGGTTCTTGGTATTACACCTTTTCCCTCATAACTGCAATGGTCCTACATAAAGCAGGATATTTTACTTACCCTTAGAAAAGAGTAAATGAGAGAAATGCAGAATTCCCAGAACAGTGCTTTGAAAATGCTATGATTTCCTAGAAAGTCTCAGCTACCTTTGTTAACCCTTATGCTGCTGGGAATTAATTTGACCAATGCAAAAAGATGCAAAAAAAACTTAAAAATGAGTGAAACCCTGGCAAATGGGTACCCATCTGAGAGTACTCAGCGGGAGCTTTCCAATGAGTACCCACAAGACAGGGTTTAGATGGTTTTCATAAAATATGGCATAATACTTAGGACGAAAGTAGCCTCAGCATTGGAAGGGTTAAGGGTTAAAATTAGGTCTTGAGGGGTTCTTGTTAGACTTATCCTGGGCAGGTGACAGTGATACATTGCAACGGTGGAGGCAGCTGTATGTATGTGTTGTGTACCGGTAACGAGGGCTGGCAGATCACTTAAGCAAGTCAAAACTGGTCAGGGACTTAGCAAAACAGTCCTCAGCTCGTCCATTTTCACAGACATACACCAAATATACCCAGACTACAGTAGAGTAATCTTCCTTACAAAAGCATCTTTTTTTAGATGTCTTAAGTAAAATGTAAGTCAGACCCAACCAACAATTCTCCTTCAAACATTTATGGTCCATTCCCCTTTTTAGATGAAACTTGGCATACCAAGGAATTCCTAAAAGAAAAATTCCAAGAAAATCCCGCACTTTCTTGGGAGTTCATTGCAACCTGACTAAAAGGTGTCTAGTTGCAACTTGCCCCGCCTGGCTACCGAGTGCCTTCAGCCTTTATTGCTTAGGCCTGAACAAAAAATATGTTCGTTTCCTAATTACATGCTTGAAAAACATAGGGTAGGTAGGTAGGGATTTTATTTTATTTTATCATATTTCTTTTCTCTCAGGAGTCCATGCTGCATTAGATGTAAATTTAAAGCAAAATAGCAGCATCTTAAGTAGTTGTGTATCTAGATCTATTTAAATCCACTGAACTAGTATTATATGCTGATATTTTATGTTTTCTTTCCTTCTTTTTTCAATTTTGTTTGTATGCTTTACATGGAATATGAAGCAATTACAATTTGTTACCTTGCTTTTTAAAGAAAATAGTATTTGGGCAATAAAAAGATTAGGGCAAAAAATTAGGGTCGGTAGGGTAATAGGAAAAGAACATCTTTTTTTTAGGGCCTTCCCAGGGTTATCATCAGACCTGCTGAGAGGGTATTTCTATGAGATGTTTGAAATAGGTATTGACTTGTCAAATAGGAACCTGTCTCATCCCCTTGATATTGTTTAAATTGTCTGTGCTAGATTAACTCCTTCATTCGCAAATTGCTGCATGCTTTTAAGAACTTTGGTTCATGCTTGAGAATATATGCCCAGATCTATGAAAAACATAAACTATATTGCTCTGCATCCAGATCTTGTGTTTGGTCATCTAAGATCCAGATTTAAAGTTTTACCTGTCTACTTGCCGCCCGGGTTTCCATGCTGTTTGAATGTGTGCTGCTGCAGCACCTGGTTGTTGTTATATGCATGAGTAGCTTAATTAACCTATCCATGCTTAACACATTCACATCTGTAGCCTAATACAGATGCTCTCAAACATATGGAAATATCTAAATAATAATTGAAATATTCTGAGGAATGTTTCACTGAATTTGATAGTTCCTGTTGGCCGGTCTATCACCACCCCTTCACATATTTTTGTAATATCACTTTTATTGAGGATTTACATTCAAAATTTGCTGACCATCTTCACCTTCAAATGGATTTATAGTTTTCTCATGCATTATTTGATACTTTCGAAAATGATCTGGGAATCGAGATAAAAATCATTTGAACTGGTGAGTTGTTGGTGAGGTTCTGTTTTATGTTTCTTCTTAAAATATTTATCTGAAAGGGACTTGCATATGAGAAGGATATAGTATTAGTCAGATCTATGTTGGTGCTTCAGACATGAATAGGAATTATTTGGCACTCAGTGGTTAGGGTCATCCTTTAGAGAACACAGCAATAGGAAATGCAAGGATAGGAAACCCTTAATGCAAATTCAGGAATGTTCATAATAACAATAATTATAATGATAATAATTATAATAATTATAATAATAATAATAATTATAATAATGATAATAAGGATAATAATGATAATAATAATGATAATAGTAATAATAATAATGATGATAGTGATAATAATAATGATAATGATTATGATAGTAATAATAATAATAAAAATAATGATAATGATGATAGTAATATTGGCATATATATATATATATGTATATAAATAGATATATATAATTATATATATATATATGTATATATATATATATATATATATATGTATATATATATGTATATATATATTCATATTTTGTATATATAGATGTGTGTGTGTCTGCATGTATTTTGTCACATGTTGGACTGTTTGGCGTGAAAGCGTGTCAGTTGAATGCCTGTGTATTACATGCATTATCATGATTGGATTGCTATGAAATTGCTTTTTTATTACACTTCCTAGTACACTTATGCTGGATAAACTACATACAATATGTTGGAATTGACTTTTGCCCTTTCTGGTACTAAATTTGATCCTAAAGTGCGTACTCAGGGCTTAACCAATTCACCCCTGTAGTGGCCCCAAATGGTTTACTATTTTTGCAAGTGCATCTTGATAAAATGAAGTAGGGGAGGCTCTCAAGGTTTGGCTTTTTTTAATACAACTGATATTGGCTTAGGCCTAGAAAAAAAAGTTGTTTGTTTCCTGTATTAACGGTCCTAAAAAAATAGGGCAGGTAGGTCAGTAGAATTTTTTTTTTGCATCATTTTTTTGGTCAGAAATGTGTGTTTTATGCATGTTTTACGTTGATTGGGAGTTGGGAGGGCTGAAAAAACTCTAGGGTAGGGAGTTTTTTGAATAAAAACTTGTTAGGGTAGGGTTACAGGAAACAAACAAATTTTTTTAGGCCTCAAGAAAACGCTCATTACCTTGCTTGCATATCAACTTGAACTGCTTCATAAGTTAAAAACATGGATATGTTTCACACTTTTTTGTTGCCATTTATATATATATATATATATATATATATATATATATATATATATATATATATATATATATATATATATATATATATACCAGGTATTGGAGCATGATAAGTTGAACCAGAAAGATGTATATACACAGAGAGTGGAAGTATTCCGTGATGAGATGTTTGTGGGGACACTTTAGACTTGGATGAAGAAAAGAATGGATATGTAGCGAGAGACCAATTACTATATGCCCTATAGTTACATGCTGGACTCATGCCAGGAGTATCAGATAAGGCATCACAGCGAGGTCACGTGGGAACAAGGACCAATCAGGGCTCATGCATCGATTACATTACAGAGAAACCTTATCTCCACCACCAGCTGGGGGTTGCACAGAGCATCAATTTAGGCCTATTAGCAGCTATTAGTTGACACTGGTTGAGGCTAGCGTGTTTAGGTTGACCGGCTGGTTTCAAATCCACTTGTGTTTGGTCATCTAAACTTTAGATATGTCGTTCTATTGCCCCAGTATGCCTATGTCCAGATGTTTACTTTGCTGTCAGCCAAGCATCCTAGGTCGCAGCAGCGCTGGATGGATGACTGCAGAGAAGATCTCTGTGGCGACACTGTAGGTCAGGGACTTAGCCAGGATTTAGAAACTGGGTGCCTAAAAATGGCAATTATTAAATTTTTGGGTGTCCAAATATTTAGGGGGTACCACAATATTCTCAGATTTCAACCATAAACATATATAAATTTATCAAAATAAGGCATGATATCCTTATAGAATGTCATGGGAATTACATGGAGATGAAAAATGTCAAATTATATGGTTGAGGTTGACATTTTAAGAAATTCCTCACAAAATAATTTGGGTGTCCTGAGGGTTGTTTTTTAAGGGTTTGGGTGTCCAAAAAGATACCCAGACGCCCTGCTGGCTAAGACCATGCTGTAGGTCAACATGTGTCCTCTTTTTTCTTCAGAATGTTCATGTCCAGATGATGACTATGTATGTCAACTAAGCGTAAAAGCTTGTCAGCAGCACTAGATGGATAATCACCCATCTATAGCTAGGCAATCCTGTGTTTACATGTTATATATGTTAATATATGACTACACCTCATAGGCTAATGTGCCCAACGTTGCTGTTTAGTTCACACACTTGCCACATGAGGGGATGTACTGACATATTTCCAACTACCCTCATTATCATATCTCATTGCCATCATTTACAAGGAATGACATCTAAATATAGCCTGGGAGGCAGGCTAGATGGATGACTGATGAGAACTCTTTAACACCACTCTAGGACAAGATATGTTCTATTGTTTCTCCAGAATGTTTATGCACAGATGACTGCATGTCTACCAAACGCCCAAGAATGTCAGCAGCCTTGTATGGATGACTGATAATGAGATCTCTGTAGTCATACTGAAGCACAGATGTGCCCTCCTGTTGCTTCAGTATCTTATTTATTATTATTAATTGATATTTGATATAGCGCCCATTCCACCTAAAAGTTCAAAGGCCCTTTTATATGAACCTACATAATCACATACATTCCTGAGACTCCTATCTGCGACTTCTCGCAATCAGGCGCCATCTGGAGGTGGACTTGTTTATATCCAGACAATCATTACTGTGCGTGTCCTAGATTGTGAGCTTCCCTGAATGGAACACTGAGTAGAGCTATGTGGCAATTTGGGAGTAGTGAATTTTATCTTGGATCATTCAAAAACCGTTTTTCGACAAACGTTACCTCCCGAAGAGAGGTTCAGGTATTTTTGGGCAAAATTTAGTAGTATTTGGTTGTTTTTTTTAGTATTTGTTTTATTTAGTCTATTTGGGGAGCATTTGGCAATAAGTGTATTCTTAAATAAATGATCATTAGTCAGCCAAACTAGCATTCCTGTGCTTATATTTTAGCTATTCAGCCTATTCACAAGCCCATGCAGCTTATCAAGTAGTCTACCCTGCCAAGTCCGTACTATTCGTACGGTTTGGGTTATTTTATGTGATTCGGCTGATTCAGATAATTCATAGGTCTTCGGGGCTTACTAATTGGTAGTGGCCCTGAGGAATGTATTCTGCCCTGTTGACTGTAGTTTTCTGCAATTTTTAACTGTAACTCGGGTACTTCTTCATTAGATGATTTCAGAAACCTTCCTGATCTGCCAAATGGATTCTAAAGAATACAGCCTAATCTGCCGAATGGATGAATTCCTAATATTACGGTCATTCCGTTCAGTGAAACCTGCCTTTACCTGGGCTTAACCCTTATGCTGCTGGTGGATAATTTGGTCAATACAAAATGATGCAAAAAACCTGAAAAATGACTGAAACCCTGGCACATGGGTACTCACAGATCCGAGAGTACTCAGCAAAAGCTATCTGATAAATACCAACTTGACAGGGTTTAGATGGTTTTCAAAAATCTTTCCATCCTTGTCCTTTGGACGAAAGTTAGCCTCAGCATTGAAAGGGTTAAAGCATGATTTGGTTATGTTGTTGCTCAATTCTTTGAGTTATGAGGCATGACTTCATGCAGTAATAAAGTAACCAATATTCCATTGTACACTAGCATTAATCACAACGCCACTGTACAAAAACAACAACAGAAATTGAGAGCAATGTATCTATTTTTTCCAATATTTGTACTCCTTTAACAACTTTCCTTCAAATATGTTTCAGATTATTGTGTTATTCCTCAAATTTACTTTTAATAAGAAAAAACAACAGTTATCGTACATTGTTCTTAGAAATGCACTTTTTCATATGAATCTTTAAAAGAAAAGATTGAAAAGTATTTTTCTTTTTAGTTATAAACATAGATATTTCAACCATAGGAAAGTAATGGTTCGCCTGGTGTATTTCATTTTGTGTGCGTACCTTATGAACCATGCAAAAATGACTGGAAATATTATAAAAAGCTTTCCTTCATGTAGGTCTTGTCTTACAAGCCCACAGGATATTGTTACTATTGTATGATGCTAGCAGTAGCTAGACCTCCTTGCACCAGTACACTATCAGTGCACTTTGGGTACAGTTATTGGTTTCTTAGTTCACTTGCCTCTAAGGTACGTACAAGCAGGATCTGAAGAACATTATTTCTAGCCTTTGTTAGGCCTAGAAAAAAGGTTGTTTGTTTCCTGTAACCCTACCCTAACAAGTTTTTATTCAAAAAAAATCCCTACCCTTAAGTTTTTATCGCTCTCCCAACTCCCGATCAACGTAAAACATGTATAAAACACACATTTTTGACCAAAAAAATAATGCAAATTTTTTTTCGGACCGTTACAAGAAACAAACAATTTATTTTTTTAGGCCTTAGTTACAAGTAGTGACTTGTGTCTGTGTCTGTGTTTGTGTGTGTCTGTGTGTGTACCTATATTTGCCTGGCATCTCAGCTTTGTGTAGGAAGGCGCTGAGGAACCAGCTGACTTGACCCATTCATGTTTAAGAATGCTCTGGAAGTTTTCGCTTAGACCTGTGATACTTTTGACCACAACTTAGGAATTAAGAATGATTTTACAAAATATTTGAAGGATAGTTGTTGACATACTGTGCTCTGATTAATATTTCTCCTTCAAATCCTTTCCCAAATATCCTTTCACCTGTGAGATTTTACCTATAAGTTATCCTGCGTTTTGTTGTTGTTAGCATATATGGGTTAAGCTTTGCCAAACATTGTATGGGCCCATCTTATTTTAGCACTTGGTTTCAGAATCAAGGAACCAGTTGACTTAGTAGCTATCTCAGCTCCTAGCCTTTCAGAACTAATAGCTTATCAGGCTCCCAGGTAGGTGCTGTAAGCTCTCATGGTGCATGAGGCTGTCGCCTGAGGCAGTTTATACTAGGGAGGCATATCGGCAACCCTTAGGCCTAAAAAAAGAAATTGTTTGCTCCCTGTAACGGTCCGGGAAAAAATAGGGTAGGTAGGTCGGTAAAAAAAAATTTTGCATTATTTTTTTGGCCAAAAATGTGTTTTATGCATGTTTTTCGTTGATTTGGAGTTGTGAGGGCAAAAAAAAACTTTAGGGTAGGGATTTTTTTGAATAAAAACTTGTGAGGGTTGGTTTACAGGAAACAAACAACTTTTTTTTTTAGGCCTTACCAAATCTACCAAGACATTCCAAGAAAATTCTGGCATTTTCATAGCATTACCATAGGAAATTCTGGTTATTCCCAACTTCATTTGGTAATGGAAGCTCCGCTAGGATATTTTGAATTCTGATTCTCTGAGAGATGAATTCTAAGGCTTATTTATAGGGTCAATCACCTCTGTTTGAAAATATTAATATTTAGGTTATTATTTTCATTGTACATTTTTTTTTTCATCAAAATACCAATTGTAGGGTAGCGCCTTAAAAACTTATTTGTTTCAGGAGCCAATTGCCATATTGTAGGTGCAGCTGCGCCTTGGTGCCTGCTAATTGAAAGCTGTGCATGTTCGTCGATGTATTACTGTCTTAAAGAAAGAAGCTCTACAAGGCCCTCTCCCAAATGCAAAATACATAATGCCTCATGTCAGAAGTTTCGTTCTGATACCGCGCTCCTTAATGAACCTTTATATCTCCTAATATTATTTGAAGATAACTTTGTTAGGAAGTTGTGAGTGAAATAGGGGCACTACTTGCACAAATGGGTTAAAATAGCATGTTAGATATCTGGTTGGCACAATTAACCCATTCACACTCAGACCAGCCAAAACAGGCTTGACAATTTTGGAAATATTTTTCTAACAAAAGCATTTTTTAGAAAATATTTGAGGGAGGAATGTTGACCAGAAGGCAAACAACAACTCTCCTTCAAATATTTTGTGAATGTTTGCTTTATTCCTAAGTTATTTTCAAAAGTACGAAAGTAGCAGACGATACTTCCTAGAGGAGCTCTGAGTGTGAATGGGTTAAGAGATTGATTGGGAATACCTTGTCATGTCTATAGGTACGTAATTATGCTGTTGGAGGTCGTACACAAATCAAAAAAACTACATTAGAAAAGCCCGGGGGACTGGTATGTTTCCTAACTGTGGTCCCATTGCATGTCAGGACCTGGATGTCGTACACAAATAAAAAAAACTCCATTAGAAAAGCCCAGGGGACCGGTATGTTTCCTAACTGTGGTCCCATTGCATGTCAGTCAGGACCCGGACGTCGCTTCTGCTGGCTCGTAATCATGCCATCTAGAGATCATTCACAATGCATGAAAGCAGCTCTACGGACGTGAAAAAGCAATTATGCACACATGTAGATGGTTTATGGGATGGGAGATGATTGTTTCCCTTCAGCATTATAGTCACCTGGCATGTCAGGATAAGGCCTAAAAAAAGAAATTGTTTGTTTCCTGTAACGGTCTGAAAAAAATTAGGGTAGGTAGGTCGGGAATTAAAAAAAAATTGGGATTATTTTTTTGGTCAAAAATGTGTGTTTTATGCATGTTTTACGTTGATTGGGAGTTGGGAGAGTGGTAAAAACTTTAGGGTAGAAATTTTTTTGAATATAAACTTGTTAGGGTAGGGTTACCGGAAACAAACAACTTTTTTTTTAGGCCTAACCCATTTGCATCAGGATTGACACATGGTCCTTGGAACAACACTGCCAAGTATAAATCTTCATAACTATTTAGATTGAATACCCTTTCAGTTACAAAAGCACCATACACAGACCTTCACAGCAATGCACATTTGTATAGCAACCATTGTTCAGTCACCTGGCAGCTTGGGATAAACCATTTGCATGGGAAGGACATTCAGGTCTGCAGCTTTGAACAAAACCAATCAAATTGAAATTATGGATGTCATCGATAGTGGACAAATCGATAAATCGACATTTTCACTTTGTCAATTAAATCTAATCGAATGGTTGGGTATCGAATGGAAATAATCGATATTCTGTACCCCAATAATGGCGTATGATTATTAATAAAAATACTTTTTCCAGACATTTTCCTGTTAAACTAATGCAAAGTGAAACTCTGACTAAATATTGAAGTATTTTCTATGGCTTTTGTAAGAGAAATTGGAAGGAATGGTGTGCTTTACTGAGGCATATGGCCAAGACACAGGGTATCCAACCAAAATAAAGGGATATCAATGACATCCCTATAAATAATTGTGCCCTACGATCACGTTACAGCTTATCGAATCGAATCTAAAAATATATCGATTAATTGAATGGATAAAATTTCATATCAATGACATCACTAATTGAAATCTTTATGCATTGTCTTCAGTTGCAAAGGTGCCATGGACCGCCCCTCACCATGCAGGCCATTTGTATAGCAACTGGCCTGATCTACCAATGAACGAGGATCCAGCAGGGACTTAGATTAAACTTGCGATCATCAGCTTGGTGGCCATGGTCATAATCACCCCTAGGCTTTGGCAGAGTTTACCCTTTATTAAAATGAAGCTGAGATTATCAAGGAATTTCTAGGATTTTTTTTTTTTGGAAAATCCCAGTATTTCCTGGGAAGTCTGAGCTAACTTGACATTTTACATTACTCCTCAAAATGAGCAATATTTGAAAGATATTGGGTTCAACCCCTATATGGAGAAAGAGGATAGGAATCTCCATTTACCCACACCAATATTTTCTAGACCTTATAGCATGTGGTCAGATTAAAATATATTTTCTAAGGCCTCAGCCAAAGCTGCGATCACCCATCAGTTAATTAAATGAGCTCTTTGTTGTGCTGCCATCCAATTCATCTCATGTAACTTAGGCTGTGTGACACAGATTTATCGTGGGAATGTAGTAAAGTAAGTTCACAGCAAGCAGCAATTACATAACAGCTTTTCCACCACATTAGGCCTAAAAAAAATGTTTGTTTCCTGTAACCCTACCCTAACAAGTTTTTATTCAAAGAAATCCCTACCCTAAAGTTTTTTCCGCCCTCTCAACTCCCAATCAACGTAAAACATGCATAAAACACACATTTTTGACCAAAAAAAATGCAGAATTTTTTTTTCCGACCTACCTAGCCTAATTTTTTTGGGACCATTACAGGAAATAAACAATTTAAGGCCTTATTTTTAATGTGAGAGTAGTCCTAGTCTCTATCCAAATTTTAAAGAATCATGAGCGTCATGGAAAACGAGAGGTCTGATCAAAGTAAACTTACATCAATCAGAGTAATAGGGTAAAAGCCAATTAATGGCAGCACTAGGCCAATTGGATATAGGCTCTGGTGGAAGTATGCACAACAGATCCTGATTGATTATCAATCAATTATCATCAGCATATTATTTTGTCTCCCCGCTATCAGGGGAGACAGTTTTTGGCACAGTTCCCGTCGGCGTCAGTGTCAGCTTACAGACTTGTCTGCAAGATATCTTGAAAAACGTTCATTGTAATCTTTTCAAATTTTCAGGGATCCTATTTAAAAGTTATTAGGCCACTCCAATTTTATTTTATTTAGTTGAGAATAGGCTGGTAGAAACGTTACCAGTCCTAGTCGGCAGACTCTAAAAAAAAATTAAAAAAATAAAAAAAGTCGCATTTTTCAACTTTTTTTTTTATTCCAAAATGGCTCATTTCGTACCTCCTGAGCACGTAAGACAAGTAAATAAATTGGAGTGGCCTTATATAAATTGATCAGGTTTTGGTAACCTTTGATTTATTTTTAAGGTAATTTTGGGATGTTTAGGTCAAAATCCCTATGCTGGTCCTGACTAGCTTGTGTGCAAGATATCGCAATAACCGCTCAATGAAATCTTTTCAAATTTTTAGGTATCCTTTTTTAAGGCAATTACATAAATTGATAAGGTTTTGGTAACCTTTGATTCATTTTTAAGGTAATTTTGGGATGTTTTAGGTCAAAATCCCTATGCTGGTCCTGACTAGCTTGTGTGCCAGATATCGCAATAACCGCTCAAAGAAATCTTTTCAAATTTTTAGGGATCCTTTTTTATTGAAATTACATAAATTGATAAGGTTTTGGCAACCTTTTATTTATTTTACATCTGATTACGAAGAAGATATCCACACTCAAATGGATTATTAATGAGACAAAACATTTCTAGCGCAAAAATGATAAAAGTACAATCCATGTGAACAGAAACATTTTGGCTTAAAAATTAAGGTGAGACAGATGGCCGTGACCGGCCAGCCCATGGTATTGATAGTCCAGCGGATTATCGCAGATTTTGGGGCAAATCGTTAATTTATTGGCAAAAGCACTAAATTTTGCAGACAGATAGCTTTTCATCAATATTTTTAGATAAGATGAAGACCCCAGCGCAATTTTTCAAGAATGGCCGATTTTTCGCCATTTTCCAAGATGGCCGCCAAATTATGATGAGACATATTGGCAGATATGAGAGAGTTCAGCGGGTTGATCAATCATCTCCGGGGATTCAATCAACTTGATAAAGTGCAAGTACTATCCATGACAGGAACAGGAAATTGCTCTGGTGTGAGGCTATCGATATTATTGATATATCATTACTAATTTGGTACTTAACCTATGTGTGCCATCATTTAATCTGATGTTATCACGTCCTGACTCAAATGAGAGAGAGATAGTATGGCATTTTACATGAGTTCAGTCACATGAGTCATTGCATGGAATAATGCCTGAACAAAGGCTGAAAAGGTGGAATATTTCATTAACCCTTATGCTGCTGGTGGTTAATTTGGCCAATACAAAATGTTACAAAAACCCTTGAAATGACTGAAACCATGGCAAATGGGTACTCATCTGAGAGTACTTAGCGAGAGCTATCCCATGGACACCAATTTGACAAGGTTTAGATGTTTTTCAAAAATCTTTGCATCCTTGTGTTATGGACGAAAGTTGCCTCAGCAGTGAAAGGGTTGAAATATGTCAGTCATGCTATATATGCCATCAGGTAGAGTATGGTATGCCCTCTCAAATGAGTGGTCACTTGTATCACCAACCCATCTTTTTTCCAGTATGTTTGCATTAACATTAGTCACCAGACTAATTCTGGTGTGGTCAGCTTGACCGCTTCTATTGGAAAACTGACCATGTCCCCAGATAGTGGCACAGCACTTTCGTAAATCCCAGATATTCGATCTCCATTCTTTAGAAACCAAGAAAAAAAAGCTACTCAGTGGGGAAATTAAAACTCCAATTTTGGGCTTAAGGTCGCTAGACTAGATTTTATTTGTGCATGCAGCAGGAAATGTGGTGGACCACTTTAACCCTTATGCTCCAAGTGGCCAAAAGCAGCCTTCTGGTTTCCTGTAACCCTACCCTAATAACAAGTTTTTATTCAAAAAAATCCCTACCCCAAAGTTTTTATCGCCCTCCCAACTTCCAATCAACGTAAAACATGCATAAAACACACATTTTTGACCAAAAAAATAATGCAAAAAAAATTCTTTTTACCGACCTACCTACCCTATTTTTTTTCGAGCCATTACAGGAAACAAACAATTAATTTTTTTAGGCCTTACCATTGAAATACTTTATAAAATCATTTTTAATTCCAAGCTATTGTCAAAAGTATCATAATTTCAGATGACAATTTCCGGAAGAACTTATAACCCTGGTAGCCTTTAATAGCCAGACGGGAACAGTAAGGACAGCCAACATATGCATAGCCTGGCAGAACTACCCTAAAAGATGGTCAATATTTTACCACCATGGTACAATAGTTTAGAAGGTGATCGACTCCCATACATTTATCTAGGTGAAGCCCAAAATCAGGGGAACCTATGTTTGGTTTAACCCTTCCAATGCTGAGGCTACATTCGCCCAAAGCACAAGAACGCAAAAAATCTTTGAAAACCATCTTAACCCTGTCATGTTGGTAGGGCTGTCATCACTAAGGATTTTTTAGCGATTTGATAATCGAAAAGATATTTACCGATACGGCACTTCGATTCGATTCGCCATCGATTCACACTAGAAATTGTCTCACGCTTGATCTTTGGCTAATATATATGCAATTAGCTTTTCACGCATTAAATTTTCATTCCCCAGCAATCCCCGCCTCTAACAATAACTAAAATCTACCTACAATTTGCGATCTCGCCCGTCATCGTATCGACGGGACCCCACAATGCATTGCGGTGACCTGCGCAGTAGTGCGCCAGAGATCGTCCGTCCTCAATTCAACTTTCGTTTTTGAATTGAGGTAAGTTCTCGCTTATTTGGACTTTTAAAAAAAAGATTTCTGGTTGGTTACGGCAGTTTTCACGAGTTGCAACGTATCCAACCAGTTTTTTATTATTTTTTATAGCGAATCGATACCCCAGCATTTCTAGCGTATCGATTATCGCTAGGGCTTCGCCAGCGATCCATCGATACTGCCGGTATCGATGACAGCCCTACATGTTGGTATTCATTGGATAGCTCTCACTGAGTACTCTCAGATGAGTACCCATTTGCCAGGGTTTCGGTGATTTTTCAGGATTTTAGCATTATTTTGTATTGGCAAAGCTGAGTTATGAGTGTTTTAGTGTGCCTAATTCCTGCCCCTATACCTATTATTTTGACCATTTCGGAGCCTTTTTACTTATATTGGGGGAATGAGTGGCCCTGACAGTCTGTGAACTAAGGTAAATTCTTGAAAAAAAGAGCCAAAATTTCAAAATTAACTATTCTTGCTCCCAGTGGCCATTTAAAGCAGTCTAAGAATTTTTGAGAAAATTCAGGAAATATATGACCGGGGGAACGTTGTTCAGAGTAAATACCAACAACTCTTCTTCAAATTCTTTGCAAAAACTACTTCTTATTCTGAGATTATTGTTACAAGTTTCAGTTATCCAGATGACAATTTCTGGAGGAATGTGTAAAAAAGAAGCTATTGCTTTCCGTACGAGAAAAGGAGAACTTCCCCTGATGTATCTTTCAGCCTTCCAATGCTGATGCTATTTTCGTTCTAACCGCAAGGATGCAAATTATTTTGAAAATCATCTAAACCCTGTCATGTGGGTATTCATTGGAAAGCTACTTTCAGATGAGTACCCATTTACCAAGGTTTCGGTCATTTTTCAGGTTTTTTGCATCATTTTGTATAACCAAAATTAGAAACCAGCAGCTTAAGGGTAAAATTTACTTTTATTTCCAATAGATTTTCATGTTGGATTAGCCTGCCAAGGATGTGTTGGTATGAATGGGTTAATGATTTATGGGGGGGGGGGGGGGGAGGGGGAGTGTACCTGATGAGGAGAAGGGGGAGTGGCTTAATGGTTTAACCCATTCATGCACTGGGTGTCATCTGGATCTCGGATACTTTCCAAAATAACCTTTTGATGAAAGCATTGTCTTTGCGATCATTTGAAGAGTTGAAGGTTGCGTTCTGGTCAATATTTCTCCTTCAAAAAAATTCTTTTAAATACTTATTTATGTCCAACATAGACATGCTGTTTTAATGCAGCTTCAGGCATTTACTTGCTTCACTGATTTGGGCTCTGAATAGCTGGGTTGTCGGACAACCTTGGGAACATCTGGAGAATAAAGGCAATCAATGTCACACATATTTAACCCATTTGTGCCTAGAGCTATTTGAAAAGTGTTGAGTGGATCTATGATGCTTTTAACCCTTATGCTGCTGGTGGCTAATTTGGTCAAAACAAAATAATGTGGAAAAAAGCTGAAAAATGACTGAAACCCTGGCAAATGGGTACTCATCTGAGAGTACTCAGTGAGAGCTTTCCAATGAATACCAACATGACAGGGTTTCGATGATTTTCAAGATATTTTGATTTTTTGTGCCTTTGACGGATTAAGTAGCCTCAGCATTGGAAGGGTTAGAAATGATATGATGATTAAGTGTTTACTCTGAAAGTAGAAAGTGGCAATATAAGACTAGTTAACATTCTCTATCAAGTATTTCTAAAAAGAATTGTTTTGTTAGCGAGAATGAGCATGCTGTTTGTAGATGCTTCGAACATGAATTGCTTAACCCATTCCTGCTCTGATTAGGCCTAAAAAAAGTTGTTTGTTTCCTGTAACTCTACCCTAACAAGTTTTTATTCAAAAAAATCCCTACCCTAAAGTTTTTTCCGCCCTTCCAACTCCTGATCAATGTAAGACATGCATAAAACACACATTTTTGACAAAAAAAAATAATGCAAATTTTTTTTTACCTACCTACCTACCCTATTTTTTTGGACCGTTACAGGAAACATTACAAAAAAAAATTATGGCTTAAGCCAGGTTGTCGGATAACCTTGGGAATATTTTGAAGATACAGGCAATTGATGTCTCAAACATTTAATATATTGGGCTTCGAGTTTTGATTTAAAAGTGTCGATCTTGGAAAATATTTCAGAAACAAAACCTTGAAATCACAGAATATTTGTAGGATAGTTGAAGTTTTAGTTCTTAGGATCTTAGTTCTTAGCATAAATGGAATTAAATAATCATTTCTTCCCAAATAATCAAGACTATTCTTGTGATATCCCTTCTAACAAAACCAATTCTAGAGTATGCATGATGAAAGAATATCCCTTAGAACACAGCAACATAAAATACCCTTTAAATATATTGTAAGCTTTAGGTTAACCCTTATGCTACTGCTAGCTAATTTGGCCAATACAAAATGATGCAAAAAAAACCTGAAAAGTGACTGAAACCCTGGCATATGGGTACTCATCTGAGAGTACTTATCAAGGGCTTTCCAATGAATACCAACATGACAGGGTTTAGATGGTTTTCAGAAATCTTTGCACCCTTGTGCTTTGAAAGAAAGCAACCTCAGCATTGGAAGGGTTAATCCAAATTATCAGTTGGTTTTGGGTATGAATGAGTTAACCCATTAATGCTTAAGACTTTCTCTATAAATTATCGTCTAGATCTATGATACTAATATGGCAATAAATTGGGAATTAAAAGTTATTTTGCAAAAAATTCAAAGGATAGTTGGTTGTAATGTCCTGAGGAACATTTCTCCTCAAAAATATTTTCTCAAAGATGAATAGTGAAAGCACTCACCAAAATTGTCGGGCCGCGTTTGGCCACTGCGAGCGTTAATGTGTTATTAGCTATGTAAGCCTTGCTAGGTACGTGTGCTTTATGCACTAGTCAGGTAGTGAAAGTAGGCCAGTTCACTCAGGGGTGTGACGAGAAAACAGAGCAAAAGTTAATAAGCAGCCGAGTGGTTTCAACTTCTGATATCTCTGGAGGTGGGAGATCATCATGCTTAGAGTTAGTTTAGTTTGAAGCAGCAGGGAAGATACTTATGGATGTTATTGAGGCGTAGGTGGGACATGTTTAGCTGGGACAACTGAGGTCTGGAGAGAAGAGAATGTCGACACCGCGGGGGTCAACATCAGGACTACTGCAAGGTAGAGCAACTGTTTGCTGTCCCCTCTTACTGCATGCTGGAACAGATAGCTAGCTGTGCTGCCACCAGTTGACGAAGCTGCTGCTGCTGCAGCTACTACTACTACTACTACTGCTGTTGCTGCTGCTGCTGCTGCTGCAGCTACTACTACTACTACTACTACTACTACTACTATTAATACTACTTCTACTACTACTACTACTACTAGTACTACTACTACTACTATTAATACTACTACACCAGTTGACCCAGCTGCTGCTGCTGCTGCTGCAGCTACTACTACTACTACTACTGCTGCTGCTGCAGCTACTACTACTACTACTACTGCTGCTGCTGCTGCTGCTGCTGCTACTACTACTACTACTACTACTACTACTACTACTACTACTACTACTACTACTACTACTGCTATTACTACTACTACACTACTACTACTACTACTAACTATTAATACTACTGCTACTACTACTATTAATACTACTGCTACTACACTACTACTACTACTACTACTACTACTACTACTACTACTCCTACTACTATTAATACTACTGCTACTACACTACTACTACTACTACTACTACTACTACTACTACTACTACTACTACTACTACTACTACTACAACCACTACTACTACTACTACAACCACTACTACTACTACTACTACCACTACTATTACCAAGCCTGTATTTGCTGTTTCAGGTCCTGAGGAGAGGGTTTTTACCAAGCCTGTATTTGCTGTTTCAGGGCCTAAGGAGAGGGTTTTTACCAAGCCTGTATTTGCTGTTTTCAGGCCCTGAGGGGAGGGTTTTTACCAAGCCTGTATTTGCTGTTTCAGGCCCTGAGGGGAGGGTTTTTACCAAGCCTGTATTTGCTATTTTCAGGCCCTAAAGAGAGGTTTTTACCAAGCCTGTATTTGCTGTTTCAGGCCCTGTGGAGAGGGTTTTTACCAAGCCTGTATTTGCTGTTTCAGGCCCTGAGGAGAGGGTTTTTACCAAGCCTGTATTTGCTGTTTCAGGCCCTGAGGAGAGGGTTTTTACCAAGCCTGTATTTGCTATTTTCAGGCCCTAAGGAGAGGGTTTTTACCAAGCCTGTATTTGCTGTTTTCAGGCCCTGAGGGGAGGGTTTTTACCAAGCCTGTATTTGCTGTTTCAGGCCCTGAGGAGAGGGTTTTTACCAAGCCTGTATTTGCTGTTTCTGGCCCTGAGGAGAGGGTTTTTACCAAGCCTGTATTTGCTGTTTCAGGGCCTAAGGAGAGGGTTTTTACCAAGCCTGTATTTGCTGTTTTCAGGCCCTGAGGGGAGGGTTTTTACCAAGCCTGTATTTGCTGTTTCAGGCCCTGAGGGGAGGGTTTTTACCAAGCCTGTATTTGCTATTTTCAGGCCCTAATGAGAGGTTTTTACCAAGCCTGTATTTGCTGTTTCAGGCCCTGTGGAGAGGGTTTTTACCAAGCCTGTATTTGCTGTTTCAGGCCCTGAGGAGAGGGTTTTTACCAAGCCTGTATTTGCTGTTTCAGGCCCTGAGGAGAGGGTTTTTACCAAGCCTGTATTTGCTGTTTCAGGCCCTGAGGAGAGGGTTTTTACCAAGCCTGTATTTGCTGTTTCAGGCCCTGAGGAGAGGGTTTTTACCAAGCCTGTATTTGCTGTTTCAGGCCCTGAGGAGAGGGTTTTTACCAAGCCTGTATTTGCTGTTTCAGGCCCTGAGGAGAGGGTTTTTACCAAGCCTGTATTTGCTGTTTCAGGTCCTGAGGAGAGGGTTTTTACCAAGCCTGTATTTGCTGTTTCAGGCCCTGAGGAGAGGGTTTTTACCAAGCCTGTATTTGCTGTTTCAGGCCCTGAGGAGAGGGTTTTTACCAAGCCTGTATTTGCTGTTTCAGGTCCTGAGGAGAAGGTTTTTGGATGCAACCAATGGTGGCTGATAGCTGCGATCTGTCTTATCGTCGGAGCAGCGGGAACAGTTACTGTATCTATCATAAAAGTCCAGGGAGATGAGCCACCCAACCAGGTAGGGGCACTTCTTGTTTGTTTGCTTGTTTGTTAGGGTTTCCGCCCTTTTAACAGCTTAGGTCATATTGCAATGAGATAGAAATTTAGAACAGGGAAGATATTCCTCTCTCTTCATAAATAGTTTCTTTGTGGAGAGAGCTTTGCTCTGGTCCATGAAACATTGTCCAACAGGGTGAAAACAGCCATCTTGCAAGATTTGTACATAGACTTCCAGGGTTTGGGTGGGTCTTGATTCCTTTGAGCCTCAGGCAAGTTTTTCTTGTGGATTTGCTTGGAGGGATGCTACCAAGTGTGGCACATCCTATGACAAATGCTGGCCATGTGGTGTATTATTAGACAGAGCAGCTTACTACATTTCTCCCTTTAAAAATCTATTCTTTTATTCTGGTCTATTATGTCGTTCTTTGCATTCTGGTTTTGTGTATTAGGATGATCTTAACCCTTTCAATGCTGAGACTTAACTTTTGTCTAGGGCACAAGAATTCATAAATCTTTGAAAATCATCTAAACCCTATCATCTTGGTATTCATTTGAAAGCTCTAATTGAGTACTCTCAGATGAGTACCCATTTGCCAGGGTTTTGGTCATTTTTCAGCTTTTTTCACATTATTTTTTATTGATCAAATTAACCAACAGCAGCATAAGGGTTAAGTTTTGTTTTCACTTTTCTACCCATTAGGGCTTCATATGGTGAGATGCCTGTTGCAGGGTGATCTCTCAGCATTTCCTGCTTTACAGTCAAGCTGTCCCTGCCTTGCGTGTATGCGATGCGCTCGGTTTTGTTTGATAGCTTCATAAAACTTTCAGCTTCACCATTTGGCATTTGCTCTAGGGTGATCTAGAGTAACCGTATGTTGCTGAAATCCCTCAATTTCAGACCATTCTTTGAATTCATGTGAATTAGATAGAGGGCCATTGCCACTCTCTAGGCTGATGGGAGTGCTATGTGTAGCAAACACTTCCTAAACTACACCCACACCGTGTGTGCGCTTAATCGGAAGAATACAGTATTATTACCCACTAATCTAAAACATACAGACTGGCTCCACTACAAAGGCTGACATAAAAATTGACCACATATACACAAACATTGCCACTGTGAATGCCAGTGTTGTACACACATATTACTCAGACCATGACATGATCAAAGTCCAAACCATGTAAGGCCACTCCAATTTATTTACTTGTCTTACATGCTCAGGAGGTAAGAAATGAGCCATTTTGGAATAAAAAAAAAGTTGAAAAATGTGACTTTTTTTATTATTATTATTTTTTTTAGAGTCTGACGACTAGGACTGGTAGCGATATGTTTCTACCAGCCTATTCTCAACTGAATAAAATCAATCAATCTATTAATATCTGTAACCTGAAGGGTGGGAGGTATACCTCCTCAAGTCTGAGGCTCTACTACAGCAATGATAGCTTCCTGTAGTTGATTGAATCACACTTACAAAGAACATTCTTAAAACTTGCACTTTTTTTTTTGTTGTTGGAGTCTGACAGAAAATTTCAAAACCACTTTCGTCCGTAAGACACCAATGATGACTTTTTTTTTCTTTTTTTTGGGAGTCTGACAGGATTTTTTTTCCAAAAAAAGCTCGTAAGACAAGTAATTAAATTGGAGTGGCCTAACCTTATGGCAAATGGTACCCACCACCATAACTGATCCAGGGACAATTGAACATCAAGTACAAATGTACATTTGTCAGTCAATTGTAGCATACTAATACAGAGATTCCCATCCCTTTCCTTGCCTTTGGATATTCCAACATGGACAGGCGAAGAACACCGGAAATCACCTTTTACAAAGCACATTGACAATGCACATGACTGAAGGCACAGGCCTCCAAACAGAACCATAAAGATGAAATTGGATAAGCAAACCAACAAGATGAAATTGAAAGGCAAATGGTCACAAACAGATAGTAACACTTTGCCATGATTCCCATCACAGCCAGTGATCTACCCGGTAATGACATTCACAGACAGATGGCAACACTAGGGCTGTCATTGACATCCATTTGTTTTCGATTCGATCATTGATATTTTATTTTTCAATTCTGATTATTTCGATTCGATTTTGAAGAACTGCTCAACACTTTTTGATTGAATACTTGAGTTTCTCTTCAAAATTCTTATTAGTGTTGCCTAAAAATGGCAAAAAATGATGTGAAAGGCTAAAAAAAAAGTGTTTCAATTAATTGACATAAAAATTGACAATTATTTTTTCGATTAAGTGGAAAAATTATTTCGATGGATCGATACTTGTCATATCAATGACGGTCCTAGGCAACACAGCATACTAAGCAACTATGACATTGTTGCAGCCCATTGCTGAAAGCCAGCAGAAGCCAGCTCTTATTAGACACAGTTGAACATTAACTATCAACCAATGGAAGTATATGTGGCATTGTAACAAGAACATGCATGAGACACCAGCATAAACAATAAGAACAAGAGCAAGTAAGGCCAAGAAAAAAATATTGTTTGTTTCCTGTAACGGTTTGGAAGAAATAGGGTAGGTAGGTCGGTAAAAAAAAAATTTTTTTGCATTATTTTTTTGGTCAAAAATGTGTGTTTTATGCATGTTTTCGTTGATTGGGAGTTGGGAGGGTGGAAAAAACTTTAGGGTAGGGATATTTTTGGATAAAATCTTGTTAGGGTAGGGTTACAGGAAACAAACAACTTATTTTTTTAGGCCTAATGCAGTATTGGGCCTGTACTATTGCAAATGTATAAAGTAATAGAAATGACACACAGTCATCAAAAGTGGCCTTTGGTTTTTTTATTACCACAAACAAACAACGCGTCAAGTCATTGAGCGACAGACACAGTAACATATGATCACCAGTTGAAATGGTTTAAGTACTTAACCTATGGTTGATCTTTATAAAATGAATTGTTGGGGAATAGAACATACATGTTCAGAACAAGAGAAGGACCCAAGCTGACGCTGACAGCGTCCCTTTTTGTTGGAGCTTAGTTTCATAGCAAAAAAGCTGACAACTTGCCGGTCATTTAGTTATATTTTTTCATCACTAGGTGTCACCTTTTGCGATTCTTATCGATTGCCAGTTTCGTAATCAATAAATCAGTAAAAGGAGAGGCAACTGATCGATCAGCGATTAAAATTGATAATCCGACCAACACTACTGTTGAGTTTTGTCATTCAATTGGTGTTCTAGATTTCCTCACTGCAGTTAAGAATTGCCATATTTAACACAAATATATTATATTCTATATATTATTATGTATTACTGTTAGGCATTAAAAAGCTGTTGTTCATGAAATTCTTTTCTAATTAAGAGGCCATATATCATGTGTATCTTGCGTCATGTACATTGTCTTGTGTTAACCCTTATGCTGCTGGTTTCTAATTTTGGTTATACAAAATGATGCAAAAAAACTGAAAAATGACCGAAACCCTGGTAAACGGGTACTCATCTGAAAGTACTCGGCGAGTGCTTTCCAATGAATACCAACATGACAGGGTTTAGATGATCTTCAAAAATATTTTGCATCCTTGCTCTTAGAACAAAAATAGCCTCAGCATTGGAAGGGTTATTAAGCTTTAGGTGTCAGTATGCATATGTATCGGACTAATAACAGGTTAGTAGTATGATGCATTTATCTTTATTCTTACAGTATGGTATTGTTATGGATGCTGGATCAACACATACTGCTCTTTATGTGTACCGTTGGCTTGGGGACCCAGCCAACCGGCTGAATGGTACCGGTGTGGTCAAACAAATAGCATCGGATTCCTGTGGAGAAAAGGGTAAGCAATGTAACTGCATGCGATGCTATTGTACTTGAACATAAGTTGAGGATACATATTGGGTTATCGTAAGAGGGGTTCGACAATTCTATGCCAGAAATCCTCGGAATTTTGGATATTAATATCCCAGTTCCAGGAGCTCATAGATGTGGGGGTCGCACCCCTGATATCCTAATTACTCTTTTCTAAAGTTGATTAGGCCTAAAAAAATTAATTGTTTGTTTCCTGTAACGGCCCCCCCAAAATAGGGTAGTTAGGTCGGTAAAAAGAATTTTTTTTGCATTATTTTTTTGGTCAAAAACGTGTGTTTTATGCATGTTTTACGTTGATTGGGAGTTGGGAGGGCGATAAAAAATTTAGGGTAAGGATTTTTTTGAATAAAAACGTGTTAGGGTAGGGTTACAGGAAACAAACAACTTTTTTTTAGTCCTTATATGTCTTTGATTTTAGGTAGAATAAACTAAAATTATATCTTGTTTCCTTATCCTTATTATATCCTTATATCCTTATCAGTTCCCCCAGTTTGTTTCCTGTAACCAACCCCTAACAAGTTTTTATTCAAAAAAAATCCCTACGCTAAAGTTTTTTGGCCCTCCCAACCCCCAATCAACGAAAAACATGCATAAAACACACATTTTTGACCCAAAAAATAATGCAAAAGAAATTTTTTTTACCGACCTACCTACCCTATTTTTTTACATACCGTTACAAGAAACAAACAATTTCTTTTGTTAGGCCTTACTCTAAATATGACCAATGACCTGAAATCAAGCTTGACCATCCATTAAGTAGCTAGGTTGAGGTACTTTACTAGATATTGAAACCATCAAAAACTGTCAAATTATGTCTAAGAATGTCCCATTAATTTTTTTTTCATTTCATGATTTTAAGAATTATTCATTTATCAAAGGCTTCTCAGCTTCCACTATAGATACTCTTCTTTTATCGTCCAACAGTGAAATAATCTAACAAATCACATTTCATGATTCCCTTTTGCCATAGTATCTATATAAGGCCTAAAAAAGTTGTTTGTTTCCTGTAACCCTACCCTAACAAGTTTTTATTAAAAAAAATCTCTACTCTTAAGTTTTTTTGGCCCTCCCAACTCCCAATCAATGTAAAACATTGCATAATAATGCAAAATATTTTTTATTATCGACCTACCTACCCTATTTTTATTCGGACCGTTACAGGAAACAGACAATTTCTTTTTTTAAGGCCTAAGGAAGGGAGGAGCTTGGAATTACTACAGCCATGGATATGGGTTATAAACAACACGTTGCAATACATCGTTACTTGTGGATATTCATATGGATTATTCTGTACATCAAAAATTTATGCAAAAACATTGCATTAGAACAACCTCTAATCAAGGAAATATACTGATAATTGTGTTGAATGTTGAGTATATTTGAAGTGATTGTGTAAGTGTTGATTTTCTTATACAAACCAACACTAACCCAATAGGGAAATCTACCAAGTGTGGGTAAATATGTGTTAGAACACTGCTGAACTGACATTGTAACCTAGTTTTGCTTGTAGATCATTTAATTAGATAACTAGCTAGCTGTAATACATGGTAGGTTAAAATATTTTGGAGAGGTCAAGGCAATAACTCTAGTGTAACGTACACATCAGTGCATTTACTACCACTGCTATCTAGGCCACTGTCATACACTATACATGGTGCACTGAGGTGTCCTATCTAGGCCACTGGCATTGCATGTCAACAAGGGTGTCCATGCAATCATCACACTAGACTAGACTCCTAGTCCCTGTAATGTTCACCTTCCCTTATGTGTTGACCAAGCACTGTGGTGTGGTACCAGGTTTGGTAGATAGATGGCACCACCTGCTCCTCCTATCAATATATGTCATAATCAAACTGAATCCTGGTGTCTGACAAATGTAAACTAAATTGGACATTATGGCCACCTAAAATATTTTGTGCCTGGTAACAGAAACAAATGCGAGAAAAAATACATATGACAGCCTAGAAATCTAGGCTATCATCACACCAGCCCTCCACAGAGACTTCAGAACTTGACCAATACTGTAGCTCTGAATTCCTGGATATCCTTAGGTAAAGCCCAGGATATCCTTAGGTAAAGCCCAGGATATCCTTGGAGGTCTCGGCTACATGCAGTAACCCTTATGCTGCTGGTGGCTAATTTGGCCAATACAAAATCATGCAAAAAACCTGAAAAATGACTGAAACCCTGGCAAATGGGTACTCATCTGGAAGTACTCAACGAGAGCTATCCAATGAATACCAACATGACAGAGTTTCAATGTTTTTCAAAGATTTCTTTGCTTTCTTGTGCTTTGTACGAAAGCAGCCTCAGCATTGGAAGGGGTAAGAGTAGGCTTCAACTGTAACAAATAGTCTTGTATGTTTAGGAAAATCCTAGGATTCTCTAGGAAGTCTCAGCCTCATTCATTAAGGGTAGGTGACAAATTTAAACCCATAGCTTCTTTGTTGGCTAAATGATAGCTTGTAAGGGTTGATTTGTGGATATAGGGTCATTTTGAGATTTTTACATAATATGTTAGCGAGATTAGGTGTGTCCAGGGCTTATAGTGATGGGTCCTACGGCAATTGGCCTGTGACAATGAATCCATGTGTCTATTGATCTAAGTCATAGCTAAGGGTATTTCAGAGGGAAAGGTTTCACAATTTTGACTTTATTCAAATGTTATGGAATCTGAAAGTTGAAAATGCACACCTTTTTTGCATTTTCATAAAAATTCTGAAAGAGATGGTTATGAAATTTGAACGGAGCAAAAATTATATAAAATGTGATACCATCCCCTGCATATTTCCAAAATTTGAAGTTCATGCATCCATGATTGTTGATAGGACACTCTGCTGTGAGGGTACTTTTGTGATGTGTAATTTGTATTCCTCATCAGAAGACCTTTTGGGCAATTTATATGTTATGTAGGCTAAATTCTCAAATAAAAGCAGGGCCGAGGAAAAAATGTGTCAAAGAAATTAACCCCTCAAGTTCACTATCTGAACCCTTACGCTGCTGGTGGCTAATTTGGCCAATACAAAATGATGCAAAAAACGTGATAAATGACTGAAACCCTGGCAAATGGGTACTCATCTGAGAGCTTTCAAATGAATACCAAGACGACAGGGTTTTTCAAGAATCTTGCATGTGCTTTGGATGAAAGTAGTCTCAGCATTGGAAGGGTTAACAACCTTCTTATTCTAAGGTTAGCTTCCCAAAATGTAAGTGCTCCTTATGTTCTAACTGGTCATCTGTGCTCCAGGACTTGGACACTCCTTCATTCTCATCAAATGAAGCTTCAGATGAGAAGGAAATGTTGGGAGAGTCTCAACTGTGTTCAGTAAGGGATGTATGTAGTGTATATGATATCCCTGCAGCAGTGTTCAAGTCTACAAGTACCACTGCTGCTAATCGCATGCAATATTATTACCAGCCAAAGGCGCAATACTGTCTGTCTGATTTTCAAAGTTCGATATAACCATACTGAGCAAGCTGAAAGACTTAGCCCACTTATTTGCCTGCAGGCATCCTGACTGCTCTTGCTCACCCTTTCTCGTACACTCAGCTGCGAGACTTGTGTAACTGTTGATTTCTCTCAGACCTAAGTAAATATACTAAGAATGGTGGATTTGGACCATTCTACTATGGTATGGTGTTAACCTTTATGCTGCTGTTGGCTAATTTGGCCAATACAAAATGATGCAAAAAACCTGAAAAATGACCAAAACCCTGGCCAATGGGTACTCATTTGAAAGTACTCATTGAGGGCTTTCCAATGAATACCAACATGACAGGGTTTAGATGGTTTTCAACAATCTTTGCGTTCTTGTGCTTTAGACAAAAGTAGCCTCAGCATTGTAAGCTAGGTGTTAACCCAATCATGCCCGTAGAGAGCATCTAAAATGCTCACAATTTTAGTGATATCTCTGTGAAAAAAGCCTTCTCAGAGATTATTTTAGGTGCAATGTCATTCATAAGGCCTGTAACGGTTCGAAAAAAAATAGGGTAGGTAGGTTGGTAAAAACAAAATTTTGCATTATTTTTTTGGTCAAAAATGTGTGTTTTATGCATGTTTTACGTTGATTGGGAGTTGGATGGGCGATAAAAACTTTAGGGTAGGGAATTTTTTAAATAAAATCTTGTCAGGGTATAGGGTTACAGGAAACAAACAACTTTTTTTTAGGCCTAACCTTGCCATCATTAGGGCCCTCCATGGGGTTGAACAATCATTTTGATGTGAAAAAACACTCCAATAGTCAAGAAAATCAGTCTAAAATATTTTAAATCAAAGAAATGACCAATGCAATTCAAGATGAAAAGTCAGGGAGCGTAAGTTTCTCTTAATTTGCCTTTTTTGGGGGGCTTTTTTTCTGGAGTGATTTTTGGTGATAGCTTGTAGAAGAACCTTTTTGGAGTGTTATCTTAGTGATGTTCGGTGGCGTTATGGATAGCAAGTCAAAGTATATGAGTAGAGAATTTTGAGTATGGCTAGTGAGATTTTTTGGGCACTATTGTACAAGGCCACTATACGTCTTAGGTAAATGCTATATCTCTGCATACGTAAGTATCTATGTATGTATAGGGCAGATGGCAAAGTAGCATAGTGTGGCCTCACACAGCAGTGAAGTCATTGGTGTCTAACCCTTATGCTGCTGGTGGCTGATTTGGCCAATACAAAATGATGCAAAAAATCTGAAAAATGACCGAAACCCTAGCAAATGGGTACTCATATGAGAGTGCTCAGCAAGAGCTTTCCAATGAATACCAACATGATAGGGTTCAGATGGTTATCAAAAATCTTTACGTCATTGTGCTTGGGATGAAAGTAGCCTCAGCATTGGAAGGGTTAAGGGTGGGTGGGACAGTAGCCAGGGTTGTAATAGGCATGAAGTTATACTGGGGACAGAGATCAAAGTGTATGGCTCAAAGACCATGTTTTCCTTTTTATGTATGAATGTCTCAATTGTAGAGATTTACATTGAGGTTGGTGACTAAGTTACTCCTTCTGTACTAACAAAGAGGTAGTTTGAGTGAGCTCAAGTGCAATTATTCTGATATACATATTTTGATTCCTCTTCTGGCATCCAAGATGAAGAGTATTTTGTGCATATTGAAGTTCAAAAGATCAGTGGTAAGATTTTTTTTTATGTTTTCACTTCAGTATGAAGAAGTAAATTTGAAGTTGGAGTTTCTTAGTTCTCTACACTGATCTTTAGGTTCTAAAAGTACCTGCTTTGATGCTAATTATCTTAATGATAATAATAATTATAATCATCATTATGATAATAATAATTATGATAATAATGATAATACTTATCCTGTTAATGTCACCCATGGTAGTCTTAATTTTTGAGGCGAGTAATCAATCTTAACACATACGTAAAATTGAATCAATCCACATCATTCTTCCTGTGTTGCAGAAATACATTAGTTGTGTTGGCTTGGTTGATGGCAGGTAAGCCATGCCCCCAAAAAGTATCTAGTCTCAACACAGCAAAACATAGTTTTTCTCAACTTCACTTATTTCTATAAGAATAATATTCATGTTTTTCAATGTCAATCTGACAAAGAAAGATATGTGCGAATAGGTGAGATATTAATTTCATCTATTCTCAAGTTATTTCGCCAGACTTGTTGGATAACTTCCTGATTGACCCTTATGCTGCTGGTGGCTAATTTGGCCAATACAAAATGATGCAAAAAACCTGAAAAATGACTGAACCCCTGGCAAATGGGTACTCATCTTAGAGTACTCAGTGCATTTTCAAGGAGCTAGAGCTATCTAATGAATATCAACTTAAGTTGACAGGGTTTGGGGGGTTTTCAAAATTCTTTGCATCTTTGTCCTTAGGTCGAAAGTAGCCTCAGCATTGGATGGGTTAATTAAAGTTACCCAACATCGGTAAGTTTTTTTTTGTGAAGCATAATTGATACGGCGATATCAATGACAGCCCTAATGTATTGTACACTGGGTATTAAGATAATTTTCCCAGTATGTTTCCTTATAGTGCTAGGACTGATATATACTGTGGTTACTTGTCATGTTGGGCAAATTTTTACAAGATTTTATTGGCCCAACTTAAATCAGAACTTGCCTGGTAAATAATTACATCTTGTTTCAATTTCAACTTGCCATTACATAAATAATGATTATGAGTTGCCAGGCAGCAATCTTTAGACTGGCTAGTCAACAAGTACCTAATTGTCAGTGCCTGTAGTTCAAAAACTGCTCCACCCACTGAAGAACTAAGGCTGTATATAGTATATGGCAGTAGAACAATATTTGCAGTGATGTTTTGGTGGGTGCCCGGGGCGTATGCGGGGGTAAAACACCCACTTAGGATGTAGTGGTTGTTAGTTGAGCAGCTACAATAAATCTTACGTCTTAATGAATTTTAATTCCCGTACAGATAGCCCCTAGTGGTACCACCCTCTCCATCACCAAAACATAGTGCATTGATGCGGCGGCAGGGTGCCCCGGGCTGAAAAAGAGGAGTGGAATATCTATGTAAGATCCCTGCACCTGGGACTGATGGGGTTGCTAGGCAACAAGGCTACTTCCTGCCCTGTGGCTGCGGCGGTTGCAGTAGGTAGCACCTGGTCTGTGGAGACGGCTGGAGATGTATTACATCCGTTTACCTTAAGCAAGCTCTCTCGCTTCCAGCATCATCTATTTCTCACCTAGTCTCAGCTTGGATGAAGAATAGAATGGATATGTAGCGAGAGACCAATTACTATATGCCCTGTAGTGAGATGCTGGACTCATGCCAGGAGTACAAGCTTTGGCATCAGCACGAGGTCACGTGGGAACAAGGACCAATCAGGGCTCTCGTATCGATTACATTACAGAGAAACCCTGTCTCCACCACCAGCTGGGGGTGCCCAGAGCACTTATTAGCAGCTAGCTATTAGTTGACACTGGTTGAGGCTAGCATGTTCAGGTTGACCGGCTGGTTTCAAATCCACTTGTGTTTGGTCATCTAAGGTCTCAGCTACCAGCAGCCTGCTGCTGCTGCTGCTGCTGCTGTAGACTAGCTCCTAGTCTATGATTTACTTATATTGTGCTTTTCTTTGTTCTGGTCTATCTTTTGTTCAATATTTAGGTGTTAGTTGTAGTTGCTGATGATAGATGGCACCAGTGGTGGTCACCCTGGTCAGTCAGAATCATGAAATCAAATAGACCCTTGCTGGCCGCCTGGTGAGCCAATATAGAACTAAATATGGGTAGACATTTTAGAATGGTATATAAACATTAGGTGAGTTATTAAAGAAGTGGTAAATTTTCTTGGCCAAGGACTAGGCTACTGCTGCTGCTGCTGCTGCTGCTAGCTGATCGCCTCTATTGTCACGTGAGAAGAATAGGCAAAGATGGCTATGCAAGTAGGTGTTGTATTCCTAAGGGAAAGTGCACCATGATTAATGGAGGAGTTCACCCTCATTCCCACCATTTCCTATATCTCACCAAAGTTGTTTCATAAAATCCCGTTTGTATCATATTCCTAGGGAAGAACACCATAGTTGCCTAAGGCCTAAAATAAAAGTTGTTTGTTTCCTGTAACCCTACCCTAACAAGTTTTTATTCAAAAAAATCCCTACCCTAAAGTTTTTATTGCCTATCCAACTCCCAATCAATGTAAAACATGCGTAAAACACACATTTTTGACCAAAAAAATAATGCAAAAAATTTTTTTTACCGACCTACCTTCCCTATTTTTTTTTCGAACCGTTACAGGAAACAAACAATTTATTTTTTTAGGCCTAACCAGAGGAGTATATACATCCCTCATTTCCGTTTTCTGCCCTCTGCACCCATTTGGCCAGTTGTCTCTATTGCTCTGTGTAAAATGTAGGAAAAAAAGTCGTTACACATGGGTTTTTATTCAGGGACTGATCCAAGACTTTTGTTTAGGGGGTTTGTTTTAACAGAGACGTAGATCTACCCTCTTGTATGTATTTTTAATGAAGCGACAGTTCTGTAGAAGATAACAAATATTTTGAATTGTGAATGGGGTTCCCAAGTGTCTGCAACTGTTATTTCAGAAAATATTACATGTTCCTCAGTTCACAGTAGAGATCAGAATCTAGGCTATACTAAGTACAAAAGATGTATTCTGAGAGGTCTCTGTAACCCATAGATGATCTCAGTGGTAACAACAGCCCGACAGTGTCAGTGAAATCATACAGGCTTTGAAGGATTGGAAGATTGGAGGGTTATATGTTAATCATCGCATCACCAACAGGCCTCCATCAAATATACATGTATTGTTAAAATCATTTCTTTTTATTTAGAAGTTATTGCCCACCAAAGTATCATGGAACCAAACGACAATGTCCTGAGGAACTTGGATCGAAGCATAAATGGGTTAACATTTACCTTTGATTATTTGTTTCAGGTAAGGGGATCTCGGCATATACAGATCTTTGTGCGGGAAATGAATTTCAAAAGGTCTAGTTAACATTTAATTTTCATTATTCGTTTCAGGTAAGGGGATCTCAGCGTATACAGATCTTTGTGCGGGAAATGAATTTCGAAAGGTCTATTTAACATTTAATTTTCATTATTCGTTTCAGGTAAGGGGATCTCAGCATGTACAGATCTTTGTGCGGGAAATGAATTTCAAAAGGTCTAGTTAACTTTTAACTTTGATTATTCGTTTCAGGTAAGGGGATCTCAGCATTTACAGATCTTTGTGTGGGAAATGAATTTCAAAAGGTCTAGTTAACATTTAATTTTCATTATTCGTTTCAGGTAAGGGGATCTCAGCATATACGGCTGATCCGTCTAAGGCTGGGATGTCGTTACGGCGCTGCCTAGACCGTACAGCCCTATCAGCAATGCCAGGCTATGAGCACCCACAAACACAGATCTACCTCGGGAGCACGGCCGGCATGAGACTAGTTAAGTAAGTCTAGTAATGTTGGGACGACCATCATTCGGTTGCATGAGACTAGTTAAGTAAGTCTAGTAATGTTGGGACGACCATCATTCGGTTGCATGAGACTAGTTAAGTAAGTCTAGTAATGTTGGGACGACCATCATTCGGTTGCATGTGACTAGTTAAGTAAGTCTAGTAATGTTGGGACTACCATCGATCGGTTGCATTTATTTTACTGTTTTATCGATTACGAAACTGGCAATCGATAATAATAGGAAAAGGTGACACCTAGCTACAAATAATAGAACTAGATGACCAGCAAGTTGTCATCTTTCTTGATATGAAATAGCTTACTAGAGCTGGATCTTAACCAACTAGTCACTATTTTGTTACTAGTCAAGTCGTTATGGTACTTTCCAGATTTGCAAAATGGCAGCACTGCTGAATTCTCTTATGGCTATTAAGCCATGAGTGCCAATAAACTGACATCTGGTGTGGAAATTAAGAACTTAACTGGACTCAGCAAGCACAGTGAAGTTATTAAAACAGTAAGCATTATAAGAGAGCAAGCAATATACAGAAATACAAATGTATTCAGCCTAGTATCGAGGCTACATATGAAAATAAGCTCCAAAAACACTTCAAAATGAAGTTAGGGTAGGTGCTAATAGCAAGTGATTGTGATTGACTATCATTCAGTTTCAGGCTATAGACCTCTAGTACCCAATCACCGTAAAAGTGCAAAGGACTTTTTATAATCAATAATCGATTGGTTGGCTGCAATTGATTATCGATCATGAAATTTTAAGCGATTCCCAACCCTAAAGTCTAGTACAGGTGAACTTGGATATGACAGACTCAATCGGACCAGGAAAATTGGTCCGTCATATGCAAAATCCGTCGTATACATATGACGAATACTTGATATGCAGCGGACTGGTACCAAGCATATCGTCCGTCATATGCAAAAATCCGTCGTACAGTGGTCCGTCATATCCAAGTTCACCTGTATTATCATTACTTTTCACTAACCTTAGGAAGAAAAATAGGAACATTTGTGGCTGAAACCAGGTTGATTGGTGGCAGTCCTTGGTCTAGTGATTGGTCTCTAAGGTATAAAAAAAGAAATTGTTTGTTTCCTGTAACGGTCCGGAAAAAAATAGGGTAGGTAGGTAGGTCGGTAAAAAAAAAAAGATTTCCATTATTTTTTTGGTCAAAAATGTCTGTTTTATGCAAGTTTTATGTGGATTTGGAGTTGGGAAGGTGGAAAAAACTTTGGGGTAGGGATTTATTTGAATAAAAACTTGTTAGGGTAGGGTTACAGGAAACAAACAACTTTTTTTTTAGGCCTAATACACAACCTAGGGACTACCAGGTAACTTCCACATACTTACCACCCAACCTAAGCAGTGCAATATAAACTCCATGTTCTAACCGCGCAGCATGGTAGACACTTGGCTGAGCCGTGGTAAAATGGTGGTAATGATTAACCACGCGTCTACCACTGACCAGTGATCAGACCATGTGAATAGAAACGTCAACCTGCCTGTGCCACTTGTGCCATGTGCCATGTGCCATGCTTGTGCCATGCAAACATGGTATACCCTTGGTCAAAAGAAAACTGTAAAACAAAAGTTTATTCACCTGTTTATGGCCCCACCAAACAGGAAACACTGGGGGGACAGCTTCAGAGAGGTGGATGAAACCTTTCTGAGTGATCGATCTAACCGTGCTGCCATTAAAATTTCCCTCGCCTCATAGGGCACCGCAACTTGACTATATGGAGGTGTTTTGGAGCAGTGCCTTATGACTTGAGGTAAACAGAAGGGGGGACATAGAAAACCTGCATGTCCACATCTACGATTATTATTTGAGCTTCGGTCATTCAGATGGACCGATGATTGATCTTGAAAATTGTGACCAATTCTGAACACTATACGAACCACAAAAATTAGCAAATGCCACATAAGTACACCATTTTAACCATGCATCTTGGTAGACCAAGGCTTTACCCATAGTGGACTGGCGCCGTAGGGCAATCATTGCCTGATTATCACCATATCAGGGCTGGAGATCGTTTAAAAGTAATTAATTCAATACTGTTTTGATTAATTTTAGTTTGATCTGATTTGTTTCAAGTTCATTTTCTTCGACTATTGCAGTTTTATTCTTATTCACGCAAGAAAAATTGTCAGTGAAAAAAAAGAAATACAAAAATGTCTGCAATTTGACAATTCAATTTTTTTCTCAAATTTACCCCCCCCCCCCCCCCCCCCCCCCAAAAAAAAAAATCATTATCAGATTCTTCAAGACAATGAATACAATTTGTCTTGACTTAATCATGTTTTTTTCTTTGACACTAAGTCAATTTGCCGATCTTTGACCATCATGTTGATGATGATGATGATAATGGTGACAGTTATGATGAGGATGATAATGATAATGACCAATATGTTGAAAATGACTAAAACATTTTAATTGGGGACTTTATGGATGACACACTTTTCTTTTCATTTAGTTTAGAAAACGCCACAGTAAGTAATGAGATACTGAACAGCGTCAGAAAAACAGTCAAGACATATCCCTTCAACTTCTCTCGGCCGCTGCAGCAAGCACGGATTATCTCTGGCGAGGAGGAAGGACATAACAGCTGGATCACTGCCAACTATTTAATAGGCACTTTCGGAAATGTGAGTCTTAAGATAGCAGTTATTTTCTTTCATCTTTATCCAACACTTCTAGCCGAGATTCCCTTAACCCTTCCAATGCTGAGGCTACTTTCGTCCAAAATACAAGGACACAAAGATCTTTGAAAAACCATCTAAACCTAGTCATGTTGGTATTCATTTTAAACCTCTCGGTGAGCACTCTCAAATGAGTACCCATTTGCCAGGGTTTCAGTCACTTTCTAGGATTTTTGCATCATTTTGTAATGGCAAAATTAGTCACCAGCAGCATAAGGGTTAAAAGCATTGTATGAATGTCTGATTCTTTTGGCAATATCTGAGGGATAAAGACAGAAATCAATATGTACTTTGAGCACAAGGGGTTTAGTTGGTTGTGAGTTTATAGGTTCTGATTAGCAGTTCTCCCTTTTAAAGCCTTTTGCTGCTGGCAAGATATTGTTCAACCCATGCGTACCTTCAGCACCTCAAATAGCATTCAGGCAGTTAGCTGCCTGAACAAACAAAATACCATAATTTACATTACTTTTATATTCACTATACAGGTAAAAATTGACGGGTCCAAACGGGCCCGTTATTTTGACGGGCCCGTTACGAGCTCAGAACGTAATGGGCTCGTTACAACGGGTCCATTACGGGCCCGTTACGAGCCCGTTACGGGCCCGTTATGACAGGCCCGAAAAATAATGGGACCATTACAGGTTTCCAAGCCATGAAATGTCGATATATTGAGGGGTCGAAGATTGGGTCTGTAAGGGGCCTGTTACGGGGCCGTATGGGCCCTTCAACTTTTACCTGTGTACATATATTTTGAGTTAGTTTGACAGTTCAGTTTTGTTGTGCCGTTGCCTTCACAAAACTTTGTAAAAAAATGGTGTGAGGCGTTTTTGTCTTTTGTCAATTGCTTTGTGTAATTTGTTTGTTTTAGTTTGCGCGCTCCAGCTGGTATGACCTGATGCCCTCTACGCCCGCGGATACCATGGGGGTGCTAGACATGGGTGGCGCGTCCACCCAAATGACATTTGTGCCGAAGAACGGTACCGGCATCCCACCCCAGCACAAGACCAATTTCAGGCTGTACGGAGCTAGCTATACGGTCTATACCAACAGTTTCCTGTGTTACGGTCTCAAAGAGAGTGGTCGGCGCCATTTTGCATTATTAGCTAAGGTAAGTCCTACCTACCACTGTTTCAATATCCCAGATAAGTGACACTATAAGTATGGCTCATTGATCCTCCTAATAACATACTTGCACATTCCATAGCCTGCAGAGTACATGTGTGCAATCTGCAATTTTGTTTATAATCACTTTTTCTGCCATATTTAGGCTAAATTCTGATGATACATTTGTAAGTGATAAATCGAACTAGCTGAACCACCCAGTACAGTGAAAGACACAGCCTAGCCTCAAGCCACTGGCAACTTTCCTGTATGCCCCGCCCGGGATTCAAACCTAGGCAATGGGGAGAGCCAGCGAGCAGTCAGTGGCACTAACTTAGACAATTTGACCATTAGGTCAGGCCCTAACTTTTGTGGAGCTGTCAATACTGACATTGGTTCTCATCTGCACGTGGCATGAAGGTAGTCAGAGTCCACTACCCCATCTAGCCCTATCTTAACCCTTCCAACGCTGAGACTACTTTCGTCCAAAGCACAACAACGCAAAGATTTGTTAAAACTGTCTAAACCCTGTCATGTTGGTATTCATTTGAAAGCTCTCGCCGAGTACTCTTAGATGAGTACCCATTTGCCAGGGTTTCAGTCATTTTTCAGGTTTTTTGCATTGATTTGTATTGGCCAAATTAGCCACCAGCAGCATAAGGGTTAAGACTGCATGCTGTAATGTCATTATCTGTAACTTTTCTATCACTCTCAGTTGCAACCCTTAGTGCTCTTGTTGATGTCTGACTATCTGTGTTTGTTTTTCTAGGAGCATGGTTATAACAGCACTATTACCGACCCCTGTGGCCCCAAGGGCAACATGAGCCAGTTCAGTTATGATGATTTATTTGGAAGTCCTTGCACACAGGGGACGGCTGTACCAGGAACTGCAAGTCTAAACCCTGAAGACCCAATGCTCAAGGTGAGTGATCTACTAGCACAGTTGACTATTGGATTAATCATGATTTACTCTACCTAGTCATAAGGGATCTTACCAGGGGTAGGTTAGCCAGTTGACTATTGGATTAATCATGATTTACTTTCCCTAGTCATAAGGGATCTTACCAGGGGTAGGTTAGCCAGTTGACTATTGGATTAATCATGATTTACTCTCCCTAGTCATAAGGGATCTTACCAGGGGTAGGTTAGCCAGTTGACTATTGGATTAATCATAATTTACTCTCCCTAGTCATAAGGGATCTTACCAGGGGTAGGTTAGCCAGTTGACTATTGGATTAATCATAATTTACTCTCCCTAGTCATAAGGGATCTTACCAGGGGTAGGTTAGCCAGTTGACTATTGGATTAATCATAATTTACTCTCCCTAGTCATAAGGGATCTTACCAGGGGTAGGTTAGCCAGTTGACTATTGGATTAATCATAATTTACTCTCCCTAGTCATAAGGGATCTTACCAGGGGCAGGTTAGCCAGTTGACTATTGGATTAATCATAATTTACTCTCCCTAGTCATAAGGGATCTTACCAGGGGTAGGTTAGCCAGTTGACTATTGGATTAATCATAATTTACTCTCCCTAGTCATAAGGGATCTTACCAGGGGTAGGTTAGCCAGTTGACTATTGGATTAATCATAATTTACTCTCCCTAGTCATAAGGGATCTTACCAGGGGTAGGTTAGCCAGTTGACTATTGGATTAATCATAATTTACTCTCCCTAGTCATAAGGGATCTTACCAGGGGTAGGTTAGCCAGTTGACTATTGGATTAATCATAATTTACTCTCCCTAGTCATAAGGGATCTTACCAGGGGTAGGTTAGCCAGTTGACTATTGGATTAATCATAATTTACTCTCCCTAGTCATAAGGGATCTTACCAGGGGTAGGTTAGCCAGTTGACTATTGGATTAATCATAATTTACTCTCCCTAGTCATAAGGGATCTTACCAGGGGTAGGTTAGCCAGTTGACTATTGGATTAATCATAATTTACTCTCCCTAGTCATAAGGGATCTTACCAGGGGTAGGTTAGCCAGTTGACTATTGGATTAATCATAATTTACTCTCCCTAGTCATAAGGGATTTTACCAGGGGTAGGTTAGCCAGTTGACTATTGGATTAATCATAATTTACTCGCCCTAGTCATAAGGGATCTTACCAGGGGTAGGTTAGCCAGTTGACTATTGGATTAATCATAATTTACTCTCCCTAGTCATAAGGGATCTTACCAGGGGTAGGTTAGCCAGTTGACTATTGGATTAATCATAATTTACTCTCCCTAGTCATAAGGGATCTTACCAGGAGTAGGTTAGCCAGTTGACTATTGGATTAATCATAATTTACTCTCCCTAGTCATAAGGGATCTTACCAGGGGTAGGTTAGCCAGTTGACTATTGGATTAATCATAATTTACTCTCCCTAGTCATAAGGGATCTTACCAGGGGTAGGTTAGCCAGTTGACTATTGGATTAATCATAATTTACTCTCCCTAGTCATAAGGGATCTTACCAGGAGTAGGTTAGCCAGTTGACTATTGGATTAATCATAATTTACTCTCCCTAGTCATAAGGGATCTTACCAGGAGTAGGTTAGCCAGTTGGGGTATTGAGGATGTAACAGAAGTTTGACAAACACCCTTTTACAAATGGAAAATGTCAATTTTATTGCTAAAATTTGTCACTTTTCTTTACTGTAAATTAGGTAATTAATCGGAGACTCAAATTAACAGAATTTGTGTTTTTGGATTTTTGCCGAGATGTTTTATCCCGAAAAGCTGATATTGAAGGTTAACCCTTTTCCAGCTGTTATGCTGGACGTCGGCTTGTCCCTCATGCCTTAGATGACCAAACACAAGTGGATTCGAAACCAGCCGGTCAACCTGAACATGCTAGCCTCAACCACTGTCAACTAATAGTCGCTAAAAGGCCAGAATTGGTCCTCTGGGCACCCCCAGCTGGTGGTGGAGATAAGGTTTCCCTGTAATGTAATCGATGCAAGATTGGTCCTTGTTCCCACATGACCTCGTGCTGCTGCCTTATCTGGTACTCCTGGCATGAGTCCAGCATATAACAATAGGGCATATAGTAATAGGTCTCTCGCTACATATCCATACTATTCTTAATCCAAGCTCATGCTGAACACATTCCTTGCCACAAATTACGTTGCATTGCTATTGCGCTGTTAGTGGGGTGTAAGTTTCACCTGACACAAAAATCTGAATAAAAAATACTACCAGAAACTTCTGTTCGTGTTCTTTTTGATTATGCTTCTTCGGCAGGTGTAACTTATAGATAATATTAGGTTTGATCAGTGTAAAAGTCAGGTTTTGGAGACAGCATGCTGACTTTCATTAATGATTAATGAAAAATCAGGTATTTAAATTGCATTAGCCCCACTTAAGCCTGAGGTTTCTCAAGATGTACATTTTTTTGAATGGTATATTTCGAATCCTTATTAAAAACTGATACATAAGATGATAATAAGTCTTTGATTCTGTGTTTTATTTCGTCATGGGCCATCCTAAATGAAACAGAATGCAAGTAAGTCTTGGCCAGAGAAGAATTCTGAGGACGCATCAAAAGAAATTCTAAAAGCTTACTATCTCAATGGAATAGCGCTATAAACAAATGAAAATAGAAAATCTGAAATGTAAAACATTAATAACTAATACAATTCAAACCTCCTCAAGCGATTCATGTAATTTTTATTTTGTAATTTTCATGCTTTGCACCACAAATCAATCATTGAACACAAAAAGAAAGTGTTGATTTGTGGCCGCCATTTTGTGACTTCAAGTTTGCTTTTTGGGTGTAACAACAGAGATGAAATTCACACAACACTCAAAATCTGTGATTGAAAGATAGATAAAAACATATGGCGATTCCCTACCTTGTTGTCCTCCTTATGGTGTCTTTATTTTGTTGTGTACCATCAGTACATAAAATAAAGTAAATGAAAACATATGGCAATTTCCTACCTTGTTTTCTTCTTACGGTGTCTTTATTTTGTGTTGTACCATCAGTTATAGCTTTATTCGAAGGCTTCAAACATGATGGTCAACACGTTGTCAGGTATTATTTATTTTGATTTTAGAATCCGTTGGCTGTAATTAGTCTCTTACATATTAATCGCCCAAAGGATTACTTTGAAATTGACATATTCAAATAAATATGTTTCATGGCTTTAAGAAAATGTTGGATTTATAAAAATCCAACCATGAAAAGTATTTATTTCGATTGTGTAAAGTGCGGCGAGGAGACCACACTGCCGCTACAACGATTTTTCAAAATGGCTGCTCTAAACTAGTGATTTTGAAAATGATCGTTCCATATACAAAACAATTTTATTTTGAAAATTAAACAAGACCTGTCATAGATCTAGACAACTATCTCGGGAGGAACTCTTAAGCATTAATCAAGAAATTAGAGATGTGTTATCATGATAGTTGTGTGAAGTTGCCCTTCTTTGTTATTTGAATACTGTAAAGTTCGAATCATTAGCGAGTTTATATTTAGCTAATTGATATTTTTCGATAATAGCGGATCGTAATATTAGCATTTGGACCGTCACCAAAAGTGCCATCCGAGTAGTGGTATTCTAATTCATGTACTAATCTACCACTCATGCCCGAAGATACTGTTTACCTTGTTTCATCAAGGCGCAGCCACCTAACAGGTGAGATTAAGGGTTCAAGATTACCAGATCGAGCTATGAACGGTACGAATGATCGTCAAAATGGGTCTATTGCAATCTTAATTTCTTGTAACCATGCAGATTTTATGCGCTAATCTAGTATCGCCACGCGGCTGTTTATCGAACTCAAGCGTCAATGAGTGCCCGTCCCGGCTGGTATTTTGCAAATAAGGAACTCAGATCCACTGTGATTACGCGCATCATTCAAATTTGGTTGTACGTACGTGTGTCTATGTATATACGAATGTTTATCAACTGACCATGTGTAATTGTGACTAGATACGCAATTTGAATACAACATAGAACACATATTAACGGATCGTAATATTAACGAATCAAACCCACTCGTTAAAGTCGCTAATATAACTTCCACGTTAATATTTCGAACTTGACAGTATAGCCTCAACATGACCACCTGACTTGTATTTGTCTAGTTAAAGACTTAAGGATTGTCTTGTCTTGTTTCAGGATGCCACGTTTTATTTTGAGGGTAGCAGTGATTACCAGGCCTGCAATGCTCAAGTTGACAAACTCTTCAACTTCACAGGCTGTTCCTATCCAAAATGTAGCTTTAATGGAGTGTATATGCCAGAGTTATATGGAAACTACTTAGTAAGTATGCATATACCCTAAAACACTGTCTTCCTTGTTTGATGAAAGCAAATGGTAACTACTAATTAGCGATTGGCAATTTTAAAACTTTCACGGTACATTATCAACATTCACTTAACAATAGGACTTAACGATTCGATCATTGACATTTTATTTTTCGATTCCGATTATTTCGATTCGATTTTGAAGAACTGCACTGATAGAATATTTTCACATGTTCCACACTATTTTTGTCGCCAGGATCCTAAGATTCTCACAATGTAAACACAATGAAGGTTGACTCAACACCTTTTGATTGAAAACTTGAGTTTCTCTTCATAATTCTTATTAGTGTTGGCTAAAAATGGCAAAAATGGTGTAATAGGCTGAAAAAATGTGTTTTGATTAATTGACATAATAATTGACATAATATTTTTTTCGATTAATTGGAAAAATTATTTCGATCGATCGATACTTGTCATATCAATGACGGTCCTACTTAACAATATCATAGCAATCCTGCCTGCCTCCCAGGTACCTAATTTTGTCGAATCTAGCACTGTAAGCTTAAGAAATTTCTGTAATAATTAGCGAACTGCCTTTGTGCGGAGATGCCCAGGTGGATGTTAAGTTCATTTGATACCATTTAGCAGTACATGTCTTATAAAAGAATTGGATTTATTTTTAACTTTTATAGAGAGTAAATGAAATTTGTATTCTTTCAATGTTCGTATATTTTTTGCAATATCTTAAGAGTAGGAAGTTCAGCAGTTTGTTTGAAATTAATAATGGCAACTTGTGGTTCACAATTTTATTGAACTAGGAAAAGGTTGGGAAAGGCAAAGATAAATCTTGAAGTGATTCATGCACTTGGCAATGGAATTATTAAAATACTTTGAGAATTTCTTAACCCTTCCAATGCTGAGGCTACTTTTGTCCAAAACACAAAGATGCAAATATTTCTGAAAACCATCTAAACCCTGTCATGTTGGTAATCATTGGATAGCTCTCACTGAGCACTCTCAAATGAGTACCCATATGCCAGGGTTTCGGTCATTTTTCAGGTTTTTTGCATCATTTGGTATTGGTCAAATTAGCCACCACCAGCATAAGGGTTAATACCAGAGTCCTTTAATTGAAATATTTCTATAAAAAAATTCATGTAAGGAAACAGAGACGTATTTTTGCATTATTTCTGTTACTCTTATGAGGCTAGCCCTGCTTGCCAAGTAGTAGAAGACCTTCCATTGGCCGCTCACACTCTCAAGGTATAAAAATACATTGAAATGTTTTCGTAACTTATACGTTTTCTTCCTCACTTTATTGATAGCAGCAGCAGTCAGCTGGCCAGCCTATACAGGTGAACTTGGATATGAATGACTCAATGGGACCAGGAAAATTGGTCCGTCATATGCAAAATCCGTCGTATACATATGACGAATACTTGATATGCATCGGACTGGGACCAGGCATATCGTCCGTCATATGCAAAAATCTATCGTACAGTGGTCCGTCATATCCAAGTTCACCTGTAGTAACACACTGGACAATTGGTTGGGATGTTTTTCTCCCATTCTCCCATGCAGGAGGATGTTGATTCAAGTCTCAGCTGGCTTCTCATAAGTGGGTTGGCCTGGTTGCTATACAAATGTGTTGCATTGTGAAGGGAATTTTGGTATTTTTATTTTTCGTCACATTTATGCCAATTGTGGCTAATTCGTGACTAGCCAGTTGTAAATAGTGGAGGAAACCGGAGGACCTGCCGAAAACCACCGCCTGACCCCAAGTCACTGGCAACTTACTCACATGCCCAGGCCGGGATTCGAACCCAGGCAGTGGTGAGAGACAGCGTGCAGTCAGTGGCGGCGCCTTAAACCACAGGGCCGTCAGAGCAGGCCCCTGCATTGTGAAGGGCTGTCTGTGGTGTCAACTGAGAGATCCTCTTTGCCTATTTGTAAACAGAAGGGAATTGGTTAATGGCGGCGGTATGACCATAGCTGTCGAAAGTGATGGAAAGACATCTCCTCCCTCTTCCCTGGGAGGAGATTTTAAGCTGGTTTGGCAGAATCTAAGCTGTGTGTCTCTGTTTGTTCTTGCAGGGAATATCAGGTTACTACTACACGATGAAGCTGACCAGAGAAGGGGATAACTGCTGGTTTGGCAGAATCTAAGCTGTGTGTCTCTGTTTGTTCCTGCAGGGAATATCAGGTTACTACTACACAATGAAGCTGACCAGAGAGAGTGATAACTGCTGGTTTGGCAGAATTTAAGCTGTGTGTCTCTGTTTGTTCCTGCAGGGAATATCAGGTTACTACTACACAATGAAGCTGACCAGAGAGAGTGACAACTGCTGGTTTGGCAGAATTTAAGCTGTGTCTCTGTTTGTTCCTGCAGGGAATATCAGGTTACTACTACACAATGAAGCTGACCAGAGAAGGGGACAACTGCTGGTTTGGCAGAATTTAAGCTGTGTGTCTCTGTTTGTTCTTGCAGGGAATATCAGGTTACTACTACACAATGAAGCTGACCAGAGAAGGGGACAACTGCTGGTTTGGCAGAATTTAAGCTGTGTGTCTCTGTTTGTTCTTGCAGGGAATATCAGGTTACTACTACACAATGAAGCTGACCAGAGAGAGTGATAACTGCTGGTTTGGCAGAATTTAAGCTGTGTGTCTCTGTTTGTTCTTGCAGGGAATATCAGGTTACTACTACACAATGAAGGACCTGAACCTGACCAGAGAGGGTGACAACTTCACGCTGGGGGAGTTCACCAACGCCGTCAGACAAATGTGTCAGAGAGACTGGGACTATGTAAGTATGTGCAGGGGTCACTGGCACCAAGTCCCATCAAATCATACAGAATCAAACTTGTTGGGAATCCAAATCCAAATACATTGAAATGTTTTTGTAACTTATACGTTTTCTTCCTCTGCTCTTTTGGACAGGTAGTTTCCTAAAAACCTCCTGTTAGGACAGGCAAAATTTTCTATGATGCTATTTCAATTTTGACTTTCTGGTAATAACCAAATATTTTCCTAACACACCATCTTCTAGGACATTGCTGAAGTGTAAATTGCCCTTTTTGACACACTAGGCTATTAATAGTAGCTGGTATAAGGATTTGAAGTAGATTAGTAGCTAAATTTGGACGGGGAGAAATTTTGAAATTGCTGTTTTGGACAGGTATTTTTGAAATCCTGGCTAAGACCCTGCTCCCCACCCCTATTTCTGATTAATCCAGGCTTGAGTATTGATATGAAAGCTTTTATGGTAATGCCACCTGGTGACAAATCTTTGAACTACCTGTATTTATGGCATGTCAGCCACCTCAAATTGTTTGGCTCCATCACTGCTGTAAGTGTGAATGAGAAAACTAAAATTGCATGACATTTATGCTTCAGGAAAAAAAGCACTCTTTGATCTGATGGACATGGAGTTCTGTGCTAATGGTTGTAAGCTGTTGAAAGTGATGCAAAATCTTCCAATGACACATAGTCATCATAGGCTTAGAAGTTTGTTTAAGGCAAGCCTAATTCTTTCTCATTTTTGTACATATTTGCCTTCCTGGTGTTATGACCAGGGAATGAATAAATATTGGAACAACAAATACCCTATACAGGTGAACTTGGATATGACTCAATGGGACCAGGAAAATAGGTCCGTTGTACGCAAAATCCGTTGTATACATATGACGAATCCTTGATATGCATCGGACTGGGACCAAGCATATCGTCCGTCATATGCAAAAATCCGTCGTACAGTGGTCCGTCATATCCAAGTTCACCTGTACCTCCAAACAGAAATTTGTCAGCCATCACAACTACGACACTCAACTTTCTTTTTGTGGGTCTTTAGGTAAAAAACATTCCTACAAAGCTCCCCGAAGGAGCAGTGCGGTGGTGCTTCGAGTCTGCCTATATTCATACTCTGCTTACCAAGGGCTACGGATTCAACGAAACAAACTGGAGTTCACTCAAGTTCAAAAATAAGGTGAGTGCTGAAGAAAATGGTCTGTAGTCAAGTGCAAGAAAGAACTGTCAGCAAATTAACCCATTCACACTCAGAGCGGCCAAAACAGGCTTAACAATTTTGAAATATATTTCTAACAAAAGCATTTTTTGGAAAATGTTGACCGGAAGTTAAACAAAAAGTCTCCCTCAAATATTTTGTGAATTTTTGCCTTATTCCTAAGTTATTTTCGAAAGTATGAAAGTAGCAGACGATACTTCCCAGAGGAACTCTGAGTGTAAATGGGTTAAGTTTTTCTTCCTTTTTTATGTTTAGTACTAGATACGAACTGAAAGAAATGTCAAAAACTATTTTTTCTTATTGTTTTCATTATGTTATTGATTAAGAAAGTAAGAAACTTGATAAAAATAAACCTTTTCTCAGTTTGTGTTATTAGATCAGAAAAAAAGAAACATGATGGATAAGAAAAGAAAAAAACTATCAAAATGAATTTTTGCTTGTGTTCGTATCATCATTAGAGCAGAAAAGAAAGAAATATGACACTGTGAATTTTTCCTATTTTCCTCTGTGTTTTAGATAAGAAAAGTAAGAAATAGGATAGAAATTTCTGTAGTCATTACATCAGTATAGAAAGAATATAAAAAATAAAACGAAAAGAAGACATAAAAAAAACTTGTTCCCAATTTGTTTTTTAGTTGCTGGGTACAAGTGTCGGCTGGGCCATAGGGTTCATGATCAACGCGACCAACGGCATCCCAGAGGAGATGCCGTACCAGCCATTTTCCAACAGCGTCTTCGGAATCCTCATCTTCCTCTTCATCGTCTTCCTCATCCTGGCCGTCTCACTGGCCTGCTACGCCAAGAGATTCAAAGTCCCCAAAGGACCTTACAACAAACTGGCGCACTATGGAACTGTATGATAGACAGTCTGTTGTATACTTCTAAGTCCCTGAAACAACCTTATAACAAACTGGCGCACTACGGAACCGTATGATAGACAGTCTGTTGTATACTTCCAAGTCCCTGAAACAACCTTATAACAAACTTGCGCACTATGGAACTGTATGATAGACAGTCTGTTGCATACTTCCAAGTCCCTGAAACAACCTTAGAACAAACTGGCACACTATGGAACTGTATGATAGACAGTCTGTTATATACTTCCATGTCCCTGAAACAACCTTATAACAAACTGGCGCACTATGGAACTGTATGATAGACAGTCTGTTTTATACTTCCAAGTCCCTGAAACAACCTTATAACAAACTGGCGCACTATGGAACTGTATGCTAGACAGTCTGTTGTTTACTTACAAGTCCCTGAAACAACCTAACAAACTGGCGCACTATGGAACTGTATGATAGACAGTCTGTTGTAGACTTCCAAGTCCCTGAAACAACCTTATGACAAACTGGCGCACTATGGAACTGTATGATAGACAGTCTGTTGTCCTACTCTTAGTATTTAAAAAAGCCCAGACCACCATTACTGCTACAAGCATGATTGTTTTAACTTGTGCTAAGGTATTAGACTATCAGAAGAAGAGAGTACTTTGTAAATTGATGTTTTCAAATGATTGGCAATGAGGAAAAGGCAGTTCTAAATATACTCGGAAGTGCTTGATATAAAACAAAAAATCTTGACTTTATCAACAGTCATCACAGTCCATTTTCTGCTAGTAACAAAACATCATAAAGTGGGCAAAGAAAGTATGTTTCTGGCATCGCACATGTGTTGTAAAATTTGCCCTCACTCAAAAGATTTTGTATCACACAATTAGTATTTATGCATTTGTCCAAGGGGCAACCGTTAATTTAGGGTGATAGCAATGCATTTGCTTGGATACTGAATGGCTTTAACGACTTCAACACGAAATATATGTATATATATATATATATGTATATATATATATATATATATATATATATATATATATATATATATATATATATATATATATATATATATATATATATATATATATATATATATATAGCGCACATACATATACACGCACATATATATATATATACATGTGTATATATATACTTGTGTATGTATATATATATATATATATATATATATATATATATATATATATATATATATATATATATATATATATATATATATATATATATATATATATATATATATAAAGAGGGAAACTGAGTGGTACTGTGATGTAGTAAAATGTAGATGTCAGTAGCTGTAGAATAAACATGAATAAGTGGCTTTGTACCTATGCATCTATAACTTTCTCATCACCATGCAATGTGTTGTGTATATTCTAGGTAGGTCACCCATGTTAACCCTTGTAATGCTGAGTTTACTTTTTGTCCTAGGTACAATATCGTAAAAATATTTGGCAATTATCTAAACCATGTCATGTTGGTATTCATTTGAAAGCCCTCGCTGAGTTCTATCATATGAGTACCCATTTGCCAGGGTTTCAGTCATTTTCCGGGTTTTTTATATCTTTCTGTATAGGCCACATTAGTTACCAGCAGCACAAGGGTTAAGAGTTCCTAGGTGGTCTAGATGCCTTATAGCTGACCTGCCTATGTTAATTCAGGTCATCTAAGATTACAGAGGGCTCCCCTTCACCAGGTCAAGTTAGTTAAACCCACTTACACTGAAGAGTACCTCCAGGGCTTCGTTTTGTTGACCCCTTACCAGCTGTGGGTTCGACTGGGCCTTGTTCAGGACCATCAACGTTGATCAACGTGGTGGGAAAACGGAATCTGAACGGTCTCAACGTTTACTTGCGATGACGATCTGAACGGGAAACGTTGATCAACGTTTATGGTGCTGAACAAGGCCCAGGTCGAACCTAAGGCCGGTAAGGGGTCAACAAAATGAAGCCCTGAAATTGAGGTCTGAACCTATGATACTAAAGACAATAACTGGAATTGAAAATGATTTTACAAAATATTTGGAAGGCATGTTCTTGGTAATGTTCTAATTAACATTTCCTCATCAAATATTTTCCTATCTATGTTTTTACTTGCAAGATGTCATGAAGATTGTCAGGCTGAGAGCACTAAGGCCAAGAAAAACATATTGTTTTTTTTGTAACGGTCTGGAAAAAAATAGGGTAGGTAGGTCGGTAAAATCACTTTTTTGCATTATTTTTTTGGTCAAAAATGTGTGTTTTATGCATGTTTTGGGAGGGCTGAAAAAACTTTGGGGTAGGGATTTTTTTGAATAAGAACTTGTTAGGGTAGGGTTACAGGAAACAAACAACTTTTTTTAGGCCTAATCTGGTGAAGTAAGATTTGGGGGGGGGGGGGGGGGGGGAGGCGCTACAAGGACAGATCACTTGTTTTTTTTCAATTGGATGGCCAGCTTAAAGATATATCTTTAAAATTTAAAAGGATATTTTTCATATATTCGAAATGGCAGTGTTTGCAATTTGGGATATTTCTTTATTGTAAATTTTTCACATATAATAGATAAATGATATTACTACTGCTCCATGTCAATCGTGTTTTAAATCGATGCTTTACTTATTTATTTTATAAATTTAGTTATTTTCAAATGATATCCTTGATCCAGAAAACATCTTTCGAAGAGACAGATGTTGTCTGCCACGTCATACACAGTTATAGGAGACCTCCTAGGTGCTCTCAAAATGAAACTAATTAAAAAATAGCAATATGTGATTTTGTATGCAAAAAAAAATATTTACAAATTGTGTATATTGGGCATAGTAAGGGTACTATTTGTATTTCACTTGAATATTGATTATGGAAAATATTAATGTATATTCAAATAGATGTTTATTTCATTGAACTAATACTGTAAAACTAATTAAACTATGTACGTCTTTGAACAGTTCAATAAAAGAAATTGATATTTATTTGTTATATCTCATATTTTTTGTCTTGTCACATTTATAATGAGCTTGAACCCAATTTATATCTTAGAGAGCCATTCAACAATGGTATTTCCTTTTTATTTGACTGTGACAAAAAAATCCAATGGAAAATTCAGTTCATTTGATGCATAGAACAATGCCATTAATAGTCATTTGGCACATTATATACTAGATCTAGTATATATATATATATTAATCTATACACAGTAATTTCGCGTTTATAATACGCACCCCTTGTTCAGGCCTCTGAAATGATGTTTGGGCCTTGTTTTCAGGCCACTATATTAAAAGAAAATATTCAAAATATACTTAATCATGTGATCTCGGTCATATCGCATACATCGTCTAAACTCGCAACCACTTTGGCACCGCTCTGAGGTCCAAGTGCCCGTAATGCTTTGCACACGGAAGTCAACAACGATTATGGATCCGTGTGGCCTGAGGCACTGTAAAATACCCTAGATTTCTAGCTTTGTGTATGAGACGCAAACCCGATTTCAGTGTTAAAAAGTGAGTCTTATACACACAAAATTACAGTAGATATATATACGAACAGCTGAGGGTGGATAGCAGGCCAGTCCGCACTTCCTACTTGGTGTAATAAACTTCTCACCTGCTCTTCCATGGTAGAAAAACAAAAACATCCATCTCATAAACTTTAGAAATGGCTTTTATTCTTAGAATACACCATACAACAGTGGATTAAAGAATGTAAAATACCCACAAGAGAAGAAGTAATAAAACAGTTACCTGCTAAATTCATGAGTGAAGGGTATTAAAGCTCCCTGGCATTTAAATGAAGGAAAATATAAAAAATGTTCTTTAAAATGAATAGTAAAAGTATTCGACAAGGTGAAAGTGACATCTGAAACTTAATGTTCGTATGAGAGAAACTCCACATTCAGAAATCCATGAAACTTAGCATAAGCTATCTTTGTTAGATCTCCTTTGGAAATGGCGCTAGATTTGCAAATTCAGTCCATTTTAAAAATACCCCACACTAAGAATTCCACCAAACCTTGCACAAGCTTTAATTACTAGGTCCCCTTAGAATATATAAAGTAAAGAAGGGGGTCATCAGTACTGCCGTCCATATAGGTGGCGCCAAAGTGGCAAACAATATGATTTGCAAACGGAACTGCCACTTTGGCGCCATCTATATGGACGGAAATTCTTAGTGTGGGGGATTTTTTAAATGGACTTTTAATTGTATACGTGAAACTTACAAATGTAGCGCTATTTTGGCGCTACCTATATGGACAATATGATTTGCAAACGGAACTGCCACTTTGGCGCCATCTATATGGACGGAAATTCTTAGTGGGGGGGGGGATTTAAATGGACTTTTAATTGTATACGTGAAACTTGCAATTGTAGCGCAACTTTGGCGCTACCTATATGGACGGGATGACCGGTGACTCCCCTTTTTATTTTGGATTTCCAAAGGGCCTAACAATGATAGCTTATGCAAAGTTTCATAGATTTCTGAATGTGGAGAATTTTGCGAATGGACATAAAGTTTTGAATGTCACTTTCACCGTGTAGAATACTTTACTATGCCTTAAATAATCCGATGGTGCATCGGTCAGATTTAGAGGCTGGATCCGCCCTTCTGAAGCCATCTATATTTTTATACAGTACAGACATTTAATTCCTGCATCAGTCGACCGGACGTCTTCCAGTGCCTGGTTGTAAAACACCCATGGCTAACACGTCAACAATACAAGCCAAGCACACCAAGGACCCACGTAGCTTACGAGCCAGAGCTACGTTCAGTTGTGAGGTCATACATGCATCCATGTCAAGGAAACTCGAAGGCAATCGGGTGTCCGGTCGTGTATTATGCCCAGAATGCCCAGGCATTTAGTGCAGGAATTTAATGTCGGTATTGTAGCTCCAGATGTCTGGCTTCTTGCACACAATTGGCCGTATAGCATTACAAGGATAACTAACAATAGTTTGACTTGGTTCAGTCATAATTTTGCCTGCTTAATGATATGTTGTCCCAAAGCAATATGAATGTACATGTATAGTGCAGAATGCAGCCTGACTTAAGTGCACTATGAATGATAGTAAGTCAATTGGACTTATTCAATCCGATGATAGTCTGTGAACGTAGATGATATATCCACATCTTCTCTCTCTCTCTCTCTTTCTCTCTCTCTCTCTCTCTCTCTCTCTCTCTCTCTCTCTCTCTCTCTCTCTCTCTCTCTCTCTCTCTCTCTCTCTCTCTCTCCTATTTGATAGTTTAACACGTTTCAATATGACAGTGCACATCTAAGCGATGAAAATAGAAAATGGGTCGTAATATCTTATTTTCAATTACAAAGGTGAAATTGTAATTTTGGTGCATATCCAATTTACATACAAAATATAAAAAACGGTTTAGTACATGTTACATAGACCTAATTTCCACTTCCTCTTTATCCGTCACTTTGTACAGAGAAATACATCCCCTTGATCCGCAACCCCATAGGTACTGCATGCTAGCCTCTACGGCATCTGCGCCTCGGGTTACGCGCTGTAGCCTGGGGTTGTATTGGTCACGTGATCTGTGCAGTAAGCATGCACTGGCTGGCTGGGGGATGTCATCCTATCTAGATCAGATAGTGAGAGGCAGCGAAATTTCATGATTCATGACCAGTGCCCACTCCCTGTCTACTTCTCTCAGCTTTGTATGAGTTCAGAATAGTCGCTGCCTCTGTTTTTCTTCCCTTTATTCGTTGAAAACATGCTATTCATTTTTGACAAGACCTTGTTCTGCTTCTTAGGTCTCTCAAGCTGCATCGTATTCCTTTCGTTTTTAATGAGATTAATGAGTTGAGCCCTGTTTTCCTTATCGAGTACAAATACCGTGAGATCTGTCTCTCTGGGACTCTTCACGAGCTCCTGTATCTTGTACACCAAACGCCGCTTGTCATCATCCGGCAGTTCACGTAATAGTTTCGTTGCTGCTTCATAATTCCCTTCGCCTAAAAATCCAGCAACAGCCCCTGGAAAGAAATACAAAATAGATTTTTAACTCTTATGATACTGGTGGCAAATTTTGCCAATACAAAATAATGTAAAAATCCTGAAAAATTATTGAAACCCTAGCAAATAGGTACTCATCTGAGAGTTCTCAGTGAGAGCTATCCAATGAATACCAACATGACAGGGTTTAGATGATTTTCAAAAATCTTTGTCTACTTGTGCTTTGGATGAAAGTAGCCTCAGCATTGGAAGGGATAAAAAGCCAAGCTATTCCAGACTCACACTCTTGAGCTTAATTAAGGAAGGATTCCAGTGCATTGATGTCAAGAAGTAGTTTTATTATGTTTTCTCCACTTTTATGGCACTAGATACCATATTCTTTTCAATTGAATTTTTTTTCAGTAAGTGGTTTGTCTGTGCTTATGTCAAGGTTGGAAAGTAGGGATGTATTAATTCCCAAAAACATTTTAATGGGTAACTCTAAAGAAAACACACACACACACACACACACACATATATACATATATATATATATATATATATATATATATATATATATATATATATATATATATATATATATATATATATATATATATATATATATATATATATATATATATATATATATATATATATATATATATGTATATATGTATATATATATATATATATATATATATATATATATATATATATATATATATATATATATATATATATATATATATATATATATATATATATATATATATATATATATACATATATATACATACATATACATATGTATATATATGTATATATATATATATATATATATATATATATATATATATATATATATATATATATATATATATATATATATATATATATATATATATATATATATATGACAGATAAATAACATGCATGCACACACACACACACATATATA
>OZ012694.1:14640568-14716090 GCA_963942565.1 Maea johnstoni
TATATATATATATATATATATATATATATATATATATATATATATATATATATATATATATATATGTATATATCTATCTATCTATCTATATATATATATATATATATATATATATATATATATATATATATATATATATATATATATATATATATATATATATATATATATATATATATATATATATATATATATATAAATAGACCCTATATCTTTGATAGTAAGACTGTGGTATCAAAAATGATACTACAATTGTGATCAATAATCAATTTTGAATTACTCTAAATACTGAATAATTGCAACTTTCTACTAAATCAAATCAGTACTTAGTGGTGATTCTAAGTAAAGATTGGCAGGGCGGACAGGTACATGGAGGGGACGTCTATTGTTATGAGATAAAAGAGAAAGAAGAACACCTAGGGATCTGGTTCTCAAGAGTGAAGAGTATGTTCAAAAACATTTTGAAAAGGCAATTTAAAAAGCAAAGAGATTGGAGGGTTGATACAATTCGTAACTTCAGACAGATACCAGAGAGCAGGAGTAGAGACAAGACTGTGGGAGACTTTAGCTATCCATAGCATCCTGTATGGAACCGATATATTCTATATTGCAGATAGGGACAAGCGTAAACTAGAGATTATAGAAAGACAATTAGGAAGATGGGCAACATTGGTAATCAGCCAACAGCCCGTTGTGAGAAGGTTAGTGTGCCGGCAAGGCAGAAGGACACAACATGGCTCATCTTATAAAGCTTGTTGCCTGTGCATTCAGACATACCAGGATGTGGTGGTGGTATATGGTGCAAAATGTAAATGTTTGCTGATTTCATTGTTTGTTTGACCAAAAAGGGTGTTTTTTGTTATTTGTCTCAACATGGCTCATGTTGTTGTTCCTCCAAAAATCAAAACTTAGCACAGATATTCTACACAAATTGCTTAATTAAATGGAGATACTTAACTGTTGGTCATTTTTTCCTTACTACCTCATTTTTGGACAAAATCCCTAAAAACTGATAAAAATACACGTTAGATGTTAGGCATATTGAAGGCCAAGCAAGTACTTTAACACCCATTTAATGTTTTAAAAAGCATCCTCAGAAGGTGCTGAATAATAGTTATTATGAATAACTCATATTCTGGGATAGATGTGTATTGTATTGTACAATACAATACAATAGTTATTATGAATAACTCATATTTTGAGATAGATGTGTGTTACACCTTCACATATGCACATCACTTATTGTAGCGTGTTACCAACCCTGGTAGCAGCAACAGCGATGTTAACATTTGTGTTAACACCGTACTTGAAGTCAGCCATTGTGTAAACTTTTTTTCTAGTGGTCACTTCCACACGAGGTGAAACCTTCCGTGATATGGACATCGCGGGGCTAGACTAAATTGTTCTCATCAGCTATAGTATGTGTTTCAGTAGGACTGTCATTTTAGATACATTTACCATGTAAGGTTTAACCTGCATATTACAACTTTGTTTACCATAAACATTTGATTATTTCTCATGAAAATGCTTAGATATTCTATAAATCAAAGGAACAACAAGTGGTAGTTCTTTCTACGGAGTAGAGAATAGAGTTGCTGGCTCTTTCTCTTTATGCAGCTATTAGGATACTCCCCATCCAGCTTATTTTGTCTATATCCATGATCTTAAGTATAAAAGCATTAAACAGACGGAGCACGCAAGCAGACCATAAATTCAGCACTTGGTGCAACCCTTAATACGTTGGGCCCTGTCACAACAAATGTTTGTTTCCCTACTTACCAATAGGTGTCCTCATCTGCATGAGATGATCTTTCCCTTCCCCTTCACACCAAATTACGAGAGAGCATACGTGACAAGCAGAAATATGTTTTGTTTAAGTTCATTCCCGACAATTTTTTTGGTAAACGAACAAAGATCATTCATTTTTTTCCAAAACATTTGGAAAATGTGCAAAAGAATCAATTTTTTCCAAAACATTTTGGAAAACGTGCAAAACAATTAAATATATTTTACAAAACATTTAAAAAAACGTCAGAAATGAATAAGAATATTTTACCAACACTTTTTAGAAAACGTGAAAATGCGTAACGCTTTGAATTACATGGTGTAAATGCCTCATGAGAACAGTGGCCTAGGAGCTCAACCATGCATGCCAAGCTGGCCAGGCCATTTTGGTCATTTTTGGTTCTATTATAGAACTTGATCTAGTTTGCTCTTATTGCCCTTTTGAAGCCTTAAGGCGACGTTTTTGTCCGATTTGGCATGTTTTAGCAGTTTTGGGGTGCCATTTTGGCTTTTCTTGTTTGTTTTTACCCTATTTGGCCTTTTTTTGTTTGGCCTTTTTGCCCATATGCTTTGAAACTTTCGCACTATTTCCAAGAAATGATTTTTTTGGTTGCATGTCTATAGAGAAGAATGATAGAATTTATTAAATTCTCTTTTACCGCCTGTCACATATGATCTTTCGCACCATACGGCGTGACGGGGTCAAAATAAACAACTTGTCCTTCTTAACGCTGATTGGCTACTGTTGTCACAAGGGCATCCTATGACACTGGTGGATTCAACTATCATCGACCTATCGGTAGATCTTGAAAAGAGCGTTTAGTTTGTTTGTTTTTTAAATTTAGCGGCACGATTTCTTTTTGCGAAAAAAACGGCAGAACGTTTGGAAAACATCCGTTCATTAAAAAGAAAGTTGCTGCGTAGCCAGCCAGCCGGCTATGCAGCATATCTTTCAGCGTTTGACTGCATAGCCGGAATAATATCAATGTGTATAGTGCATGTAATATTAAGAAAATGTATTTTTTCATTGGTAATAGATAGTTCATTGTATTGTTGCAAACAAGTAAACTATAATAAGAAAGTGAGCCACACTTCCAGACACAGGTTATACATCATAACATGAACATTCGTAAGATGTTAATAGAAAAAATATTAGTGCAAACAAGTACAATATATTAAGAAAGTGAGCCACACTTTCACTTTCATACCGTGACAGTATTGCTTAGCATATAGTGAACACGCATATTGAGGGGTGAACCACTCTGTTTTTTTTATTAATTACGGAAGTTATACTAATTTGTAGCACTAATTTGTGTTTCCCCTACCCCAAAATCTGAATCATAGTTTTGCCGTCTGGATGAACCATAAAAACGCTATTTTCTTGTATATCGGTGGGTTACCTTGATTTTTGAAACCCCTCTACTGGTGGTGGCTAATTTAAGTATAGTCAATAGTCATAGTCAAATATATACAATAGTGTATAGTCAATACAAAATGTTGCGAAAATCCTCAAAAATGACTGAAACCCTGGTATATGGGTGCTCATCTGAGTATTCAACAAGAGCTATCCGATGAATACTAACAGGACAACGTGTTTAAGGGTTTCAAAATTCTTTGCGTCCTCGTGCTTTGGACGGAAGAAGCCTCAGCATTGGAAGGGTTGGTATAAAACTGTTCCAAATCTGTAAGAAAATTTAGCAAAGATGGTGGAGTGCGATTTGGCATTGCCATGTTGAGCCTGAGTGGCAGGGCGTAGTTGATTTTAGTATTCAAGACTTAGAATGGGCCACACAATAGGCATCGGTGGTTTGAACTAAGTGATTTAGTCGTATGATGCTGGTGGCTAATTTGGTCATTACAAAATCATAGATAAAAGACACGACCAAGGAGTGCCAAGAGAGAATAGCGGTCAAAATCGCTGATGACAAAATTAGCCACCAGCATCACAAGGCTTAATCACTCAGTTCAAACCACCGATGCCTATTTTGTGGCTCACTTTCTTGATATATTGTACTTGTTTGCAACAATAAACTTTCGATTACCAATAAAGAAAATACATTTTCTTTATATTTGTACTATAGTACGTTTATAAAGAAAATGTATGTTTTCACCCTGCTGTCTAAAACTCTATAGGCAAGGCATCTATACTCATCTTATGGAAGGTATTGAGAATAAGGATGGGCAGCTAATCAGAGTGCCTTGTTCTCATGGGGGATTGTACAACACCGTGCCCTTTAGTTACGCTGTACAGCTGATGGTAGTTATGGTAATATTTACTGCCTTTCATAGGATTCACAAAACCTTTTCGCTGACATATTACTGAAATTATTCCTTCAAATTCAAGCCATTTGAGACACGGAGTGACACAAATTAGTCATAAAGAGTAATATGGAAAAATAATTGTTTTTACAGATGATCTTTTGGTCATAAATTAGCCAATTAATAGAGAGGTAATATAAAATTACTTAATACTTTTGGGATCAGTCTAATACAATTACTTATTACTTTTGATTTTGATTGTCTAATACTTATTACATGCTATTACTTTGATAATCGGTCTATTGCCTATTACTTTTCTATTACCTATTGCTTACTACCCCATGTATGGTAATCTACACATTGATCATATTTCGGCTATGTAGCCAAATGCTGAAGTACAGGCTTCATAGCCGGCTGGCCGGCTACGCAGCCACTTCCATAAAAATACTCCGACGATACCAAACAAACACTCCTACCTAGGAACACAGTAGTCCATGGTAATTGGTTTGAGAAATAAATAGTTAGTTAACTGCAAGCGATGTCCATACCCTGATAGTTATACTTTTTTGCTATTGACCAGATGGCATCAATATATCAAATATATATGTTTATTGACTGCAATGTCTCTATTGCAAAAGCATATACAAATGAAAGTATAATACAAACAGGTAAATAATAAACGAAAAATACATAATTTAGCAGCATAGTTATACTGTCTTGATAATTTTATGTGCAAAAAGTGATAAACATAGATATAATTAAGAAGGTGACTTATTATCATGACTTTGCTTGTTTGATTGGCACGAGATCCGATTAGACATTGTAATAAGACATGGAATGTGCCGGCAGGACTTTAAATCAAGGGTGGTCCGAAACATACTGTGTATATGGCTTCACACTTAAAGCTGGCGTACCATGTATGAATAGGATATCAGTTGATTATATGATGATGAAAAGTGGTGTGGGCATGGGTATGTAGCATAAGATACTTCTACCCGACGCCTTGTCTACTTTTCACAATCTTTGTATACATACCTCCCCAAGTGGGTTGGCCTGGTCGCTATATACATGTGCAGCGTTGTGGAGAGCTGTCTATGGTCTTTCCGCAACTGAAAGACACCTTGGAACTATTCGTGAAGAGAAGGGAATTTCTTCCCGGTTCCGGGTTTCTATCTCGTCGCGATATGACCTAAGCTGTTGAAAGCGACGTAAAAACCAATTCCTTCCTTTTGTATACATACTGTGTACATATTTTGCTATGTGTGATAGTCGGCCACGGCTAGAAAATAGTCTGCAGCATGTGCGGATTTAGAAGTTGAGTGGGCCCCTTGCTGACCTCTCGCTTATGACATAAGAAAGATTCCGCTATCTTTAAAGATGGCTGCCAGGGGTTAGTTTAAAAAATATTTTTTTTCCCAAATTTCTCCATCGGTGCCCAGCATATCACATACCTGACTGCACTAGAATGGTTAATGTGAGCTAGGAATGCGCGTATTTACTTTTATTGTTTGATAAATTAATTATGTTAACCTGGGAAAACCGACTCTATTATCGATTTTATATACTGGCGCTTTTCGGTTATACAATCGGGAAACCTCCCTGTACCCTGCAATGTTAAAAGTCGTCCTCCCCAAATTTCTCCATCGGTGCCAAATTTAATTCATACCCGACTGCACTAAGATGTCTAATGTAAGCTAGCAATGCCTGCTGCTACTTTTATTCACTCATTTATAACGGAACAGTAGTCCAAATATTTCATGAAGTTTTTTATCTAACGTGACCCACCATCTTGAGGTAATCACGAGAGGCTTAGTCCTTGGGACAGGACCCCAAATTTGGACATATTGGTACCAGTCAGAGGTACAAAACTTAATGTATATTTTTGATTAGGGTAGGTCCCCTACTTCAATTTTTTATATGATGGACATCTATGGATATTAGTGGATACTGTTATTTTCAGCCTTGTTTCCGGGAACTCCATGTTCAGCAGGACGAATAATAAAACACAAAGTAGTATAGAGTTTTGGCCGAAAATTTGACTAGACACCACTTTATTGTCAACAGAATGATTCCTTTCAATAGTTAGGACCTATATTCAAGCAACAGAAACACATGTATGTATAATTATGCGAAAATTCTTAAGAAAAATCAGTTTTTTTTATGAAAAATGACATTTTTTCGTTTAAATTTTCTACTCAAATTGGGAAGTTTTTCAGTCCTGAACGTAAATTGCACATGATGTGGACATTATACTTATATAATTGTCATGTCACCCGTCCTGTTGTTGATTTGAGACCAAATTCAAGACTTTCAAACACTTTATATGGAAAAATATCCTCCTCCTTCTACCCCTACCATATATTGGAAAATATCTAAAAAACAGCTAAAAATGAGAAAAAAATACACAAAAAATTTTCATTTGAATTTTCAACTGTCAAGTTCTACGAAATGGCTTACTAAGTCCACACCTTATGAAGAGGAAGCATATTTTGACCTTTAATGGCCCTGAAATTAAGGAGGAAAGACCAGACTTCATCTCATATATGTAAAACGATACCGTGTTACACACTATTTAATACAACTTGAGATTGACCCCCTCTTGTGGGATAACCCTAGTGGATACACCAGCTTCGTTAATGTTAATTACCTTCATTTACGCGAGCGTTCATCAAAGACACACTTCTATTTAGGCTATCGGCCAAACCCCAAAAGTGGTCGGTACCCCAACCCGTCTTATAACAAAACATGTTTTTTTGGAAAGATATATGTGTCTGATGAAAGAAAATCCATGTTGTGGTGAAAAAATTTGGTGGCAGCTATGTTTTACGGAGAAAAACGTGCATCGATATTGCAAATTTCACAAAAAAATGACTTTTTTTTAAACGGTGCAGGACAACCACAAATATCTATCAAATTGATTCAGACTTGGTATGGAGTTTGATATTATGAAGCTTGATATGCATAAAATGAATTATCCTGGCAGAACAACTCTTATTGTGAAATAATGCACTTTTTATGTTAAAAACGGCCATTTTTTTGGCATTTAAAAAAAAATCTTTATTAATGATGTTTAATTTTTGTAGAATTTTCCTTACACAAACTTATCAAAATGATACACCAAAATTATTGATAAACATTCCCCTTTCAAATGAGGCTTTATTCATATAATTTGGGTGGCTACAGGATCTCTTATGGGGAATTCATTTCCCCTACCCCTATTTTTGAAAAATCCTCAAAAATGCTGAAAAATAGAAGTAAATTTTTATAAAATTGTTCTTTCGAATATTCCTCATACAAATTACTCTTGATTATTAGTAAGGCCCTTTTCTAGTGAAAAAGAAGTAAAATGAAGCGTTTAAGTTGTGTTTGCACTGAGTGACCTCACATTTAGGGTAAATATGCAGAAATGGGTAAATTGAGTATTTTTGGACATTTTAGTTTTAAGAAAAGGCATATAAGAAGTTCTTCAGGCAGGCAATATAGATATCTTTAGAAAAAAGACACTAAAGGCTTTCATTTGATACATCATTAGACCCCCCTTGCACATTTTTGTGTTAAAAATATGACTGCATACATAGCAGCTGTAGTGAGGGCTATATACAGCAACTTGGTGAAAACTCACCTTATGGCCATCATTTTCTTGTTTTGTGGCTTTTTAGCATTATTCTTCACTCCAATTACATTTAACAGTTAATAAGGTCCTTGTCTAGTGAAATTGGTGAAGAGAAATGATACAGATGTGTTTGTACTGAGTGACCCCACATTTTGGGTAAATATGCAGAAACAGGAAAAAACATAAAATTTTTGTATTATTTTGTTTTGATAAAAGGCATATATGAGATTGTGCAGGCAAGCAATATATATCTTCAGAAAGAAGAAACTATGACCTTCCATTTGATTATCATTAATCCCCTTACATGTTTTTGTATTGAAAATACAGCATCATACAAAGTAGATGTAGTGAGGGCTGAAAACAACAACTTGGTAAATACGCACCTTATGACAATCTCACTCCACTTTTGTGGCTTCTTAGCATTAATTCTCAAATTACCCTTGACCATTTAGTATATCCTTGCTCACTGAAAGTTGTGTTTGCATTGAGTGACCCCATGTTTAGAGTATATATGCAAAGAAGGTGTAAATTTGATATTCTATTTTGTTGTTATAATAATAGACATAAGTTTTAATAAGGCAACCAATGGATGCAATCTAGAAAGTAGACCCGCTTCCATTTTATGTATTATTCACCATATCATATTCCTTAGTGTAAATATGGCTCCACATAATAGTTTCAGAACTAGTCATAATCAGCTTTTTTACAAACGTAACCTGATTGTTTTATTCATTTATTGTTATGTATTAGGGTTATCTAATCCTGTGATATTCTAAAATGACTAATGCTTTTGCTGGATAAAAAGAATTACCAAAAGTTGGCCAGTGCATTTGGCCATATTGACCTCTAGCTTCAGCATATGTGTAAATAATCCAGGTAAAGACCTTGATTTCCTTAGAGTTGTCAGTTACAAAAGGTAGGATCATAATGCCATATGCATCTACAACACTATCCTGAGGTATGCTGTTAACTAAATGGATAATACAGAGGACTTGAAATGTGCCTAGGTTAATGATTTATCTAAGGTGTCATTTGTATTTCCGATATATATATATATATATATATATATATATATATATATATATATATATATATATATATATATATATATATATATATATATATATATATATATATATGTATATATATATATGTATATATATATATATGTATATATATATATATATATATATATATATATATATATATATATATATATATATATATATATATATATATATATATATATATATATATATATATATATATATATATACATATATATATATATACATATATATATATATATATATATATATATATATATATATATATATATATATATATATATATATATATATATATATATATATATATATACATATATATATATATATATATATATATATATATATATATATATATATATATATATATATATATATATATATATATATATATATATTTATATATATATATATATATATATATATATATATATATATATATATATATATATATATATATATATATATATATATATATATATATATATATATATATATATAAGGAGCAAAATCAATTGTCAGTGGACATTGGTTTTGAGGTCTAAAAAATCTAATTTAAATGGATTGAAAGAACTGACACTAGTACAATGCAGTTCTGTTAGAAGTTTTCAACCAAATGCTGGTGGGGTGTTAAAGTTATCAATTAGGCCTGCATCACCTCAAAATGGCTATTTTGGGGTTATTTCCCTAATAAAAGCATATTTGAAGCACAATTTCTAATTGCAGCATAATCCAGCTTTGCTGCATACCTCAGTTATTTTCAAGAGTATCGAGACTCAGACAATCCTCTCCGATTGGAAATGCATGAATAGGACAAGGTAGCTTGTGAGATAAACTTTTTTGTCCCAATTTTTTCCTCTACCCTGCTTTAATTTGATTAGTTAGCCTATACAAAGTATGAAGTCCTTAAAAAGTCTTCTGATGAGGAACACATTAAACTTCACAAATGTATACCATCCCAGCAGGGTGAAAAACTTTCAGGGGGAAATATTGAGGAAACATGCATGGTGTTATCAAACGGAGCTCCTATCCATAATAATAGGATGGACCATCAAATTTCATAAGAATGTTGAAAAATATCCATTAGGAAAAGGGTTTTAAATGTTTAGATTGCTTAACTCTAAGAAAATTGAAGAAACATTTCCCTTCAAGATACTCTCAGGTCTATATATATACACCACACAAGCAAATCCAATAACATGTGATACCCAAATGCTTGTTTAAAGCACCCATATTTTTGGTTCAATTTAGTATGGAGTAAAAGACCAAATATTTCCTTTATGTGTGCAGGCCTATGTGAGCTTCTGAGAAATTTTTTGATTTATTCTGCTCAGTGACGACCTAGACAGTCACAGTTGGTCTAATGATAAGAATAAGGGTGGGCATTTGATATTCAAAATCTCAAAATGCCTCTCCATTCCCAGATTAACCCCATAAACCACCATCTAAATATCTAGTTGTTTCACCAGGATTCCCCTCTGTCTCTGCTGGTATTGAGGGGGGAATAGATGTCAACATGTTTTGTAATCTCAGTGATTCATTGGTAAGGGGGTGACTTGTATCAACCAATTCATGCTGACCTGTGTTGAGTAATATTATATACCACTGACAGGGTCTTGAACTCTCTGCTCTGGTTTAACATCATACAGCCTGTAGCCAACTTAAGTTTGTGATTAAAGCACCATGTGAAAGAGGAAGTCATTTGACTAAATTGCTACCTGATTTTGCTAAGTTTGTGTACAGTACATATCACAGAAACAAGAGAGCAATACAAATATCCTAAAAAATGCCTGTTTTGACATAGAAGTGCTTTTTATCACACTCTGAGTTGCTTATAGTCAGATTAATTCTTTTTGTGCATAGCAAGCCTCATAAAATCAAACTTTTTTCAAAATATAGGTGATTTAGAAATTAATTGGCTGCGTCTAGCACTGTTCAAAAGATTTTTAGTTTTTCTGGTAATTTTTAAATATCCACATTGTTTTGCTCTGCCATATTATCAAAACAAGAATGTGCGAGGGGTCTAAAAGTAATCAAAAGAAAGCTCATAGTGTTTACTTTCTGAAGATATCTGTCGTTTGCCTGCACAATTTCATATATGCCTTTTATCAAAACAAAACAAACCCAAAGATACAATGTTTTCCCAATTTCTGCATACTTACCCAGGGCTCAACATTAAGAAAAAACTTCATAAGCCCAGCAGGGCTAGTTACTGTAACTTTTACTAGCCCTGAAGTAATTTTGCTAGCCCTGATATTAATTAATGCATTTTTTTCAAATAGTGACCTCTGTTGATAACATGAAAAGAATACAGTGTATTGTGTTAAATTGAGTTATATTATCATCCAGGTATGCAGAGCCAAAGGAGTGCTTCATACTGTTTTAAGCGCTGATATTCTAATTTTATCTAGCCCCACAGGGCTACTCACAGGTAGAATTTACTAGCCCTGACTTTCAATAACTAGCCCGGGGCTACGGGGCTAGCCTTAATGTCGAGCCCTGTTACCCTAAATGTGGGGTCACTCAGTACAAACACATCTCTAACATTTTTCTTCACCAATTTCACTAGACAAGGACCTAAAATATTAACTGTTAAATGTAATTTGAGTGAAGAATAATGCTAAGAAGCCACAAAACTAGAAAATGATGGCCATAAGGTGAGTTTTCACCAAGTTGCTGTATATAGCCCTCACTACAGCTGCTATGTATGCAGTCATATTTTGAACACAAAAATGTGCAAGGGGGGTCTAATGATGTATCAAATGAAAGCCTTCAGTGTCTTTTTTCTAAAGATATCTATATTGCCTGCCTAAAGAACTTCTTATATGCCTTTTATTAAAACTAAAATGTCCAAAAATACCCAATTTACCTGTTTCTGCATATTTACCCTAAATGTGAGGTCACTCAGTGCAAACACAACTTAAACACTTCATTTTACTTCTTTTTCACTAGAAAAGGACCTTACTAATAATCAAGAGTAATTTTTATGGGGATTATTGGAAAGAACAATTTTATAAAAATTTACTTCTATTTTTCAGCATTTTTGAGGATTTTTCAAAAATAGGGGTAGGGGAAATGAATTCCCCATAAGAGATCCTGTAGCCAACCAAATTATATGAATAAAGCCTCATTTGAAAGGGGAATGTTTAGCAATAATTTTGGTGTATCATTTTGATAAGTTTGTGTAAGGAAAATCCTACAAAAATTAAACATCAATAAAGATATTTTTTTGAATGCCAAAAAAATGTCCGTTTTTGACATAAAAAGTGCATTATTTCACAATAGGAGTTGTTCAGCCAGGATAATTCATTTTATGCATATCAAGCTTCATAATATCAAACTCCATACCAAATCTGAATCAATTTGATAGATATTTGTGATTGTCCTGCACCGTTTAAAAAAAAGTCATTTTTTTGTAAAATTTGCAATATCGATGCACGTTTTTCTCCGTAAAACATAGCTGCCACCAAATTTTTTCACCACAACATGGATTTTCTTTCATCAGACACATATATCTTTCCAAAAAAACATGTTGTGTTTTGTTATAAGACGGGTTGGGGTTACTCCTTAAGGGAGGCTCTTTTCAGGATTGGCCGATAGCCTATTTGTAAATCGTCACATACGGCAGGCACTAAGACTATTTTCATTCACAGTGCACGATTCCCCGACTCTATTACGAAAAGCATCAGTATATAAAATGGGAAATAGTCGGTTTTCCCTGGTTATTATAAGGCAGTCCAAAGAATTCTCGAGAGCATATGTGGACCTCAATGTCAGTGAAAATCGAGTGAGGGAGGTCCCCGATCCTAATACCAGGAAGCATCGATATAAAATGGGTATTTTTAGAGTCGGTCCCGGTCTTTTTTACGAGAACCGGAGATTTCGTCACCACACAATTTTGGCCGCTGATACTATTTCCATGCATGCGTTAACAGTAGGTGTTTCATTTTTTTAAAGTGTACTTAATTTAGGTGAGAGTTGATCGATCGAATGATATATGCCAATATTCAAGTATTTTTCAATATTCATAATTCACTGTATCTATGGATATTGAACATAGACTGAATATTGAAAAATCAGAGATATATTTTCATTAATTATTTTTTGAATATTTTCTATTCATTTCTCAATATTCATAAGGATTTTTCAATATTCATAAAGGTATAATGAAAAATATATTTAAAAAAATAAATCCTGGATATTGAAAAATAAACTATAATTTCCAATATTCGTAATCCAATTTCATTTTCCAATTTTTGTAAAATATTTCAATATTCATAATCAGTTTTCAATATCAGAAATAAATATGAATATTGAAAAACGAATTACAAATATTGAGAAATGACTACTGGAAATATTTTTCAATATCCATAGAGTGGAATTAAAAACAGTTCTGCTTGATATACACTTGGGTGATTAGAAATCGGGCTGAAGAGAAGAGCATGCTTATTGGCTACAAGCAGGGTATATCAGGTCGTCCACTGCTGCGATACGTATTGCTGGTGACGCAGCCATATCTGGCAGCTATCTATCCATGCGGATATTTTCTAAGAGCTGGCTAAGTTTTGGCAGCTTTCCTCTCTGCCACTGCGTTATGTCGTCGAATCAGGCCGACTTTTCATGTTCCTGGGGTATCTTTATCGCCTGTTTGACAGAGAAAACAGCTGTTCTTACGGTCTTACAACACTATGGGACAAAATAAAGCAATTCGAGAAACAAGTTTTTAATCCCAAATTGGTATAATTCAGAATTACCGAGTATAATTTCACCAAGTTTGTCTAAACTATCTACACAGTGCTCTTAACAAGGAGACATAAAGAAAATGAAATATCATCAGGTTAATTTTCGAACCACAGATGGGTTAAGTTTGTGAAATAAGAATTTTGGGCAGATTTTCCTAAAAAATGGTGCAAAAGAGTTACCCAATTAGTACCATATGTGCCCTTTCGTAGATAGATATGTTTAAGAAGGGAAATCCACTATATAAGTAATTGAATGATCATACATATTTTCTTTAAATGTGTTGAATTATCAAATTCAATACATATGGTAATCACTATAGCCAAAACATTCAGTGGTAAAAACGGTCTTTCAGGATGGGCAGATTCAAAATTTGCAGTGGTGTCAGGAAAATTGTAATTAATTATTTTAGTATGTTAAATACCCAATAGGTGTCATAGGTGTAGAGTATCGTAAGACCTTAATCGAGAACAGAGTGCACCATGTCGCTTTAGACTCAATCTAAAATATGGCATCGTGTTGTCGAACAGGCGATTACAGAAACATCAGTGATATACGGTTATACGACAGAAATCAGGCCTAACCACCTTACCACTGCTTAGCGGGAACAATAAGATAGCGATAATAGCGCTCTGTCCATATGCGCTATTGTAAAATCCCGTCTTTATCAAATTCTTAATTGAACTTGCTGCTGCTGTTCCCGTTCACTGCTATACTTAGATCACGCTATTCAGGGCAGTAACGTAATTACGCTATATAATGTTCACGCCATATTTAAGTGATTTACAGTACTTGTTTGATAGTCCGCAACTTTTTCCTAGTGGGAACCCCGCAAGGGTCACACCTATGGAGTGCGCAATAGGAGTTGGCACCTCCCGGGAAACCCTACGCTGGCGTGGCACCCTGCTTGCCTTATAAAATAATGGGGATGTGTGGATCTGCCTATGGATACCATGCATCTAAACGATCCCTTGGTCCTCTTTGGATTTGAAGGCTCTGCTCTTTCTCTTCCGCTCTTTCTTCTTTCACATGCTTTGCCATTGTTCTTCAACAGTGGCAAAGGACCACTTTACGAAGAAAAACAACAACATGGCATTCAATGGCCTACTGTGCCGATGTGCCTTTAAGCCCTCATTCATTCATTCATTACTTGTGGGTACAGGATCGTGCCTAATTTATTGGCTCTATTCACGTTCTCAAAATTGCCAGATCTGGGTGTATGGGCATGAGTTACTGAACCATATGCTTTTTGCCTTTTTTTTGTTAATCTGAAACAAGCAGAGTTCAAAACCCAAGGGGTGCTTTGCCAGTTTGAGGCAAGACCGAGAATTAAAAAGTCCCTCCAAAACATCCTCTGTGCTGTGTCATACATATTTGTTAAGAAACAATAAAGCATTTGCTGTAGTGTGTATCTGACAATTATAAAAAAAATCTCATCATACTCACATATTATTGAATCATGCTCTTTAATTCCATGAGAGGCAAAATTGTGCAGACCATTTCAAAACCTTTTCAACACGTTCAGAAACCCCTGGTGCTTTTAACGCTTAATAAAAGTATTGAATTTCACCCTAACATATGATCTTTACACCGGGTTTCCTCCAAATATGCAGATATTATTATTATTATTATTAGTAGTAGTAGTAGTAGTAGTAGTATTCTATCTAGAACACTTAGTGTTTGTATCGATTTCCCTGTATAGGAAATATATGAATAAAAGTTGAAACCTGTCTGTTGTTTTCTAGAAGAATGCCACGTGGATACCTAGCGGTGTTATCGAAGCCTGGCATCCTTGTACTGCGTTCCCCCTTAGATTATAAACTGGAATAGCCTGAACAATCATGCTATCATCATAGATGTATTTTTTTATGAAAGCTGAGAAGTAAAACGAAGTACTCTCAGACTAAAAGAATTTCCAGTTTGTAATAGTTCTGTTTGGGTAGACAGGATGAAAAAAAGGCCAGTGGTAAGGGGATGGTAATTAAGTATACTTTTGAACTCGTCAAACATTCAGATGCAACGGTAAGTGGTTTGACGGGATACAATATTTGGTCAACCTTAAATTTGCTCAAAATTATAATATAATAGAGAAACCATTTAGGACACTTGCTACTTAAGGTGGATTGAATATTGTTGAAGTAAAATTTTAGGATTCCATGTGCATGTCGATGGGAAATTCATGCTAACAAATGGCTTTGCCAATAGTCCAACTTCGTGGTATATCAAACCTTAAACAATTGAGAAAACGGTTTCCTCAGGAAAGTCATGCGGCTACTTGAATTTCCTACCACCTTTGCACGAGTGACGAGCGGACCTACAGTAAATTGGGCGTCCATATCCTTGAAGCTACAATTTATTTTGTAAGCAACCTGTAGCGTTCATTGGAGGGTTTCCTGCTCTCAAGCCAACTGGCCACTTAAAATGCGCTTCTTTGGTTACCCAATTTGCATCTGCAGGTCCGCTTTGCGTGTAGAGGGTTTATCTTAGATTGATAAAAACTAGTTGATATGAAACCCGTCGGCCAACCTGAACCGGCTGGCTGCGGCGAATAGCCCAAAAGTATTGGTCTTTGTCACCTAGTGACGCCGCATCGAGGCCAGATTCGAAATCTGACATGGCCAGCATATCAACCAACAGTCTCCGACAAAACGAAGACCTTCCTGGGGAAATGGTCCCCATAATGTATACAATGCCTTAAAAAGTAGAAAATATATGTGTACATTCTACCTATATGTTATAAGTAAACACCGCTATTGACATGCCATCTTGAATAAGAAAGATATTATAAAAAATATCTTGTCGTTAGTGATTCAGCGAGGCAATAGATGTCACCACTATCCATTGTACAATAGTACAAACATTAGTCACATTATCCACCGATAGATGTCCGGCTGTGTCAATGTCACCCGAGGACATATAATTTTCACAGTGGACATTTAAAGGGCCCAGAAGTCATTAAACTACACGTATTGACACACTTACACACAGACACACATACATGTACAAGCATGCATGCCTAAATACACACGTACATAGTACATATGTACAGACACTTGCATGCATACATGCTTACATCCTTACATATATACATATTCTTACATTCTTGCACGCTTACATACATGTCATACACATATGTATACATACATACACCCTGCATGGGGAAAAGCCTCTTGGCTTGGTCATTGGGGTTCAATAGGAGTTGGCACCCCCAGGGGAAATAATGCTTTACCATTGCTCTTCAATAACTATTAAGTGCCACTCTTTGGAAAAATTCCATTGCACTTAATGGCATTCATTTGCTTACTTCGTTGGAACCACTATTCATTCATACATACATATTTGCACACCCGGGGGCATGTAAGAAAGTTGCCAGTGCGGAGTTAGACGATCTTTTTCGCCTGGTACTCCGGTTTCCTCCACCAGTTACAACTGGCTAGCACGACTTAGCCTCAAAATGGCTAAAAAAATAACGAAAACGTAATTCTAAATTAAATACATATTTACATACATACATAAATGCATGCATGTAATACATACTTGGCAAAGGTAAAGGTATACACTAACTGTGAATTAATCATTTCTTTTACTACCTTTGGTAGTTTGGAACACAAAAAACATATAAATGTATATAATCTCACGACAAACTTTAAGAAACTCCCCCACAAACTTCTTCCTGAATGATATACATTGTTCTTTGGTCTGGAATAGGTGATTTGGATTGTTAAGCCATGCATGTGATACGGTTGTTGAAGGATACATTGTTAAAGGCTTTTTAATCCTTAGACCAGCAGGTAGTAGGTACATGTAGTTGATTACATCATAATGGCCAATACGTCACACAATCGTTGCCATTATGTAACACAGTGGATTATGTAACATAGAGCACTAAGTACATGATAACCCATTTAAGCCCAAGAGTCCCTTGAGACATAGAAGTCAGTTTCAATGATAGTTAGAAAATAACTTGAGATATAGACAAATATCTGGAAAAGAGTTTTTAATCAAGTTGTTATGTGCATTCCTCCTTCAAATATCGCATCTAAATGTGATTTGGTTAGAATATGGCACATAGATTGTCATACCTGTCAGGTATTAATGTGTTAAATAACCATTGCATAGGTCACCAATGCTAACGTAAGTCTTCTGTAGTTCCTAAATCCTTCTTCGGCATAGAGATTATTCGGGTAGAACGTTTATACAATTAGGTATAAAGGGGGAGTGGGGAACAGGGGCTTAGCCGCAATGCGTCCAGCGTGTCATTTGGACACGCAGAACACTGTTTTTTGACAGTTTGGACACCCAAAAGTTTATGTCAGAATTTGCTGAAGATGACTTTTCGTAGAAGATAGAAGATGTAGAAGCTGTAGTGTCACTTTTATAAGACACACAAAGAAGTTACTGACCTAAAAAAGCAAAATCTGTAAATATATAGGGCTTATTTTATTAGTAGTATGTACTTTGTACGACACTTTGGACACGCATAAGTCTATGAAACCTCTATTTGGACACCCTGTTTCCAAATATTGGCTAAGACCATGGTGGGGAATGAACTGTACAATATTTTTCTCTCAGTTATGAGTGATGAAAAACTACGCATAGTTACACCAATCATCTATAGCCTATTAATGTCTTCCTCATGGCAAGTATTGAGGCACTTTCAGAAATAGCAAAGCAGCGAGGCAAATTCCCGAACGAAAGTTATTATATAAATACTGATTAATGAAGGCGGTTGGGAAATTGACTGCGCTTTGGCTAAATGTGGGCGGTACGGCAAGGAGTAAGGGCTTGTGAGGATTGAAAACTTTTTTTTACATTCGAATTTCTGCAAATCACACTTTATTAAAGGCTCTCTCAATAATGCCTTTTCTAGAATTTAGTTAATGTAAAACATAACACTTTCACTGACGAAAATACTTCCCACCATTTTAAATCCCTTACAAATTTTTTAAATCCTCTGGATGATATCGGCAGAAATAAAAAGGCAAAAGCATGTGTTTTTGCATCATTAAGAGAAGACGTTGGCTTCAACTACATGCAACTTTTCAGCACTAAACACCTCATGGGTGACACAAGTTCTCCTTAAATTTAGCATTGGGACTCACATTTAAGAAGATGCATCTAATCTTGGCCCCAAATAGCCTGAAAAGCAGCTTTTGAATCGGAGAATATGATTGAATTTTTGTTATCATCACACGTCAGATACACGTTATTCAACTTGGTAGAAAGTATCAAAGGCTTATTTGGAAGGGTGTCAATGTAAGACGAATTGTCTGCTATGTTCCTGGAACATGGAGGTATTGAAAAAACAGAGCACATCTAGTTTGAAAACAACTTTTATTCATTGGTCCATTGACAGATTTCTGAAAAATATAATGTAAGTCATATTATTCTAGAGTTATTTGGATAAGAATACACTGCAAAAGCAATTACATCTCAGGTATAACATACGCTACTACTGTGCTTACTAAAGTCAAAATACAATCAAACATTCACCAGGTAACAACGCTATTGTGCTGTTATTCCTATATACACTATACTAGATAAAACATCACCCAGGTACATGTACGTTAGGACTTCTCAGGTGTGATATATGAACCCATTGAGTTGTTCCTATTGGTCTAATATATCGGATAAGACATTACCTATGTAACTGCAACCCAGGTGATACATATTATATTATTGTCGTGATAAAACTTAAGTATGTACCAGTAAGTAACAAATGAGACATCATCTGAGTAACACATCCCAAGAGTAGACTATTTTGCCATTGTGCTGATATGATATGAATAAGTATATAAATAACAGATACGACATTTTATCACCTGCTCTGCTGTGATTCTTGATGCTGATTGGTCAATAGGTGTTAGATCTGGAGCCGTTCACCCATTGCAGATTCAATACCACACTGCATAATTCAATACCACCACTTGGAGAACAAATTTAATTTGATATCACCACTCTGACAAAAAAAATAAAAAATATGAAATAAAATTAAGAATTAAAATTTTTTTTTTTTAAATAAAAAAAATATGAAATAAAAGAAATAAATTTAGAATTAAAAAAAAAAAATTATAAGAAAAATTTAAAAAAATATATATTTTTTTAAATTGAATAAATAAAAAATAAAAAATACATGAATAGATAATTTTTTTAATTTTTTTTTTTAAGAAAGAAAGCCAGCTGTATCGTATGATATGTATTTGTTCTTTTTTCTTACCATAAAAGAGCAGGTGATAAATTCGTTACGCCCTGTTGGAAAGTGCGGTACGGCCTGCTATCCACCCTCGGTCATGCATATCCCACTCGGCTCCGCCTCGTGGGATATGGATGACTTCAGGTGGATATCAGGCCGTACCGCACTTTCCAACAGGGCGTAACTAATAATCTTGATCATTAATCTCAAATGTTATATATGACCCCATAGTGCAAATATAACTTAAGTGCATAGCTAGCATATAGGATATCATCTTGGTAACTTATCACAGGTTTACATATGATGTCATTGTCCTCATCTAACTAAGGTATCTAAATAACATGTATGATCATTGTGCAGATACAACTCAAGTTATAAATAACATACACGATATCATCTAGATAACAGAGCCCAATTTTACACATGATTCAATTGTGCTGATACAAATAAAGTGCAAAAATAACATTAGGCAATATCTAGGTAACTACACTCCAGTTGTTACATACAATGTCCTTGTGCTAATATAGCTAAGGTATATACATAGCATAAAAATGATCGCCTTGGTAACTACATTCCAGTCGTTACATAGGGTACCATTGCGGTTTTAATTAAAGTAAAAGAAATTGAATGAGAGTTCACTTGGAAACAACTTCCAGGTATTATTCAGTGGCGGATCCAGGACTTGACAAGAGGGGTTCAATTTAGTTCCAAAAGGTGACACTTCTGGCGCCACTAACAATAATTTCTGAAAACCCCACCAGGGGTCAACTGCCCTGTTGTTTTAATGGTAAGGACCTTGGTGGTGAGAGCAACGTTTTAGTATAACTCTGTTTCTGACTTGCATACTCAGCATAATAGTTCTAATTGATTTAGGATTTATGCTTACTCTTTAGATCATTAAATTAGAAAGGCTTTGAAAAGCATGATTTAAGTCCGATTATTTCCTGATTCCAAGCCGTCAAGACTGTTAAAGATAAAGGGTTCCGGTCTGATACTTGCTTTCGTATTCGAAATAGTATATACATATAAGCATCTATAGTGCATACATATTAAGTTCATTGTGTGTCATCAAACTAGATGTATGCTTTATTACAAATAAATTTAACAATCAGAACAGTTGGCGCATAGCATTCCACTGGGAATCTGTGTACATGAAAATATCATTTGTTCATGATTCGACTACCTGGGCACTCATGAACTAACCCCTGGCAGAAAAATGTTAATTCTTTTAATGCCTCCTAGGGGTTACTTTGTCCCCAGCTCAATTACAACTAGTGACTTCCACAGATTCTCCTTCCCTGGAACCACCAGGCAGTGAAATGCTCTACCCGGTGACATCCCAAAATCACAGACACCTGAGGCATTCAAAGCTAGCCTCAAGTCTCTACCAATAATCTAAGTAGATGTCAGGTTTTAACCACTCATTGAATTAACTCGCTATATCCTTCATATGCTCCCATCCCTCTTACTAAAAGGCACTCATCCCCATCCGAGTCTTCTACAGTACCGGCATTTAATTCCTGCACTAAATGCATGGGCTGCCCGGGCACAATACACGACTGCACGCCTGATTGCCACCCAGTTTCCTGGGCATGGGTGCATGAATGACCTCATATCTGAACATAGCTTTGATTTGCAAGCTTCTTTGGTCATTGATGTGCTTGTCTTATTTTTTTAAACTTGTAATTCATGGTTGTTTTATGACCAGGCACTAGCAGACGTCCGGTCGACTGGTGCAGGAATTAAATGTCTGTACTGTATGAAGTTTGGTGGTATACCAGAAGAAGATGATGATAGTATTGTCTTGTTTGCAGAGCAGGTGCTACTGGAGGGTATCATTACTGATGGAGAACCATGGACACGCCTGCCGGAGGTTGGTGTTATCTGTAAATTTTTTTTAAAATTCAAATTGCACATTTGTGCAATAGGATTTTTATACTCCATATTTAAATCATCATAATTTAAATCAAATAACACAGCATAAACTTATAGAAGTGTTTTGTATTCACAGTATGCAACGGTATAGGAAAATAGTTGTTGCATGTACATCAATCTGTCACATTCTTATCCAATTAGAGTCATCTTTATTTCATCTAGGGTGCCAGCCGGTGAGGTATATGTACGTATAACCATAATCAAATCACATCTACATTGTAAAGCGCACAAATCATCTGTAAACTTTGAGCATAACTCATCAGCTATGGTGATAGTTGAAAAGGTTGATGAGAGATTGTTAAACCCAACAGGAATAACGGCATTCAGATAAATGTTTCTATGGATATTTCAATGGCATCACAATAGTCCATATGTCTCATGTGGCAATGTGTGTCTTACCCTGTGGACATTCCAGAAGTTAGCCAACTAGTACAGTACAGACATTTAATTCCTGCACCAGTCGACCGGACGTCCGCATATGCCTGGTTGTATAAACATCCATGAATAACATTTCAAAATATTTTTGCCAAGCATATCAACGACCCACATAGTTTGTGAATAAAACTACGTTTAGTTGTGAGATCATCCATGCAACTATGCCCAGGAAAATTGGTGGCAATCGGGCATGCGGTCGTGTATTTTGCCCAGGCCACCCACGCATTTAGTGCAGGAATTAAATGTCGGCACTGTATATGACATTTAGGCGGCAAAATCCTAGTCTTCTAACCAGATGCTGTGAATGACTGATGTGCCAGATCAATCAGTGGCAATTCTAATCTGGTAACAAAAATGTTTAATTCAATCAAAAGGTTCCTCATCTAGTCTTTTTACCACGCTAGAATCTTAACCCATTCACACTCAGAGCAGCCAAAACAGGCCTGACAATTTTGGTAATATTTTTCTTACAAAAGCATTTTTAGGCAAATATTTGAAGGAGAAATGTCTATCAAAAGCCAAACAACAACTCCTCTTCAAATATTCTGTGAACTTTTGCTTTATTCCAAAGTTCTTTTCAAAAATATAAAAGTAGCAGACGATGCTTACGAGAGAAGCTCTGAGTGTGAATGAGTTAAGAATGGTAAGGACATCATCTCTCGCATGTACATTGTAGATGGCACTGGTGTGTACACATTGGCATGCTGTGATACTAGTCTAGTTATATTTGGGGTTTATATCTGTCCACTTCGCAGTCAAGATTATGAAAATGACTCCCCTCACTTTATCACTGTATTAAAACTTAAAAGAAATAATAAATACTCAAGCCATTAACATTTCACACAGTAACGTTTTGAATGATTGAAAATCAATCAAGGAAGCATATTCAATAATTAGCCAATGAATGAGCAAATAGCTAGCCAAATTAGGATATTCCAAAGATTTTGCCAGTGTATATTGTTAGTTAACTAATTTGCAAAATTTATCCAACGATATGCATTGGATGTTAAGTGTTTTCTAAACCAAATTCTGCCCTAATAGGTTTTCACTTTGTTTTCCTGATAATTTCGCAGCAGCTTTATTAAGCCGTGGAAAAGCTTGATAAACCAGTAGATGTTCAACAAGTTGAAAAGTACAGAAGCTACTGATAAAATGGTGAAAATAAGTGTCTTATCTAGCTGTAGGTAGGTTGGTATAAACAGGTAGAGGTACACAGGAATGGCTGCAATGCGGCAGAGAAAAAACACAGTTGTGTAGAGCACAGCATTTCCAACATAGATCCTGCTTCTTTTCTCATAGCCGGCGGTGGTTAGGAACCAGCAGATTCTCTTAAATGGGTCTGACAGTGAAGTCAATGCGTGTATGAACATGAAATAAGCAAACGGTGCTCCACATCCTATAGATATCGTTCCTGTCATCACTATAACGTGGTGGAGAAGCAGTTCCGCGCTGTACAAAGCCCCTGGGTAGAAGTACATTAGCATGGCATCAGCGATCATATGACCTGACACATCTCCACAAAATATTTTTACAAACACTGAGGTGCCCCATACCACATCCTCGTGCATGGGATTATCCATGAATACACCATAGAGAGATGCAAGTATCTGCACTAGTTCACAGTGTAGAATCCATATGATCATCCTATCCCATTGTATCCTGGTGACTGGTGACAAGCGGCTATAGGTACTGGAGATTCTAGGTGAGAGCAGCGGTGAGAGGTACTTGAATTCGAGCAGGAATATTACAATACTCACTCCCGTTGCCAGCATGAAAAGTACCGGTATCTTCTCAGAAATTACAGGATCCATTTCCATGTTCAAACAAAAGCCCTGCAAAGTGTGATATCCCCTTAAATGTTCAGAGTTGAAAAGATGCTATACCTTGTCACAGTTCTCGAGATGAGTGTGTACCACGTCGTAGACTTCGCTTATGCACCAGTCAATTGAATCCCTGGGAGGGGGGAGGGGGGGGGGCTGGGACTTGGCCGGGAAACACGGTGCTTCTGCTAAATACTGCTTAAAATAGCTGGGATTACTGGGATTTATTGTTGCTGTCCGTCGAGGCGGTGCATGATCCCGGCGGTGGCACTCAGGTACAGAGGGGGGCCGCACCTGCGTTACGTATTTCGCGGAAGAAGGGGTCTTTTTTTAAGACCTCCGCATGTCCGTGATTTTGTAAAAGAAGGGTACTTTTTTGTACCCAGGTACGAAGTATGGGGGTCAAAATCCCCTTACAATCCAGGAAATATACGCGGCTCTGACGCCGAGTGACTGCCGAAGTGACTGGGCTTCCGAGTTTGCTGCCGCCACTTGCTGCCGCTAAATAAGCAGAGGATTATAAAATCTTAAGTTAAAATACGTGTTCCCGTTCATCCAATGTCGGTGTTTTGATAAAAGAAGGGGTGTTTATTTAGTGGAAAAAATCAGCGTTTTATTAAAATAAGGGTGCTTTTTTGGCCAGAAATCAGTGCTTTAGGGGTATTTTTTAATTTTGATAACGAACATATGGTTTTCAGTGTGAAAAAACAAACAAAAAAAACACTACCTACCCTGCCTATTTTTCAGCCAGCAAAAAGAAAAAAAAGGATTTATTGGTTCTGGTGGGTATAACTTTTTTCAGGGTATGATTTTTTAAACCTCTCCAAACAGTGCCTCCACAGAACAGTGGGCACCATTTGATCACTTTTTTCGAAGGTCATCTTAGTTTCCAAATTCACCACTATGGGTTGATGTGAATTATTTGTCTGCACAATATCTCAAGAACCACTTCATGAAACATTTTCCTACTTTGTGGTTGCTTCTTCGGAAGTTTCTTGGGGCTCAATTACATTTATCAGTGGTCATCTCAGTTTTCAAAGCTCACCACTTGGGGGCAATGTGAATTATTTGTCTGCACAATATCTCAAGAACCACTTGATGAAATATTTTCCTATTTAGTGGTTGCTTCTTCGGAAGTTTCTTGGGATTCGATTAGGTTTTTCGGTGGTCATCTTAGTTTTCAAAGCTCACCACTAGGGGGCAATGTGAATTATTTGTCTGCACAATATCTCAAGAACCACTTGATGAATTATTTTCCTACTTTGTGGTTGCTTCTTCGGAACTTCTTCGGGGTTCAATTACATTTTTTGGTGGTCATCTTAGTTTTCAAAGCTCACCACAAGGGGGCGATGTGAATTATTTGTCTGCACAATATCTCAAGAACCACTTCATGAAATATTTTCCTATTTATTTGTTGCTCCTTCGAAAGTTTATTGGGATTCGATTAGGTTTTTCGGTGGTCATCTTAGTTTTCAAAGCTAACCACTAGGGGGCAATGTGAATTAATTGTCTGCACAATATCTCAAGAACCACTTGATAAAATATTTTCCTACTTTGTGGTTGCTTCTTCGGAAGTTTCTTGGGGCTCAATTGTGGAAGTCACACGTCAACAACACCTGTGGCACTAGTCTATTGTAATCGTTGAATGGTCCATGTGAGTGAATGAGAACTAAGGCTCACGTTAACATATCGAAATCACTGTAATGTATACTTATTTGATTTTAAGTAGTTTTGAAAAGGCAAGACAACCTTCTCCAGTTCAATCAAGATGTGTCAATTACTTGCAGGCAATTTCAAAAAGGTTTTGGGCACAGGGTTCCTTCTTCAGGCAAACCTCAATAGGCTGGTGTACTACATTTCCCTGCTGAACAAAGGGATGCTTACACTGGAAACACACCCCAGGCTTTGACCATGGCTTGAAGTTGCCTAAATGTGCCTCTCTGTGGTAACCTTGGGGAAGTAGAATATCAAATTCCCTAGGAAGGTTGACTTGAAGATGGGAACGTTGAAACAGACTACTCAATCATTCACTTAAGGAGTTCAAAAAAAGCAGCCATCTGTTGAACTCATTCTATGACCCTATGCCCAACACTTGTTTATACATTTTCTTCAATCACTTCATTGTAGATAAACATTTCCAGTGTACTGCAGTGCATTACACAGAGTGTTGATATACTTTTAAAACTGAATTGTAATTCAGAGACTTTCCATTGACAATGGTATCACAATGGACGTCAAGTGTTTAATAAAAGTAATGTGAAGGGTGTCTTCTCCAAGTCTAAAATTTTATTTTTATAACTGCTGAAGGTTTTGTTATTTGTGATGTAACTGCTAAGATTTTTGTGGTTTATTTTCACAAAATAAAAAGTTGACTTGTGTATTCTTGTTGAGCATGCCCCAGGGGTGGAGCATACTGCCACAGAATTGGTCCCTGCCAGTGGGGATGAGTGCTATTTATTGATTTTTTCCTGAGCAGTATCCCTGCATGTCCCGCCCCCCCCCCCCCCCCCTCCCGGGGATTCAATTGACTGGTGCATTACTGTTGAAAATGAAACGTTGCTCGAACTAGGCCGAGTTTCCGCAACGTCGGTTGTCGATAGTCACGTGCTCTGGTTCCTCCCAAAGTCGTTTTCGCGACCTGGTTCTCGCCTGGTTCTCACATTGACCTTGCCGAGTCACGTAGTCTGGTTCAAAATCGGGAACCGACGATCGATAGTGGTTCACGCCTGGTTCACGCTATGAACGATGGGAGATAGCGATTTATTTAGTTTATTCAGTCCTCAATAGGCCTTAACATATATAAACAATTACAGTAATGATAATGAAGTGTACTTGGGTAACTATAGAAAACACATGTAAAACTTGAATTACAAGGGGGACACATGGCGTCCAATCACAGGCGAGAACCAGGCACACGATGTGTGGTTCGAACCACAATCGTTTTGGCTAGCTGTTTGTGGGTCTTGACCTTGCTTGTGACCTCGGTAACCACAAACTCTCTGGCCGAAACTCGGTCCTACATACGGTTGTAGTAACTTACACCAAATGTAATACCAACCACAAATGTAATAAAAGAATTACACCAAATGTAATATCAACCGTAAATGTAATAAAAAATTTACACCAAATGTAAGATCAACCACAAATGTTATAAAAATTTACACCAAATGTAATATCAACCACGAATGTAATAATAACTGACCGAACGAACAGTTAACCACAAATGTAATAAAAAAATTACACCAAATGTAACATCAACCACAAATGTATACCAAATTTAGTTTTTTTTGTTCTCAATTCATTCATATAAGAAACTACTTTTACTAATGGACTATAGTAACTGTTGCAGGTCTATTGGTCAACTTTAAGTCCTGTTTATAAATTTAGTGATACTTTTACACTCGTAGGATTTAACCTATTCAGTACACATACAATTACCCCATTATATTGTTGATTAACTCTGCTGATAGTTTGAGCCGATTTTGAGATAAAATGGTCTCAAATCAGGGCACCTGTTCGTTTTCCGTTACTCTGAAAATTTTCCTTTGTTTTTGAAAAATATCTCTTTTTAGTTGATTGGTCACTTTAAAGTCATCCGTTGTAAAGTATGTAATGTTGATATTACAAAGATGGTATTCACTATAATTTAGTACATCAACACCCAGGAAATCAGATTTTGAAATCAATTTTGTTCTAACTATTAGTTATTCAGACAAAATGAATCAAAATTAGGATTGTGTTTGTACCATTTTTGTTAGTCCTTTACAATGTTAAAGGAGATGCATATTTCATGATGCAAAATGTTTTTCAAATTCATATTGTCTCATTAGAGGAGCTTTTAGTGATGATATTCTAAGATGTTTTAAAAGGAGTCCAAATTTGGCACAGCCGCTTTATCAACATACTAGGTCGGTAAACTTTGAGGTCTCTTTATGAACATAGTCATAAAGACACACCAATAGCATTTACCTATTCTGTACAGTCAATCAAAAAATCGTATCATGGATTGATTTTCCTTTTACATTTAGTCGTTTTGAATATAAAATGGTCTATAAACTATAGACCATTCTATAATTAGGTTTTTGGTCATTTTTTAATCATTTTTTTGGAACTTTCAGCGCACTTTTTTTTGTACTTTATCATTCAAATTACGTGACTTGTTTTACTTGAGTAACATTGTCTATTTGTATTTACTTTCACAAAAATTAAGTGTTTTAAAATAAGTTCAAATTTCTTTTCTTTACAAAGAAATTCGCCTAGATAAGAATGTGCCTATATTGCCCCTGTTTTTAGTATGATTTTACCATGCAAAGAAAAGTTCACTAATACTTCTTCACTCCTAGTTATTTTTCTCAATTTTTAGCATATTTGTTCAATTTCATCGTTCATATTGGTTGACATGCACCTTTTGATTCAAAAGCCCTTCTTACGACTGCTTTCAGAAAAGTTAGAGGTATTTCGAAATTCAAAACTAATCCAAATTTTGGCACACCTACTTTTCACCAAAATAGAACAGATCAAATCGTGACAGATTTAGCTCCATTAAATTGTTCTTATTTGGCCATTATTCATTTTGAATTATTTACTTTCTCCATCTTTTGAAAAGTAAAACATAGATCATAAGCTGTTTAGATGATATTTTTCTGCAATGATCTAATTATTTTAGTATCATGTTTTACCGTTTATGAAAAAACGTAATTGTGTTATTTTTTGAAGGGAATATTCACTACAAAGTCAGCCTGGTGTTATTCATATCTTATAAACCATTTTATAAACAAAATCTGCTCAAATGTTAAAGTAGCTGTTCCAAATTTTGGACTCATTTTAAAAACATCTTAAACACGAATGTTATTACTAAAAGCTCCTCTAATCAGACAATTAATTTGCATGATAAGATATTGATTTCCCTTAACATTGTATAGGAGTAATAAAAAAAGGTTCACACTAAACTCTAATTATGGCTCATTTTGTCTGAATATCTAGTAGTAAAACAAAATTGATTTCAAAATCTGATTCCCTAGGTGTTGATGTACTAAAATTATAGTGAATATTATCTTTGCAATGTAAACATTACATACTTTGCAACAGATGACTTCAAAGTGACCAATCAACCCAAAAGAGACATACTTGTCAAAACACAAGGGAACAAATACCACAAACGAGCCCTAGACATGTTAACAGTCTATATCAGTACATTTCACATATTATAATGAGAAGGCAGTGGGCATTTCACTACATGGTCAAATCGACCAATTGAAACAGGGACAATATAGGCATATTTTGATCTGGGCCAATATTTAGAAAGCAGGTTACCAAAATTTCGACTTATTTTCAAATACTTGAAACCTTTTACAAGTAAATAGTATAAATCAAGAAAGATAATTAGGAAGTACAACAAATGCCCTGAATGATATAAAAAATATCAACAAAAATGAACAAAAACCTAATTTTAGACCATTTTATCACAAAAACGACTTATTTATCAACAAAGTTAATCAACAATATAGTTTGTTAATTGCTTGTGTACTGAATGAGTTAAACCTTACTGGTGAGAAAGTATCACTAAATTTATACACAGGCCTTAAAGTTGACCGATAGACCTGAAACAGTCACTGTAATCAATTAGTTAAAGTAGTTTCTTACATGAAGATATTGAGATCACAAAACAAAATTTAGTATAGATGTAGCTAATGTAGGTTTAATTACCATATTATAAGCTGAAGGTATAATTCACTGCAAGTCACTTAAGTTAGGCCAATTACTACAAATTTGATCTGGATCAACATTTGCCCGCAAACTGTTAAAATCTGAAATTTAAGAAAAACAAAACACCTTGACTTTTCTAGAATCTGCGATGATTAGACAATATAAATCAAGTAGAACATTTCACCCGATATGAATTGCTTAGAAGAAAAAGTGACCTGAAAACTGAAGAAAAATGAAAGTGAAAGAAAATAATCTTTTTTGGACCTCTTTATCTCAGTAACCAAAAGAGATAACATATGATTTCATAATGTGATTCCCCAGGTATCAATCAGTCATAGTAGCAAATAATGGTTTTGCAACTAAAATTTTACAAAAACTGTGGGTATCTGAAAATTGTTCAATACACTATTTAGATTCATGAGTAAAAACATAGGCTATACCCCCTATGCCTTTAACCTCAATTTTCTCAAAAACCGTCTGGAATTTTGAACTAAATGCTTTCATGCAATCTTCTTTGACATAACGGCACACACAAGAGAAGTTCCGTCAAAATCTGAGATGGTGATCTGCCGGGATGACCCACCAGCAATAACGCACTTGAACTTGACTTCTTTTATTTACAAAGCTAGTTACATTTGTTAAGATATATTGCTGCATGGACTTATACTTCATTGGAACTTATTACATTTGGTGTAAATTTTTTATTACCTTTGTGGTTGATGATACATTTGGTGTAAATTTTTTATCACATTTATGGTTGACTGTTTGTTCGGTCAGTTATTACATTTGGTGTAAATTGTTTATTACATTTGTGGTTGATATTACATTTGGTGTAAATTTGTAAGTACATTTACGGTTGATATAACATTTGGTGTAATTTTTTTTATTACATTTGTGGTTGGTTTTACATTTGGTGTTTTTTATTACATTTGTGGTTGGTATTATATTTGGTGTTGTTACATACGGTTGTAGCAATAAGCAGCATTATCAGCACGTGATGTGATCCTTCTCTGGCATATTCTCGACATTTAGAGAATGGTCCTTTTGATATAGGGACTAAAACTGGGCAGATTTGGCTTGTTAATTTGTAGCTTTGAGCCAGTCGATTTGGTACCTGTTGTTCCGTTTAACTAGTAGTAGTAGTAGTAGTAGTAGTAGTAGTAGTAGTAGTAGTAGTAGTAGTAGTAGTAGTAGTAGTAGTAGTAGCAGTAGCAGCAGTAGTAGTAGTAGCAGTAGCAGTAATAGAAGTAGTAGTAGTAGTAGTAGTAGTAGTAGTAGTAGTAGTAGTAGTAGTAGTAGTATAGTAGTAGTAGTAGTAATAGTAGTAGTAGCAGTAGCAGCAGTAGTAGTAGTAGTAGTAGTAGAAGAAGTAGTAGTAGTAGTAGTAGTAGTAGTAGTAGTAGTACGTTTCTTTGTGTGTTCTATTCTCGATATCAAAAATACTATATAAGCTATATTTGATTATCTTTGAAATAATAACTGGAGATATAAGAACGCAAAATGTAACACATATGCATTGCACTTCAGAAACTGACTAGATTGCACTTTTATGCAGTTATTAATACTAATAGTAGTAGCAGGAATCATATCACTGTAATTTATTCTCACACTTTTTAAACCTATATCCTTTATGAAAACATTAAATGCAATTCCTCTCAATACATAATTACCAACTCTTTACAAACCTATTCGACATGTGTATAACTCTAAACCAACAGCTACCGCCCTCTATTGCAAGTGTGAGGAATCAAAACCTCCTACCCCCACAATAGTAGCGTCCATGGATTGTCAATGATCCCAAAGAGAAACTCAAATGTTAGTGTTATTGATAAACTGTACATGATTGATGTATATGTATGTATATATGTATTTAGGTATGTATGTATGTATGTACATGTATGTATTTAGGCATGTATGTATGTATATATGTATGCATGTATGTATTTAGGTATGTATGTATGTATGCATGTATGTATGTATGCATATATGTATGTATGTATGCATGCATGTCCTAGGACCGGGTTGAGATTTTGGAATTTTGCGCTCCACCTCAGAGTTTTAAAACCATTTTCAAAGAATTAGACAGTGATTTTAGTGATGCAATCAAGTAAATATGATTAAAGTGTATTCTTTCATCATGCTGTAATAGTGATTAAGTTGGCGATAGAGAGTATTGTGGCGACTTAAGCTTCGGACCTGCTGGCAACCCGTCCTCAGCGCGAGCGCCTCAGACGGGTTGTCAGCAGGTCCGAAGCTTAAGTCGCCACCCGGCTCGCCACCGCTAACTTAATACCTATTTCCATGTGGGCATCAAAAATATGATAAATGAATTTGAAAATAAACTTTTATTGTGTTGATTTGAACAAAGGCAGGAACATCCTAGAATAAAAACTATCATATTGAGGGCCTTCATGCACCTCATGAAGATTGTCTTTGTTGAAGATTCTATAGCAGCTTGGTCTGCAGTACCGTGAGAAATTCCAGCCACTGTACATCCTCCTGCAAACTATCAATTCTTATCTGGTCAGACTACAGCGATTGAATTTGGCTATTTCATTTTTAGATATTTCTGGCATATAATAGCTTGTGCAGCCCTTCTGCAAAGAAGAGTTTATGATTGGCATAAGCATAAGTACTGATACCTTGAAAAATGTTTTACTGGATTGGTCAGTTTCGAAGTTCATTTGGACGAAATTGGCGATGTGAACAAGTTTTGTGCGCAACTTGTTTCTGCAAAGTACAAACAAAAGCGACGACCTCTATCGGCGGAATTTGGGAAAGAATGACGTCACGGTGAGACAGAATCCCGTCGTAACTTTGTTACTGCTTTAAAGGTTGATGCAGAATGATTAGGGAACGCACTAGTGCGTTGCACATACTTTTGACCGCCACTGACCACGCAACATGCGCAACCACGCACCAAATCCTTAGTGCAACAAATGCTCACGCGACGTCATGATTATAGTAGCGGGAAAAGTTGCCACGGCGATGTTCTCTATGTTCACAAAAAAGATAAATTATCTGCATCTCTTTGGGTCAACTAAAATGCAGTTTAGAGTGTTATAACCGTCAAAACTCATTATACTTGCCATTAGATTATTTTAAAGCTGTTGTGAAATGACGATGTTGGGATAGCAAGGTGTAACATAGGTTCCAAAACATTACTTGCCCAGCATGGCAAGCTGCCCCTAAAGTTTACTTGCCCACGATGGCAATTCCACTTGTCCCACAACCCTGTTTAACTAAGGTGAGTTACATTACTAGGACTCTGCCAAAAGACATTTTTTTGCCGGGCGGGGCAAGTAAAGGGTCTTGTTCTGCTTGCCAGATTGCCGTTTTTTGCCGAATTCACTTGCAACAGGACAAGTGGTTATGTTGCACGCTGGACTGGTTGAAATCGTAGCAATTGTTATGCCATTAATTTTTGGTCAATCACTACTCATACTGTGTGGTTATTTCACAAATATTTTCGAGATTCGCAAGCATTTAAAGCCTTGCTTTGTAGTCTTATTATAATTAAAGTGTTATCCTCCTAATTTTACGAGATTCAGTTATCATCAATGTGTTTGTTTTCGTTAAAATTCTTGTTTTTTTCCTTGTATTTATATAAAAAAGATAATTTCATACTAGCCACATTCAGTGCCGGTCGTATCATTATGACAATATCTCATACCATTTGTCTATCCACTGCTACGCGGGAGATTGGGCTAATCATAAAGTAAATAGGATTTTGGCATAAGGAGGATTTGGGTGGTATTCACTATCCCCGCCCGTGCCCTGGCCTATATCGTCGCTCTACTAATTAGTTATGTCCCCACCCTGCGGGGCAGCATTTTGGTGTACTAAACAGGATAAGCCCGACATCGCCCGGCCATTTCCCGCCCCCCCCCCTCCCGGGGATTCAATTGACTGGTGCATAACGGCTTAGGTGTTAACATCGTCCTAACCTCAAGTCCCATGTTAGTTTTGGGTCTTCAGCTAGTCTGACGACCCAATGCACCCAGCTGAAAAGGTTTTCTCTATAAAAGTATAGAGTATAAATCTATGCATTTGAACAGTTTATTGATAATAATGATAATAATAATAATAATTATAACTAGCTGCAAACCGTGCACAGCACGGGCTTATACACAGCATCTTAGTTTCATGGGATAAGAACAGCCAACATTAGCAGCCAAGGAAAAATATCTTTATGATCTTTCTAACAATGTCGGGATTTCGGGACCTACGGGCTTATACACAGCATCTTAGTTTTATGGGATAAGAACAACCAACATTAGCAGCCAAGGGAAGATCTCTTTATGATCTTTCTAACAATGTCGTGATTTCGGGACCCACAATTACAATTTTAATATATCTTAAAATACTATATGACCGCCTTTCTAAATGTATAAAATTTGTTGTCTTAGGCCCAGTAATAAGTGAGAAATCATCAAATGAAAATGGATGCAATGAATACAGGACCTTCAAGGGATCTTTTTGTACAGACTTGCGCGTAGGAGTTATTCCTCTATTGTGTATTAGGGGACATTGAGATGCTCGCTAAACACAGGCCAGGGAGACACAAGTACGGCTGTTGATGCAAAGCATCAATAGTCAAAAGGCGGGGCTAAGTTATTTATGAACTTGTGAGGGAACCGGATGTATAAAGAACATTAACATTATAGAGGAAAATAATTTATAATGACTAGATTTGTATCAGTTTTGTAGAAATGAAACAAATATCGGAATTCTAGGCGCAAGCTGGAGACTTCGAAATCTCTTGGGTGCGAAGCTACTTGTGTACGCATCAGTTTGGTTACGAAGTCTCCTGATTTCATTTTATACACATAGTAATTTCTTTTCTTTAGTAATTTTACTTCCTATACTGAAAAATATACTTTATGTCCGCTTAAAATATTTTATATATTTGAAAACTTCATGCTAAATTAAAATAAGGAAGGCACGATTTTCCGCGGCAAAGGTAACATTTATATTATAACCAATCAGAATAGAGAATTATATTCAGTCCGGCCTCAGGATTTCGAACATGGATGTCGGGACTATGAACATCTCAAAACAGCTTCCCAGATAGGCGCGGCCTGAGAGCCCCGCCAATGATGTGGGCCGACACATAGTCCTAGGCACATACGGGCTAAGTGCTTCAGGAGCTGATATGTAACAGTACATTTGTACGAACCTTATTGGGAGCAGCGAGGTGCATATAGATAGATAGATAATCTTTATTTCAAGTTGGTAATAATTTTACATAGTAAACACGAGCTGCCAGGGCTCTAGGCCGACTACAAGATAACAATTCAAAATATAACATACAGGGTTTAACAGCAATATAAATGATAAGTTGAGGGCATGTGCCTTGAAGTCTAATTGTTTTCAACAAGAAGCGTGTCAGCTTGTGCCGCCACCCAACCCCCCAACTTGTAATCGCAGACCCCAGTGTTGGTTTAACCACAAGCAGTGCATATTCTAGCTCCCCCCCCCCCCCCACCCACCCCTTCCGTGGTACATGCAGCACCCACTTTAATGTTAAGAATATTAACCTGGGGGATGTTCACAGTGTTTTTGGGACATGCAGTGTGGTTAGAGCTCGACAGCTACATTACATTTGGGATATGAAGTTTGTGTATGTGCGTGCATGTTAGCCTTTTTTCTTTATTTGTTACGTTTTTGCCACATATGATTGCCACTTCGTCCAGAATGTCCTTTGGTTAGCGCCAACCAAAAGACATTCCTTCCGGCCTCAGCTATAAATCACCACAAGGCCATCTGCCCAATCTTAATGACTATTATAGCACGCCAGAATTTACAAAGTTTATTGATACTCTTCAATGACTTATGATTTGATGAAGTACCAGTAAGGAGCTTTGCAGCCATCTTGTTTAGTCGTCTGCTTGGAGTCAGAGGCAGAGCATCATGGGAGGATTTTTAGGCACGCATTTTTTTCATCTTTTTTCGAATTTTTTTATGGGTTCAGTGTATGGTGCATATATAGCAAACTACAAACAAGAACTCATTTTAGAAAATTTACATTCTTTTATATACTTTTATTTGATTTTTCTGCCCGAATATTTTGTTACCATAGCAACAGGCTTTGCGCAGGATCCCAGCCTTAAGGCATTGCGCAGAATCCCAGCCTGGCTCCTCTTACTTGGCATAGTCGAAATATAATGTGGTGACAATGCCACGCCCAAGTGCTATAATATGAGTTCAAGTCTTGTCTGCCTTCTACCCTTCCCCTTTATGGTTCTCACATGAACACTTATTCTTGCTTCGCCCCCGTCGATAATGGGTAAACCGTGGAATATAAAATGGTTCCTTAATTTCTAGACTTTTTTCTTCGAATATAGTAAGGGAATCACCATTCTGCACATAGGATTACTACTGTACACCACATCACACGCTGCCCAGTGGAGTTAAAATGGCGCGAGTGCCTAGTGTGCGTAACATACAGGGTCAGGTACCAGTTTCATTGAACCCATGATTAACATCATAATATGCGGCCAATAATTGTTAAACGAGTGCATATATATGCAGCCTATATCATTTAAGTAATTAGCTAATAAAGTACATACATAAGCACTTGTTAATAATATACATTGTACAAATGTTATAACTCCTCAGATATTTAATACCAAAGTGTTATGTTATATAGTAATGTTTACTAGTATTTCATTTGTAAGTTTTGATTGATGATACGTATGGTTCTATTTTGTAACTCCGTTACAGTCAATACAGATACATTGGTCTCCGTTTTGCTATAACCTCCATTCCAAATAACATTACTTCGAGCATTGTTTCTTTTGCTCATTTATGTGTTTATATATTTCTGTTATGGTGGAATCAAAGAACTTTCTGAGCACATGTCGTTTTAGCTTCTGCATTGGTGTCAGCAGACCATTTTCCGAGGTAAACAGATCTGGATGCAGATGGATGGCTTTCGCCTAAAAAGGAAAAGAAATATTACTAATTAATCTCCCTCTCTCTACACCCATCCATCCACACACACACACACACACACAACTTTAGGCGACGGTTACTTGATTTGTTGGTTCCGGATCCTTCCCAGACCAAATGTCCAGGGTCGGGAGGGAGGTAATTAGAAATAAAGTTTTTAAATTTTATTTCTTTTTTTAACACACATAGATCTAAGTAAGCAAACAATCAGGAGGAAGGTAAAAAAATAAAGTACTTTTTTTGGCTAGAACTAAAATACATACTTAACCCATATTTTTTTATATCAAAAGAATGATCTTTTGATAAGATGATGCATTTCAACAGCACTGTATTGCATTGCTATTGTAATGTTGTATTGCTCTGGTATTAATATTCTTGTAATTTTGTAGTTTTATTACCATTCATAGTAAATTCATTGTAAGTTTGGTGTACCTACTTACAGCTCGGTGGCAGAGCACAAAATAAAGTGGGGGTATTACATTTATTTTCCCGTCGGGTCTATTCCACTTTGATCGGCGGATCCGGGAATCAATAAATCAAGTAACCTTTGCCTTAGTGTTCCATGCACACTACTTTTACAAATACGGAAAAATTGCGACATAGACCTTTTCTATATTATATTTGAGCAGCTTAAATGAAAACCCTCATTCATATATTTGAACTTTTTTTTTTTTGAAGTACCAACTCTTAATATCCGACTAACATAATTTTGAATGGTGAAGGTACCATATGTACCAGTGCCATAGAAAATGTATGAAATATCATTTTACCTTAAGCTAATACGAATACTGGTATTATTGAGAAAATTTGGCTGACAATCTTAACTGGTAACACCACATACAATTAATGAAACCAGAATCAATTCACTAGCATCACGTTATTTCCTGTAATTCCCAATGGATGGTATGGTTACCATAATAGCTAGTGCAATGAGAAGATGGGACACTTTGAATAAAAAATCAACTAAGTAAAGATAAATTCTGATCAAAATATCTCGCCCTAAGTGAGGTCTACACCCTCTGATGAATTAGATTGCATTAGGAATCGTTTTTTATTAATTACCTGCTCAAATGAGCGGAGTCCAAGTTCTCTTCCTGTTGCAGTTATATGACCCAAAACTGAGGCAAGCACAACCTTTGAAAATAAGAAATGCATTATATAAATGTAATAATAATAATAATAATAATAATAATATTGATACTAATAATAATAATTGTAATCAAATTACTTATAATCCCACCGTATTACAGCAGTCACTGCTACGGTTCCAAACCTATATACTTAATTAGTCTTCTTCTTCTTATAATATTTCTATTACCTATAAATCTAGTACTAGCACTTGCACTGCAACTAAACATCAGTGATTATTACAGGGATTTAAAATTCCGAAATTAGCATTTAACCTTGAACGCTTTATTTAGCTAGTATGTATCGTGATTACCTTATGTTTCATCAATCGAACCCTATCTATTGACATTAAATAGATAGAAACCCTTCACATGATATATATATATATATATATATATATATATATATATATATATATATATATATATATATATATATATATATATATACTTGTATATATATGTATATGTATAAATGTATGTAAATGATTAGTGATGATTATTTCACAAGCGAAAAATAATCTGAACACTTTTATGTTTTGGAAGCTTATACCTTATTTTGACACAACTCTTGGATGCTTCCCTTGAAACCATTTTTCGCCGCCCATTTGGGAAACAGTTCCTGGTCAGGTACAATAACGGCCACCGTGCAAACCTGTGAAAGTATAAAACAGAAAATACTAAACATTGTCATTATGTTAATGCAACAACTACTGTATATCATGTTTATTTTGCGCATAGAAAATAATGCGATCGGCTATGTATCACTTGCTCTGCTGTGATTCTTGATGCTGATTGGTGAATAGGTGATAGACCTGGAGCCGTTCACACTTTGCAGATTCAATATCGAACGGCATAATTCAATATTACCACTTGGCCACAGAAATCTGACCCCTAGAGGTCACCTGCCTCGTTCTGACCTCCAGCGGTGCGCATGGGCATTTGTGTGAAAAAAATGGCCAAAGCACATGCTCGTTCGTCGCTTAGACATAATTTTCAGTCGTAGTTGACTGAACAGAGTATGAATATCGGTAGAATTGCATGGAACTTTAAGGTAAGACTAGTCAGAACGGATATGGATTGTTTTTTGTTGATTTCCCCCATGCTTCACTGTCAAATTAGCGGCAGGGAGTGTGCTGGCTCTCTGGTTGAGGCCCTACTGAGATTCTCCTCACGGCTCATATTGAGATGTATGTGTTCTTTTTACTTAGCATGAAAGAGCAGGTGATAAATTCGTTACACCCTGTTGGAAAGTGGAATCCGGCTTGCTATCCGCCCTCAGTCATCCAGATCCCACTCGGCTCCTATGGAACGCCCAGTGTGCCAAAACCACATGTTTCTGAAACATGTGAGATGTTTAGGAAACATCACGATATTTCACAAACATCTTACATGTTTACAAGATATCTCTTAATTTTTTGAAGTGATATCACCTAATTGAGAGATGTTTCGCAAACATCTCTCTTATATAATGGATATCTCTCAAATATAGTTTTGGCACAATGGCGTCAGGTCCGCCTGGCGTGTCAAAACCACACATTTCTGAAACATCTGAGATGTTTACGAAACATCTCTGACTTCGAGAGATATCACCTAATTCATTTTGGTGATAGCGCGATATCACATAATTCAGAGATATTTCCTAAACATCTCTGAATTATGTGATATCACTTAAATACAAGATGTTTCTTAAACATGTACATGTTTAAGAAACATCTTGCATTTAAGTGATATCTCTTTTAGTGCCTGATGTATCCAAAAGGGTACTGTCCGAGATATCACGTAAATGAGTGATGTTTCAGAAACATGTACATGTTTAAGAAACATCTCACAATTAGGTGATATCACTCAAGTGATACTGTGATATCACTAAAACATGTACATGTTTAGGAAACATCTCTCAATTAAGTGATATCACTTAAATGAGAGATGTTTCTTAAATATCTCTGACTTTATTGATGATTTCTGTCAGACATATCTAGTAATCCGCGATGTTTCTGAAACATCTCTCATGTTTAGGAGATATCTCTGCATTTAGGTGATATCTCATAAATATGGCGAATGATGTTTAGGAAACATGTACATGTTTCCTAAACATCTCACATGTTTCAGAAACATAAGGTTTTGGCACACTGGGCGTTCCATAGGCTCCGCCTATTGAGATCTGGATGACTTCGGTTGGATATTAGTCCGGATTCCACTTTCTAACAGGGCGTAACCAATACTACTTACCTGTGAGCTGTCACCGTGGAGGAAGGCCTGAGCTACTATCTGACTAGTACAGTACACCTGTTCTATCTTCTCTGGTGAAATAAACCTCCCCTGTAGGTGAAAACAGTTGAGAGTCAAAGCTCATACGGTAATAAGCATGCCAGTGAGTGGGCGGTGGTTTTCGCCGGGTACTCCGGTTTCCTCCACTACTTACAACTGGCTAGTCACGAATTAGCCACAATTGGCACAAATGTGACGAATAACAAAATTAAAAAAAAAAAAAGAATCACTTGACTGCATGTTTGATCATCGCCCTTCATGTGAAAGCATATGCTTGTTGATAGTCAGATGTTTCGATCGCCCACATGGGAGTCATATTATCTAGTACAGGCAACTCGGGAAGTTCAGGTAACACGTCAACCAGTTGCATTAAGAACACCAAATCGATTGGTGCAGGAATTAAATATCGCCACTCTATCTTTATTCAACTGAAAATATAAATATACGTTACACTATCTATAAAGTATATACATCGGTATCACCTTTAATTATTTCATAAGGGTAGCTTATTTCTCAATATTGAACACATCTACAATTATCATCATGCCTCATCTTACCTGTGATACCAATTGTGTATTGGACAAACTAAACATATGTACATGTATTACAATTTGCCTAACACTATTGCCAATTTTGAAAAGAAATTGGTGCAAAAACAGATTTTCATCAAATATGTACCATCTTGACTATACCAGTCTATTCTATATACTTTCCTAAGATACCGTGTTCGACACTGGATGTTCTGGCTACATACTTTCATATTTATTAAATTTGATGATTTGACACATTTTCTGAAACTACTCATTCATCTATGTATCAATGGGATTACCTGCAAAACAGTATCTAATAAAATAATGGGCAGATACGGTACTAATTAATTGAGTAACTCTTTTATAACATTTTATGAAAATCTGCAAAAAGAGCCCTTTCACAAACCTAAACTATCTGTGGTTCGAAAACTAACACAATGACCTGTCATTTTCTTCATGTCTTCTTGTTAAGGACATTGTGTGGATACGTTAGACATGTTTTGGTGAAAATTTAACTAATTCTGACTTATTTTGAATTTTTGATTAAAATTTTGTTTCTTGAATTCATCGGTCTCGCCCCTTATTCCTATATAACTAAAAGCAATAGTCTCAGTATTTCAGGCAGTTACAGTATCTCTGAAGGAATAAATTTAGCAAAGAAAGAAACCAATTTTGGAGAATGGGGTGCTCATGACATAATTTGCATTATTTTTTCAAAAATCTTGGAAAATCGATGATCTCATGAATGAAATGTTATTTTAAAGATCACTGAGCTTTGTTCTTTGCTCATGCAACGTTTCATGAAAATTAAACTGTGATTTCTATAAATGTCGTAATGATATTCTGTCAAAGCAAATGGATCCCCACACTTTATTAAAGATAATTAGAAGCATGCAAAAGTGATTGCTAGGAGACACATATCTTTGATACCCAAGTGGAAAGAGGAATGTGGTAAGAATCAATTTTATTTGTAATTCTGCAAGTACTGGTATAACTGAAATATAGCCTTGGCTGAAGTGCATTGTCAACACAGATAAGTGAGATTGTCAAAATAGTAAAGCCTCACCTCTGCAAGTTTCAATAGGTTCTTCTTCCTACCTATTATCTTTAATGTCCCATTCTGCAAAGAGAAAAGCACAACATGATTTTCATACAAAAGGGTCATACATTAACCTAACAAAAATACACCCCATATGAGTACTACATTAAAAAAGATTTGAATACAAATATAACATATAGATACCACTCAATCTTTTCGGAATCTTCATATCAAAGCAAAACAAAAAGAAAATGCTCTGTTACTAATTAACCCATTAACACCTAAGAGTTATCATGGAATCATCATCTGGATCATAGATACCTTTGAAAATGAGTTGGAACTTCTGAATAATTTAACAAAATAGTTGAAGGAGAGCTGTTGCTAATGTTCCTATTAAAATTTCTCCTTCAGATATGTTTCAAATTATGCTACAACCTGAAAATCTTTCATCAAAATTGTCAGGCTGCTTTTGGGCGAAGCAAGCATTAATGGGTACAAAATACCATTACAAGGAATCTTGGTTTGTATTCCAGGAGATAATCAAATATCCAAATCGAATATTTGTTTTACTTTCATGAGAAACTACACACACTATATGGATTTATTATACTAAATAGAAGACACAAACCTTTTTACAAGACAAACAGGCGATTCATATGGAGTTGAAAGGGTTTAACTGTCGTATTGATAGATAAAAAGGGGTGAATCACAACAGTAGACAGTGTATTGTGAATGACTTATCTTAACAGATACTACCATGCATAGGTTACGCCATTTTCCTTCGGGACAAGAAAGGTGCCATTAACATACAAGTCAATACTGGATGCACATAAGCTGGTTGGCAAGGACGCAATACAAATGGGCGACATTATCAAGGATGTATATGCTGCCTTTGCAACTAAAAGACTCTTTGTGGTGAATTTATTCTTATTGCAATATAACCTAGGCTGTGGATGGAAAGGAAAATCTTAACAAACCAAACCACCAAGGAATGTCTTTGGCACTCCCCGTCAAATATTCTGCGCATGTATGCTTTTTCCAAAGTTATTTTTAAAAATATGACAAGTCCAGACAACACTTAAAGACCGTTGTGGCTGACTGAATTTCTTTTTACATTCACAATCATCATGGCATGACATTTCTTATGACCTGCAGCAGTTCTGTCATATATGCTGTGCTCAGATGATGATGTACCCAGGGATCTTTAGAGGTTCAATGATCAGGCACTCTCTTTTTTGACAGATAAAAAGGAATCAAAAGAAATAAGCTGTGTGTACACTAGTACATACTGCAATAAAAATGAATGAAACAAAAATGTTTTAAATGCACTTTTTCGTTGTTTGATTAAGTACTAAATGTGTTTGTGTGTGTGTGTGAGAGAGAGAGAGAGAGAGAGAGAGAGAGAGAGAGAGAGAGAGAGATGGGAGGGAGGCGCACATGTGCCACAAAACATTTAGATTGTGATGCTCACGCACTAGTCTCACTGCCAGTGTTTTACACGAATTGGCAACAACGTCCGACATATTGCAGCCATGTTTTATTGTTTTTATTCTAGTTAGTGTCATGTTAGTGTTTCTTTTGGTTAAAATGAATCATCATGCAGTCGTCTTAAGAACATATCAATATTTTTTCTTCTTATGCAGTTTTAATGATCCTTTTGGTATCGTGTTGCATTCTCAATGCAATCAGTGAATCCTGACCAGGCGACAGCTACAGTGACGACATTTAATTCCTGCACTAAATGAGTGGCAGCCCGAGCATGATACACGACCGCACGTCCTATTGTAACCCATTTTCTTGGTCATGGATATGTGAATAACCTCACAACAGAACGTAGCTTTGATTCGCAAGCTACGTGTGTCATTGATGTGCTTGGCTTATTTTTTTGACATGTTATCAATGGGTATTTGAACAATCAGACACTGGCAGACATGGGGTCGACTGGTGCAGGAATTAAATGTCTGTACTGTACTCGTTCGTCACAAGTCATGTATGTAGTCGTGGGCCAGTCTTGTTGGAAATCATGTATGTGGGAACAGGTTTAACTCGCAGGATAGTTTAGTAAGTTCTATCATGACATGACATAACCTGTGAGGAAATGCTTAAAAGAATGGAAAAGGAGCGAAGCTATCCTTTCTGAGTGAGTAAATTACTGTATAACTGGTTAATTTGGCGTGCATTTAAGTTGGCGTTTTTTTCAAAAAGATATTTTCCCTGTATTTATTTTGCCGTCTGGAGCAGTCAGAACAACGCCTTCTATATGAAGACATACAAAAACTGTATTTTTATGCGATCTTTAATTTGGCGTTGATGGGCATTCGCCAAAAAAACGCCGAATTAAAAACCACGCCAAATCAACCAGTTATACAGTATGTAAACTCACCGGCAGCCACATTCCTATGTCTCCAGTATGTAACCAACCATCTGCATCAATTGCTTCCTTTGTTTTCGCAGGTTCTTTGTAATATTCTATCATCACGGATGGGCCCTTAACGCAAACCTGGAGAAAACGAAAGAATAAATCATTACAAACCATTATGTCACTTCAAAGCTCGCGAAAGGTACAAATCGGCAGAGAAACAAACAGACAATAATCAAATAGAACCTGGTTGATATATTTTCTGCTACATAAAGAATTTAAGAATTTCTATTATCATCACTTTCTCTGCCATACTGCAGCTAAGTCATGGCTAGACAGTTGTAATTAGTGAAGGAAACAGCACTAGGCAAAAACCACTGCCTAACCCCAAGTCATTGGCAACATTTTCACTTGCTGCTGCTGGGATTTGAAACTAATGAAATAATCAAAAGCCAGACAAACGTTAGATATAAAAGAACTTGAAATGTGTTTTCCATTGTCGGTTGTTTATGGTGGAGGGAAAAACTAACCAATATCGCAAAAAAGACATTCTTAAGAGTGGGAGGTGAAATCATGCATGGGCAGGTCTTCAATGTTAATTGCGAACAGACATGTACATTACATACACGAGATGTGAAGGAGGAGCAGGAGTCATAAGGAATTCGATTAGAATAAATATTAAAGAAAAAGACGTACATAGCCATGTAATCCGAACATATTATCTACTTCAAATGTTACTAATGAATGGAATGCAACAAGGAAAAAAATCTCTGTATGTATATATATTTATGTGAAAGGAACAATAAAAGTTATAAAAAAAAGACGTACATATACAACGGATTGAAGGTCATCTGGCTATGAACACAAAGTCACGCCTGTATATAAAATGTGTAGGGAAGTAAGGCGTAGCACGTGATTTTGAAAAATAGGTCCATGTAGATGACAGTTGAATCTTTTCCTATTTAGTGTAAAAAGGTAATATATGCAAACAAATTGTCAGTGCATTACATTAAATATATATATATATATATATATATATATATATATATATATATATATATATATATATATATATATATATATATATATATATATAACTTACTTCTCCTTTTCCTTTGACTGAAAGGAATCCCATTTCTGGCACGTCAATCAGCTTAATCAAAGCACTTGGTAGGGGTATGCCTACCTGACCTAGAGGAAGGGAAACACACAAATGATTTAGAAACAATTATCTCAGTGGTATGGTTACAACCAAGAGCATACTGTAAATCACTTGAGTAGAGCGGGGACAATAAGATAGCGATAATAGCGCTCTTCCTATATGCGCTATTGTAAAATTCCCGTCTTTATAAAAAAAATCATTGAACTTGCTGCTGCTGTTCCCGTTCACCGCTATACCTAAATCACGCTATCCAGGGCAGTATCGTAATTGCGCTATTTAATGTTCACGCCATATTTAAGTGATTTACAGTATCTTAATATATCCCACTTTGAGCTCCTGTAGCTTCTTGTCAGCGAACTCTTCATAAATGCCAGAACACAGAATTTACTTTTTATGAACTCTGAACCAACAAAACGTTTTTTAAAGGTTAAGGTTTTTGACTTTTCAACAATCACTATCCTAATAGTAAATATAATGACAATAGTTTATTACCATTGTATTTTTCTGTTTCTAGCTAGTTTTCTCCATGTGACTTTCAACATGCCTATCCATAAATATACCCATCTACACCAATATATTGAAATACAGATACTGTTAATCCTATTAATTTACCAGTTTCTAATTTGCCAGTATATGATATCAGACTTAATTGGTTAATTAAGATTTTGAAAAGAAATCCGGATAAAAGCTTCAGATCATCAAATTTACGACATCAATTGGCAAACTGCATGTCTGCCCTGGTCTTTAAACTGAGAGGAGATAGTCCAGGACAAATTGATAGGACACATGTGTTACATTCTAATTGAGCGTGTGCAAGAAAATTATAGTTGAGACTGACTAGTGGCTGGTTCTTGATTTCACTGGTCAATACCCGAGACACCAACTTGTGCCATGTCGGCACTTCCGGTGTATTAGTACTTATTTCAATTCACCCTCCCTAGCCAATGTTAATCACTCAATCATAACGTAATTAAAATCCAAATAGATGTGCTGGTCTGTCCTTCTAGTTATACACTAATTGTGTCAGTATGATAACAACTAACCTTTGTTTTTGATTTACCAGTCATATTTGATCACAATCGGTAAAATTAAGATTAGGACCATTCTGAAAGAGGCTAGCTAGTTCGCCAAATTTCGGACAAGTCAAATCAACTTGACCTACAGCGATCTGATGCAACTTTAATAGTGTGTAATAAAAGGCATTAGTGCTATAGGAGCAGAAGTCCTGCTACAGCTGTCACTGAGGCAATACCAACTTTTGTCACCACCAACCTTGTATCATTCATCTACTTTTACTCTATGTATGCATGTATATATATATATATATATATATATATATATATATATATATATATATATATATATATATATATATATATATATATATATATTTATAATGTGAAAAGTACCTTTCTGTGGGTCATTGGGGGCAGTAGCTGTAACAGCCATTGTAGCTTCTGTCAATCCATAGACTTCAACAATCTGAAAATTGTGACAAAATGCAATTTTTACCATAATGTAAGACCTTAATGATAGAAATCAATTGCATTTCCTTCTCCATGATTAAGAAATGACCGTATGCACTGGTCCTACTTAACCTCTAAGTACTACTTACCAGCCCTGTAAGTAGGACTTGAGCGCTGCAGTACACGCACTTGACGGTAAGCCCTACTTAAACGAGCACTAAACTGCCTGTATATATATATATATATATATATATATATATATATATATATATATATATATATATATATATATATATATATATATATATATATATATATACATAGACAATACAGGCGAGAGTCAGATTGGAGCTGGTTAACATTTACCAAACTATATTAAGCAATGCTTGGCATCTTGAACAAATTTCTCTTAAAGAGAACTGAACCAGCTTTAACCGAAATAACCGCAATGTCCAAGATTCCATGTACGTGGTTGGTACAAATGTGTTCAATAGGCCATTTTTGGGAACCTTTAAATATTTACATCTGAGTATGAAAATATGAATACTTAAGGTTCTCAAGTTGATCGTTTACACAGATCTATAGGTATTTTGAAATTAGTGTAAATAGAGTGACTGTGCTTGAAATACTCATAGGTGTTTGATTGATTGCGTGTTTTGGGGAAAATGTTTAGCGATCTGATTTTTTTTTTAAATTTCAGCAAAATGCATGTTTTTTTTCATTTCAACACACACACACACACACACACACACACACATAAAGAACACTAACAGGTACATATAACACACAATAAGTGCATCTTTCTTTACACAATTGTAGTATTGTGGATTATGAGATCAGCATCAGATTCATTTTGCAATATCACTCTAAAATGTAAATTAGATATAACCATTTTTCTTGATACTGTTTATATTGTAACTGCACTGATAGTTCGGATTTGATATCTGCGATATTTGTCACATTAAGTTTCTGTCTGTGATCTTTTTTCTTAGTCAATAAAACCACTATATCTATTATGGAATTCTTATAGGCAGTACCAAGTTTTTTTCTGAATCTGAATATTTGATCCTATCTTTTAGTACCATACATAACCAGAACTCTACCTGTTGCCACAGTGTATTTATATTCTGACATGCATGAAATGCATGAAATTATCTCGGGTGTGCTATTGCATAGGGGACATTCTGGACTATCCACAATTTTAATTCGATATTAAAGTTTACCTATGCAATAATCCAAATTGTAGTAAATATCTGACACATGTACAATACAAATCTTTATCTATTTTGGAGATCTGACTTGATAGGAATAATAAAAGGTGGATTACTCACCGGACATCCAAGTGCACACTTGAAGAATGTCAAGACTTTGCCAGACATCGGAGCAGAACCAGCCACCAGGACCTTCACACGGCCACCTAGGAGGGCCCGGACCTTGTCGAGAATCAACATGTCCCAAAATAAGTCCTTAGATTTCATCTTTCTAGTAAGATAGGAATAATAAGCTTTAGCCTCATATGCACATACTACCAGCCACTCATTGCACTCTATTCAGGTTAGTAACTTTCACTTTGTTTTCGTAATGTTTTAGATTAGTAAAATAAGTAGTATAATGATAAGATATGAGAAGAAATTACCCAGAATTTATATGAATTATATGGGCACGTAGTTATTTATTGAGTGCACATCCTTGCACCGTCTCTCTCTTAAAGGTGAATCATAACAGACACTCTTTCACATGCAGCCTACACCAGGCATGTATGTATATATATATATATATATATATATATATATATATATATATATATATATATATATATATATATATATATATATATATATATACATATATATATATATATATATATATATATATATATATATATATATATATATATATATATATATACATACATATGTATATATATGTATACATATGTATACATGTACATATGTATACATATGTATACATATGTATATATATATATATATATATATATATATATATATATATATATATATATATATTTATATATTTATATGTACATGTATATATTTGTATATATATATTCCTCTATTCACAAATCAACCCCATAAGCCGCTTCAAACAGAAATTTCTCTGCAGAAAACCTTTCTTAATCATCCTTTGACAGGCGTCCCATTACAGACACATCGTAGCACCTCCAGTGAATCTTCATGTATGTCTATAAAACGTTTAGTGACTGCTGAGCATAACTGTTTAAACTATTTTGGCGGTCGTGTTTGGTGCTGCTCCCTATAGAGGGTTGATGTCAAGCTTTGTGCTAAATGAAATCATAAGAGGCGATTCGATACTGCCCCTAATTTGACTTCTTAAGACAAACTCGTTATAGCTATTAGTGGCTGTGCTCGATGTGTAGCTTTCATTTTGCGGTTTGAACGTCTCCTTGTGTTATGGGTGATTCATATCTGTCAATTTGCAAATAGATAAGCGCAATGAAATTTCATTAATTAAAGTAGTACCTTGTTGTTTTTGCCGTTTACTGTTTTTCTCAGATTTCTAGGTAAGTATGTGTTTATGCTCACAGAATAATATTATGTGATAATGTAAATAACACGTGCAGGGAAAAACATGCACTTATGAATACTCCACAGACGGTGTTTCTAAGCACGGTGTATGCAGATGTTCTACTTTGTCACAGGTCATCTTTAAAATGCAGTCTGTCACCAGCGGGCCTGCTCTGACGGCCGTGTGGTCTAAGGTGCTGCCACTGACTGCACGCTGTCTCTCACCTCTGTCTGGGTTCGAATCCCGGCCTGGACATGTGAGAAAGTTGCCGGTGACTTGGGGTTAGGCGGTGGTTTTCGCCGGGTACTCCGGTTTCCTCCACTACTTTACAACTGGCTAGTCACGAATTACCCACAATTCTCATAAATGTGACGAAAAACAGAATTCCAAACTGTCACCAGCAGCCTATCACACCCAGCTTTATATGAGCCATCTCGAACAAAGACCACTTCCCCAACACCCTTTCACTGGTATCAATCCGCATCCAGCCATTCACAGGCGATCATTCGCATAGACTCTTTCGCACGCACATTTTACCTAGTAAACAATCACAGACTCTGTTTGAGGGACCTTTCCACGGCAGTTGTTTATAGCCACTCTTACAGAAACCCTTCCATTGGCAATCTCTCATGGGCACTTATCCTTCATAGAATTCTTTCTAAGACACTTCCATAGTTAAACGTTATCAGGACTACACTAACAGACACTTGCCAAGACACCCTAATAGGTCAATCATACACAGACATACTTTCGAAGGTTCAAAAAGACATTCTTTTCAAGAATCCTCTTGAAAAACACGTTTGACCTTCACAGACAAGTTTAATCAGACAAGCCATTACGGACATTTCTCAAGAAACAGGCACCATTTCCAAGATGTCCAAAAGCATTCTATTTCAAGGACACCATTTCACAAACACCGCTGTAACATACATCTTTCACTGGTAATGTTACATGCGCACCAATTCACAGGCATTCTTTCACAAGCACTGCTTCCCAGGTAATCATGTTCTCGTTTATATAAGACGACACTGGCGACAGGTTAGTTAGTCCTACCTTTCGAGGAGGAGAGTTTCTTTCTTTGCTAACGCCATCTGGAGAATCATTTTCAACAGCCAGTTTCCACTTACATGTGAGTTCACCTGAAAACGTAGAGAAATCGAATTACCTGGCTGATGTTTGACCATCATGGATAACATTTATAAAATACACAGTTCAGAACTACTATTCTGAGCTAGTATAAGTGATCAACTATATAGTCCAGAACTAGTAATCTGATCTAGTATAGGTGATTAACTAGACAGTCCGGAAATACTAATCTGAGCTAGTATATGTGACCAATCAAAGATATGAAGGCAACTAAATCCAAAACTCTTTAGTGTGCTCCATGGTTTTTCTATGACAATAGTCAAATTATGGTTTAACAGCTGCCCATCTCGTAATTTCAATAATGCTCTTAGGCAAGAATTGATTAAAGGGGAACTTGGGGAAGAACAAATCATAGGTGTGTATAATCATAGGTGTGTATGAAAGTTCCTGAACATAGCTCAACATCTGTCATAAACAGGGAAGCCCTAGAGCTCCACACAAAGATAAATCTAAAGTCGTAATTAGTGAATAGCACCTCCTCTGAGCCAAGGCCGCCGCCATTGTGAATCCGGCTCATCACCCCCTGCTGTGATCAGTGTTATAAGCACAGAGCTAGGGGCAGATTGCCACCCAATTGAAAAACATGGCCGCTGCCAGGGGCTGGGCAGGATGATGACAATTTGCAAAAATCTCCCCTCATGGGATCACTGAGAGAAAACGAAGGGCAGCATCCTGTTCTTGAAGTGTATCATTTCATATAAGCTGATATGTTTGTGAGCCTTTAGGGCCCCTTTAAGTCATCTACTAATATTCAATCACCAGGTAAAGCAAAATAGTATATGTCTCTGGAAACAAGCACCCTGCATAAATATATTACATGAAATAGGAGACCAGGTTTTATTGGTAGGTTCCCTGAAACAATCAAATTAGTCTATAAAATTGAAAACTGTTTACATACCTTCGTAATTATCATTTCAAGCACCCAAGGCACTGCGGCTACGATGGTTGGTTTCAAAACCTGCATGTCATCAAGGAACCGAGTAGTGCTGCCACCAAAGAAACCTATGGCAGATCCTTCCATCAAGAGTGCAATCTAATAGGAAAACAGAATCACATATTAAAAAGGGCCTTTCCATCCATTTAACTGCCCTCACACATTCATGAATTCGTACCTAAATAAACACAGATGTAACACTTTCACATCTGGAGCATATATACTGTAGAACACACAATGTTAGCGTCTGTTTATATATAGCGTACATAGCGTGTGGTTCCTCTTCGCTATATACAAAAACCCTATACTTTTTTCTTACTGTACTGGCGCTGTCAGCGGCGGCTACTGTCGCTAACATAAAGATATGCTATGATGCTAAAACTCCCCAATTCGCTATATTTGGGACACGCGACATATGTGTATTCTACAGTATGGTTTACTTATAAAGCTAGTGACATCGATTGCCCTCCACTGACAGCCTTGAAAGTTGTTCTGTTCTGTTCTGTTCTGTTCTTGTAATTCCCTCCTTTTGTATCAGGAGCGCCTCCTATAGGAGTAATAAAGTTTCTAGTCTCTGGTCTAAAAGAATATTAAAACATATAAACACAATCTCTTTGATCTCCCGTTTGGGCGCCAATCCTCCTCTAGTGTCCAAAATAAGTGCTATATCCTAATGATACCAGTAAAGACCAGGGTGGCTGAATGTGTCGGATGATAATAGGTAAGTAATTCTTAGTTATAGGCAAATTACTATTTATTTCATGATAAGAATCGGATTACATTACCAGTTATTATTTATGAAGCAGAATACCACCAAGTTTATAAGGTATTCGGTTTATAGTCTTGTATCCACCGAAGTTCTCACACGACCTTCCTCCCCTAGCAGGCCTGTACTCGGAGACCATTTTAATCCCCCGAGGGATATTCCAGAGCAGTTGGCAGCATACAGCACAAAAGCTCTAAGCACTGCCTTAGTAATTTTGCAGCTGGGTGGACTGAGGCGATATTGAATAAACTGTCTTGCCCAAGGACAGACCAAAGTGCCCCGGCCGGGAATTGAACCAGCAACCTACTGATTACTAGTCCAACACCTAACTAACTGAGCTAAATTGTCCCCACCTTTATGCTGTGGTGGTCTTCGCCTGTCGCGGTGATCACCACCTGGCAAAAAATGACCCTTGAGGTTGGGGGGGGGGGGGGGGGGGGTCCTTGGACGAAATGCAGAGAAACCTTTCAATTTTTCTGTCCGGTCCAAGTCCCCGGAGCAGAAGCAGCTCAAAGTGTAGCAGCTTAGACCCCGAAACGTGCCTTATTTAGGAGTAATCCCAATGGATGGTAGACCAAGCAGCTTGATGCATCAAATGAAAGCTTAGAATCCAAAAGATTCCAAAACCGTGGGATGCCAGAACAGAAAAAATGTAAAAATGGAGAAATTCAACATTTCCATGGCATCCTTTTTAAAGTAGTGAAAACACTGAAAAATTACTCCTAAATTAAACACTGTTTTGGTAACATCTTGTCATCATTCCTGATTCAAATTATTCTTAATAATTGATAAGGTCCCTGCCTAGTGGAAAAAAGGTCAAATGAGATGTTTCCGCTGTGTTTGCACTGAGTGACCTCACACAACTTAAATATGAAAAAAAACAGGTATTTTTGGACATTTTAGTTTTAATATAACGCATATAAGAAGTTGATCAGACGAGCAAATGTATATTCTTGGAAAGCCGACACTGTAAGCTTTCATTTGATGTATTACTAGACCCCTTTACACAATTTTGTATCAAAAATGTTGTCATTCATAGTAGCGGTAGTGAGGGTTATGTGCAGTAACTTTGTGAAAACTCCCCTGAATGGGCTTGAGACTCCTGGCTAATGGCTGACCGCGTGGTGAGCTAATGAACAACCTTATTTATTACAGCCTGTAAAGAAGATGGGGTATCATGCAGCGGCAGTGTTTGATAATCCGCAATAACAGCATTTAAAAAGGTGATACCTGCTATCAAAGGAATTGATCATTCGGAGTGGCAAGATGAGCAATACTTGGCAATACATAGGGAATGATTCTAAGGCTGATAAATGCAAGTTGTGCTCAGCGTCTGTAGACACCAAAAAAGGACTATTTTTAAGAAATTAGCTTCTAATGCCACTATTGAAAGAGAAAGAGCGAACTTACGGCGAGAGTCCTTTCCAACATATGTGCAAGTGGAAGATAGCTGGCATAGACATCTCCAATGGAAACAGATATGCCCTGAAATAGCAATCAGAGATGCAAGTGAGGGATAGCTGGAATAGACATCTCCACTTGAAGCAGATATGCCCTGAAATTGCAATCAGAGATGCAAGTGAGGGAAAGCTGGTATAGACATCTCCACAGGAAACAGATATGCCCTGAAATAGCAATCAGAGATGCAAGTGAGGGATAGTTGGCATAGACATCTCCACTTGAAGCAGATATGCCCTGAAATTGCAATCAGAGATGCAAGTGAGGGAAAGCTGGCATATACATCTCCACTGGAAACAGATATGCCCTGAAATAGCAATCAGAGAAGCAAGTGAAGGATAGCTGGCATAGACATCTCCACTGGAAACAGATATTCCCTGAAATAGCAATCAGAGATGCAAGTAAGGGATAGCTGGCATAGACGTCTCCACTGGAAACAGATATGCCCTGAAATAGCAATCAGAGATGCAAGTGAGGGATAGCTGGCATAGACATCTCCACTGGAAACAGATATGCCCTGAAATAGCAATCAGAGATGCAAGTGAGGGATAGCTGGCAAAGGCATCTCCACTGGAAACAGATATGCCCTGAAATAGCAATCAGAGATGCAAGTGAGGGATAGCTGGCAAAGGCATCTCCACTGGAAACAGATATGCCCTGAAATAGCAATCAGAGATGCAAGTGAGGGAAAGCTGGCATATACATCTCCACTGGAAACAGATATGCCCTGAAATAGCAATCAGAGAAGCAAGTGAAGGATAGCTGGCATAGACATCTCCACTGGAAACAGATATTCCCTGAAATAGCAATCAGAGATGCAAGTAAGGGATAGCTGGCATAGACGTCTCCACTGGAAACAGATATGCCCTGAAATAGCAATCAGAGATGCAAGTGAGGGATAGCTGGCATAGACATCTCCACTGGAAACAGATATGCCCTGAAATAGCAATCAGAGATGCAAGTGAGGGATAGCTGGCAAAGGCATCTCCACTGGAAACAGATATGCCCTGAAATAGCAATCAGAGATGCAAGTGAGGGAGAAGCGATGTGTTTACGCCATTGTCACTGCACTGTTATGAGGTGGTAGAACATCTCTATTATTATTATGAAATATGTTTATAAATCCTTTATAATATTAATCTATGATGAATCATGGATACCTCTTATTCATTTGTTTTGATTTCATTTAGAATATCTGTATAATATGATAATATGTACTAATATCAAAGGATGATTTTCAAATAAATACAATATTTATAGATATTGATCAACCGTATATAAATATCTATGAATAATTTGCAAATATTAATAAATCCTAGAGATAAAGTATACACACGTACATTCCTATCTATAAAGTGAAAAATATTCGCATTGAATTTTACCAAATTATCTAGATATTTATAAATATATTTTAGGATTTATAGATGCTGATAGAAATGTCCGAGTCCCTTGCATGGAATCAAAGGATGTATATTCAGTAAAGTCAAGAGAACGTAAAGCCTTTCTTTTTAGGAGATTTCTACTTTTTCTTTGCTTTGAATTATTTAGTTATATGTTGATAACCATTTTGATCTTAACTCTAACAATATCATAACCACTAGCCAAAATTTCAACAGAAGAGATAACATCTCATTTAAATATGTCTGAGCTAAGGCCATGTGGTCTCTGGCTTTATCACTGACTGCTCACTGGCCCGTACCACTGCCCGAGTTCCAACCTTGCCTGGGGCATGTGAGACTGTTGCAAGTGACTTGGGGTTAGCCGGTGAGTATGGCCGGTTACTTCACTTTCGATGGCCTATTCAAGAATTAGTCTAAATATGTCAGAAACAATGACAAGGATCAAAATTCATGTTCAACGTAGGATTGCAGACATGTAATAGGACTAATCCAACATTGCACCTCTTCTAGGAGGAACACATATCAACTTAACAAGGAATAGACTAACACCTTGAAATATGCTTTAGGTTATGAGGTTCAACTCATCTATACTATGACTTTCAATGGTGTATGATAATGCTACTTTACAACCTAAAGATATTTACCAGTGAGTTGAAATATTCGACTAATCCAGCAGCACACGATATCACGTTCCCATGTGTCAGGACAACACCTTTGGGAGTACCTAGTAAATAAAGAACTGGTATTAAGCACACAAAACAAATAAAGCATTGTCTCTTTAACAAAGAAGAAAATGTATCAAAGAATACTAGGGACTCAGAAACATGGATATATGAAGTTAAACAGAGACGTTCTATCAAATGAAATTAATGAAAAAGAAAAAGGAAAACACATGGAAATAAAGCGAATATGAGGCTCATTGTAAAATCACAATACAACGAATTCTGGAATGAACGGGGTGTTGGAAACAATGAACTCTTTAAACATGAACTTCTGGATGGTTATAAGTATTGTGATCGATGGGCGTATGCGAAAATCCGATGCAGATATATGAACTAATTGGTATAGAACTGTATTGACAGGAATAATTGTATATCACGTTTTAAACGTATACACAATTTGAAAATTACAAAGCAAAACACCAAATAACAAAACAAAACACTCTTTGACCTACAGAGTGGTTTCCATTTTGTGGAGCTGAAAGGGTATTATCTATTTTAGAAGAAAATGTGGTCGTTCATGTATTTCCAGAAAGATAAAATGTAACTAGTAAAGAACCTCCACTATATTGTAAAGCAAACGTACTCACCAAGCCATTATTGCTACTGTGCCAATAATACAAATCATAGCATATGAGCATATATGGGATGGATGTGAAATATAGTGTCCGCTTCATTATAAAAGATTATAAGTCATCGATAAAATACAGACTCATGTGAGATATATGCAGTAAGAAGTAGTGTTAATACAGTGTTAATACAGTGAGGACATTTAATTCCTGTACTAGTGGGATTTCAGTGACCAGCATGCTGAGCAGGTGACCGGCCGTATGAAGGCACAGTTGACTCGATTAGGCATGTATAGCCATTACCCACTCACCTGCGTGCTGAGGCTAACTTTAGCTACGACGGCTTATCAATGCCTGGGCATTTGACTGGCAATCAGACATGCCCAGCCTGCCTGCATGTTTACTACAGGAATAAAATGTATCTACTGCAGTTACTGAGGGGTTTCATATTACCTGTAGTTCCGCATGTGTAACAGATTGTGTACACATCATCCGGTTTAGGTTCCTGTGAACGAAAGGAGGAGTTGAACTCGCATACATCTATGTGATGTTAGTTTGTCTTTGTCTTTTGGTTTAATTGTAACAGCTTGGGTCATATCAGGACAAGACAGAAACTAGGAACAGGAGAAATCCTCGTTTTGTTCGAATAGTGTCAAGGCTTCTTTCAGTTGCAAAGGCATCATAGACAGTCCTGGATAGCAATAGGGTAAATCACCAGAGCATCTGATGATCAACCTGAATACACCTATTTAGATAATTTTGCTATATCATATGTAAGATGCTATATGGAAGGTACAATTAGTGAATATTTGTTTTAGTATTTAAAAAAATACATGATCTTCAAGCCATTTTTGCAATAGCCTTTGGCTACCTAAGCACCCTCATCATTGTAAAGAGGACGACATCGATCTTAAAGAATACTGATACATTTTAGCAAAACCATAACTTTGTAAGTGAGATTTATATAATCACTAAGTATGACTTGTACTGAAAAAATTACCCCTGCAGCAAACAATATCGGCCTGTACATTATTTGATATTTTTTCCAGAAAGAATCTTTAAGAATATATTAGAAAAAGAATCTTATTCAAATAACTAGCAACTCAATGCTTTATTCTCACTTTCTTTTCAAACGCATCAGAAATGATCAATGCAGCCCACATACCCATGGAACGAGCAATGAATATACCAAGAATACAACATGTAGATAGAAATACCCCATAGTTTGGTTGAACATAAAAAGTCTTACCAGCATCAAACGAGGGTGTAACTTTCCATTTTCCTGCAAATAATGACAAAATGTGCAAAAAGCATTATATTAAGGTTGCCGTTGACTACAGTCTTACTGCTACTTACAAATGTAGATTTGACATTGACAGTTTAATCAACACCCAATAGCAGAAGTGGCACTTTTATTCTACATGATACATTTAAATACAAAATAATGAACATTTAAAGAGATAATTAGATCTTTAAATACAGATTATTTACTATGTTATGTGAAGGCTATTGGAATGCTTCCCTCTCTGACTTAGATACTTATAGATATTTTCATATGAGACACCCACAGGCAGAACAAAAGATGAATGGGCTTATCAAAAAAGCAGTTTCGGTGGACATATCGCGACTATCCAATACCAACACCAGACAACTTACATGAAAATCACAAAAAACCTGTGGAAGATCTCAAGCAGTCTTTCTTATTTCTAATGCCCTACGGAGTTTAGACTCAAGGACCAAATACTAGCATCATATAAAAGTTATTACAGTCCTATGTCTCTTAATATTGTCAGGTCACTACAGGTCAGAGGTAAAAAACTCTGGAAAATAAATAATTGACTGCTACAGAATCACAATTTGATCTCAATTATAATAGAAGTTATTTTCATAGCAAAATAACAATGCATTTCCAGTATATAGCCAAGTTTTTTTTTTATCAAAATAGATAATGACCAGAACTTTTATCCATTTCCACATCCGAGAGAGCAACCGCATGAAAATGCATTTAGACTTTTATTAAAAGCTCTATTCATCTAAGAATATCCTAAATATTGCAAACTCAGAATTTTAAGAATATATCAGCACCATAAACAACTCAGTGATACGATAACAATGAAATATTTAGAAACCACGATGCAAAAATCACCAAGATTAATGATCACAGAAAATAGGAGAAATTGAAAAAAATATATTCAAATATGGCAGACTAGAAATCAATCGGACATCATAATTGTAACATTTTGATGTTGAAAATTAGTTTCAGAAATCAATGGAATACTTTTTTCATTACAATCGGTATCAGACATGGAACATTGCGTTCAATCACAACGGGAAAAAGGTGAAGATGGAAAAACAGCACCGGAGAATGTTAAAACAGTTAGATCAATCTCAGTATCTTCCCTAGGCAGCCATTGCGGATGCCGGGGCAATCAGCTAACCAATCAGCTACCAATCAGCTGCTAGACCACTCGTTTATGAATACTGGTGTATTAATGAAAGAATCATTACTGTGGTGATACACAGTACACATATGTCTGAAACAGATGCAAATTCATTTTACCTCAAGTTCCTGGAAGGTAATGACATTAACTGATGGAGCTATCTCTATAAGGTTCTGATCAAATCCATCCATACAGACAATCTGGCTGAGTGAAGGAATATCTTGCGACGCAACTAGAAGTTTTTTCAAGCGTTGTGCGTTATCACAGACAACAAGCGTTGCTCCAGCTGAAATATATATTGGTATCGAGTCAAATATATATATATATATATATATATATATATATATATATATATATATATATATATATATAAATATATATAAATATATATATGTATATATACATATATATATATGTATATATATATATGTATATATATATATATATACATTTACATATATGTATACATACATACATACATACATAGTATGTGACTAAAGAATACATGTGACTCAAGAATACAGAAACCAAAGAGGTGAGACAACTATATGACATTGTATGTACTAAGTAAGACAGTTTCTTTATGAATTGTTTAATGACTTGTTTAGATAGTAGAGTGAAATAGAATTTTGGTGTATTTTGTTTTGACTGTTAATGAATGTTAAGGCCATGTGCTTAGAAATGATTTGTGTTTTTTCCTAGTTTTCACAGAGATAACCAATATAGAGTGACTCCTCCTTTAGAAGCCTTTGTGTTACTTATTCATCTGGTAGGCTGACGCCTGAGAAAGACAGCTACTGTTACAATATATGTATACATATATATATGTATATATATATATATATATATATATATATATATATATATATATATATATATATATATATATATATATATATATATATATATATATATATACATATATAAGGTATACGTACAACCATTTTGTTTTTGCGCTCGGCAGGCAGCTGCCGTTCATGCGCAGATTAATCTTTGCGTACAGGTATTGAATGACAAGCTACATGTACCATGTCAGCATGTTGAACCATACTATCATAGGGTATGAAGTAATGGTGCCCAAATAATTGTGCATAGTTTTCTTAATGGGGACACCAGTGGTGAGCATAGGCACATTAATCATGGTAGCTTACGGGCTTGATTTGTGAATAAAGGGTCATTTAAAGATTTTTACATATGCAAGAGCCACAACCTTTTCCTCATAACCAGACTATTTAAGTCTAGGCAATCAACGAGCAGAGTAAGAGACCATCTATTACAGAACCTTACAAAAGGCTTGCACACGAGCAGTGACCAAGACATTGTCGCTTCAAACATTTATTTTTGAGTATAAAATGTGCATGGATTTGCTTGTGATTTGGCATAGTTAGAGATAAGAGATTATATGGAAGGGAAGCGTCTTTCAGGTTTTCCAGTTTTGAATTTTTTCAAAAGTTGAAAAATACTTTTGTATCATTTTCTAAAAGAATTCAGAAATTAACAGTTATAGAATTAAAACGTAGTACATGTTTATATTAGAAAATGTGGTACTCTTCCCTCCATATTGGTCCTCCCTCTGCATTTGTGAGATTTTTCTGCAATTGAGGGTATGAACTACGATTGAAAACACATTGCATGTTATTCAGTTTTACCCCCAAAACCTTACACTATGCTGTAATGGTACTTCTATGATGCTTAATGTATTCCATATCAGAAGGCATAAGTTGTCAAAAAAGTTCGTTTCTGAACACCCATATCATTACTGTTTTACCATACGGAACGTATATGAGCCCTTTTCTGTTTCGCTGTATCTCCAGGAGCACTAACAGATGGCAAGCCAGTCTATCCTTGTATTTCAGTAAACCTTCCAATACCCAAAATGATTTTTTTTCTAAAATTAATAGACTTCTTTTATACTGATTTCCAAAACGCTTTGGGAAACAACTTTTAGAAAGGGTTCCAGGGAGGTTGCGGCCAATACATATGTTGGGCCTGTTCAGTAAATAGTTTTGGTAGTTAAAGAGTTAAAGACTCTAGATATAAGAATTTATGGAAAAATAATAAATGAAAATAAAGAAATACATATCAATAATTGAAATAATGTAAAGTACCCCAAGGGGAGAAAAAGATAAGATTAAGATCTAAAATGTAAAAATGGATCAATTTTGGTTTTGCAAAAAGTGCATAAGCCAGATTCAACGTATGTATTCGCCCATTATCCCACTGTTAAAGGAAGGAAGGAAGGAATTGGGTTTTACGTCGCTTTCAACAGCTTAGGTCATATCGCGACGAGATAGAAACACGGAACCGGGAAGAAATTCCTTACTCTTCACGAATAGTTCCAAGGGGTCTTTCTGTTGCAGAAGGACCATAGGCAGTCCTTCACAACGCTGCATATTTATATAGCGACCAGGCCAACCCGCTTGGGGATTTAGCGGAGACTCGAACCGACAAACTCACGCTTGGGAGCCAGGCATCCCACTGTTAAACATGTTTATGGTGATACATGTATTGATGATGGTGGAAATGATGGTGATAGTGTACTTACTCTGGTTCAGAATATGTTTTATAGATTCCAAGCTCAATGAATCATAGAGAGGTGTGGTTATGACAGACATGGAGGCACAGGCTTGATCCACAATGGCCCACTGCAAAACATACATATAGATAATCAGGTGCCAATCTTATGAAGAACCAAAATGTTAAAAAAAAAGTCAATATTGCTTGCTAGATAGTAATTACTTCAAAATGCTGCTTTATTAAAAAATACACGTGAGATCCTTTGACTTTCACACTAATTTGAGTGACACTTGTGACCCCTCATGCATAAACTGGTCGCAGGTAAAGACAGCACAAAGTGAATTGAACGTGGAGATGACATCATCACAACTGTGTTACACTTGTGGTTCTCTCTTTATATTCCAGCTTCTAGAACAATTGAGAACACGTGGCATTCTTCTCATTGCTTAAAAAAAAGTTGTAATTTTGATTAAGAAATTTCACAAACGACGAAGAATATTTTAAGAGCTAATGGAAGAATTAAGGATTTTGGAATTTCGATTATCGTCATTTTTACTGCCATAGTTATGCTAAGACGTGAATGGCCAGAAACCAGAGCACCAGGCGAAACCACCACCTAACTCCATGTCACTGGCAGCTTTCTCACAATTGTCCCCAACAGTATTTGAACCCGGATAATAGAGAGACAGCTAACCGTCAGTGGCAACGGCTTATACCACACGGCCATCAGGACAGATGTTAGAATGAAACAAATATAATCTGGCTATATGCAGCCCAGTATTGATCATTCGTCTGATATTGAACTGTACCAGTCATCCACCAGCGACTGGCATGTCCAACCATACAGGCGAGATGATCCACATATAACTGTGTAGATGATAAGGTATGTATATCAATGACCGACTTAGCTTCTGAGGGAATATCTTGAGCTATGATGTCACTAGGGTCTAGTGATACTGTAGACTCACAAAAGATTGTGTAGAGTAAATTTTGCGAATATACAGAAAATCGATTTTTGCGTTTGTTAACTTTGCGAATATGGAGTGCCAGCTATACACTTTAAGTGGCAGCACTAATCATTGCGAATTTCAATTTTGTGTCCAAGGCTAAACGCAAAAAAACGCAAAAATTAAACTAACGCAATTTTTTCTGAATTTACAGTATCTATGCCCTGGAAACTGAATGGCAATTGGGCTTGCGGTCGTGTAAAATGTACGCACATTTCTTCTTCTTCTTCTTCCAAATAAAGTGGTAAACTCAGAGATGAGTATTATCGCGCTGGGTGCGCAGCGTGAAACGTGATACTTGTGCCCTTCCTGGTATGTGTTAGAATTACAATTAATTTAGTACACAAATTCATTGCCTTTACTACTACTACTACTACTATGTTTAATCGTTTGTGGTACTTACTTCAGGTCTGTTACTTGAGAAGATACCAACAACGCTGAGCTGACCAGGACGTACGCCTTTCGCCATAATACCATATGCCACGTGCCGCAATCGTAAATGCACCTGTAACATTGAGCCTCCTGTGAATTTACAGTGGTTACAACACAAACGAAATGTTAAACGCCTTGAAAGCAATACAACTTCCAATAGTATTAACAGTGTAAATTCATTAAGATGGAATATCAATGAGACTTTTGAAGTCAAACATTTTCTGTATACCCTGCATGGCAGCATATATACTGTAAATCACTTAAATATGGCGTGAACATTATATAGCGTAATTATGGTACTGCCCTGGATAGCGTGATCTAAGTATAGCGATGAACGGAAACAGCAGCAGCAAATTCAATTAAGAATTTAATAAAGAAGGGTATTGTACAATAGCGCATATGGGCAGAGCGCTATTATCGCTATCTTATTGCTCCCGCTATACATAAAGGATTTACAGTACTTATTCTTGGTCTTTAAACACAAACGTGTGGACACCCCCTTAACCCTCGTGCTGCTGGTGGCTAACTTTGCCAGAACAAAATCATACAAAAAACTGAGAAATACTGAATCCCTGGCATATGGGTACCTATCTGAGAGTGCTCAGTGAGAGCTTTCTAATGAATACCAACATGACAGGGTTAAGATTTTTTCAAAAGTCTTTGCATCCTTGTGCTTTAGACGAAAGTAGCCTTAGCATTGGAAGGGTTAGGGTACAGCATGGAACCACTGTTCTCTTTATAATCGGCTGCAGGCGGGGTGCAGTCGTCTCAACCGCAGACAACCCACTTCCAAACAAGGGGGTGTTTTATCAACCTTAACCACATTTATGCCTGTGAGTCGAAACATTGACCTGGTTATTTTAGTTATAGCCTTGTGTGATCAGAGCAGTCATAAAAATATTCGAAAGCTAACTGTTGGTCGAAAACTAACGACAACTGTATGCGAACTGTGAATGAATGAATCACAGAACATTTCTTCTCCAAGCCCTATTATGGCACAGCCAAACCTAAGTTTATTTTGGTTACAAACAACATCATTCTTATTTTTTTTATATTAGAATATATTGCATCACAGACATTTGAAGTGATTAAATATCAAATGAGAAAAGCGATTCAGGAGAAACGGTCCACGATGTTCGCATCCCAGACAGATAGGTCACTCGCAATGGCAACTTGGAGGGTAATAGACATGCAACATTTGGTTTACTGTTGCATAAAACAGAGGCCAGTGCCTGACAGTGGCAACACTAGATAGCAACACTAATCTAATACACACGTGTACCGTTTTGTAAATCTAAGATAAACACCAACTTGAAATTCTAGTTTAATTAATGTATCATGTATTTTACACTACTGTGCACAGGCGTACCACAATCGTGACTAGTGAGACATTTGTGTATGGAGTCACATACAGTGCCGGCATTTAATTCCTGCACTAAATGCCCGGGCATAGTTCACAACCACAAGCCCGATTGCCACGCAGTTTCCTGGACACGGATGCATGTGTGACATCACGACTGAACTTAGCTTTGTTTCACAAGCTATGAGTGTCATTGATGCGCTTTGCTTTCTAGTTAAATTGTTGTCCATGAGTGTTTTTTCAACCAGGCATTGGCAGACGTCCGGTCGACTTGAGAAGGAATTAAATGTCTGCACTGTAGCACGTCCAGTAACAGGGCAGTTATAATGCAAATGGTGACCGAGTAAGTTATTACAGTGCACTTGGTAACTTCAGGCATGAACTGTATAGAGATGACAGCATAATGTGAGTTTATTTTGTGGTATGCCCCTAGGTAATCCCTAGGAATGTCGGATTACACTCTTTAAACCCCCACTGAAACACCTTAAGCTTAACCAATCTTACCTGTTTGTATGTCTGCCATTCATAGTCTCCGTTGGGGCCACTTCGAGAACCCAAGCACGGCCTGTTACCTGTTGAATAGAGTATATATATATATATATATATATATATATATATATATATATATATATATATATATATATATATATATATATATATATATATATATATATATATATATATATATATATATATATATATATATATATATATATATATATATATATATATATATATGGATAGATAGATAGATAGATACAAAATATATATATATATATATATATATATATATATATATATATATATATATATATATATATATATATATAGATAGATAGATAGATAGATAGATAGATAGATAGATAGATAGATAGATAGATAGATAGATACAAAATATATATATATATATATATGTATATATATATGGTTCTAGGACAATATTCCCCCGGACAATATCCCCCCCCCCCCAGTAAAACATTCTCAAACAACCTCTGTAATGGTGACCGAGTAAGTGAAAGAATAGTTTAGAGGTCGTGGCTGCGAACAATATATGACATATGATTGGAGGGGGTATTCTGCTCTAGAATTTAAACTTTTGAGATTCGCAGCTTTTAAAGAATTCAGAAGTTGGTGGTGGGGGACGAACTGCTCAGATAATTCGAATTTTGGCACCTCCCGGCCCCTTCCATCCAAAATTCAGAATTCGTGGGGGGCGGAGGGATGATTCAGAATTCAACCTCCTTTAAAATGTTCCGTTGCTACCCCCACAGCAACTCTTGAAGCATATACAGCAGGTTATAAGGTACCACATAAGCTACTCTTATGATGCCACTTATAGCACAAGTGCAGGCGGTACATTTATACCATATGCTGCCAAGAGATAGCGCCACTCTTTAAAGAAGTATCAGGCAATTTGTTTGCACCTGCAAAACGCTCTCCCCTTAAGAATGCCTGGCTGACTGTCGAAACCTCCTCATGTAGGTGCGCTAATAAACCGTCCTTAGCTAGGGGTGAACCTCGAACCTCTTCCTACAACAAAGAAAACAAGTTTTCGATCATGCACTAGATAGGAAAGGTGGCGTATGCAAAGAGATAGCGGAATTGGGTACAAAAGTATGTGGAGATGTGTTAACGGTTGTGGACTTTCTTCTATCGTAATATGATATAAGATCTTGATGCCGATCAAATCCTCAAAAATAAACTACATACTAGTATCTGTTGTTGGCTGGTCAACATGTTTTTTTTTTGTTTTATTTTTTTTTTTGGGGGGGGGGGTAGCTGTTAGGAGTAGTTCAATCTCTAGGCGAGAAGCAATGGTTTAATGTGGTTAGTATAAGTCCATTTCCCAACATCATAGCAACCTTTTCTGTTTGCCATATCTTAAAACATTCTCTAGGTGTTCTGTGTCCCACGGACTTTCAGTGATATCTGTACACCACAACTAGAAGTTAATCTTTATGTTCTACATGTTAGAATAATGGCAATTGAATTACTGTTGCAGATAAAACCACAGATAAAACCACATGAAAGTAATATTCTAATCAAAGTATGATTTAGTCAAGAATCTACGCTGCTTCCTACGGGTTTTCAGGGTTTTCCAATATATTTAAAACGACAAGTTCATTTTGCATATAGAGTGCCAACTTTGAATGGAAATCGCAAATAATCAACACATTTGTGTACATTCAACTCACTTCAACCTGCGATTTCTGCTCGATCATAATACTATTCATTTAAAAAAAATGACATACTAGTATATAATCTCTGTTAGATTAGATATCAGTTGTTATGTTTTATTTTTTTCATATCATATGTGAACCCTAGCAATTATCAATTTATGTGTGCATCAGATGTCCGATTCCCCGATTTGTGCTCAGATGTTCGATTCCCTGATTTGTGGGTGGTCAGTTTGACCAGGCCTAACGCAAAACTGACGATGTCCTAAAGTGTGGGCACGTCATTTTGGTAACACCCCACACTCCGCTATCCAGCCGAGGTATAAATATCCATCTACATGGGGGAGAGGGGGGGGGGGGTAATTAATATAGCAATTAAAATCCATATTTTGGGTCCCTGGCCGAAAGCCTAATAGGCACGTTATATACACGCATCATGGAATTTTAACAATATAAAAGTCGGTGTAATATAATGGCGAACCCACGGAAGCAGTCTCTGTTGCAATAAGCATATGAGCGCAATATGTACGATGATAACTTACCGGTGTAAATGGAACGATTCTGCTTAGTATCTCTAATGTTCCATTCTGTAACGGAATGTACACACATTGAACTCGATTATATTGACGATATTCAAATAAATCCAAGAATGTTCGTTTCCTGGTGAACAATTTGATAATCGATTGTCCCACCAGTTGAAAATAGAAACTGCAAAAATCGTTTGAGAAGTTACACCAATTTTAGTAAGTGAGGCTTCACTGAGGATTCTGAATAATCATGGCAAATAAACCGTTTGGAAGGTGACCCAACTTGGGATTGAGTGGATAAATGCTCTACAGCGGGGCTTTTAGATAATCATGGGTAATTATGGATTATTTTAGTGTACTAACGACAAAGCTCAAACTTTACTAGTTTTGGAACTAAGCATTTTGTGCAGACAACCACTTAAGGTATATTTATACATATTCGCACGTGATTTAGAAACTACAGAAGAGTACTAGATATGGATATCGGTCTGCCCATCAGCAGAAAATAATTCAAGGATGTTTCAGACCTTTCAATCTCTCTCTCTCTCTCTCTCTCTCTCTCTCTCTCTCTCTCTCTCTCTCTCTCTCTCTCTCTATATATATATATATATATATATATATATATATATATATATATATACATATATATATATATATATATATATATATATATATATATATATATATATATATATATATATATATATATATATATATATATATATATATATATATATATATGTAAGTGCCCAGATGGCATGAGCAGCAAATATAACGGCGTTGTCAAACCTACCGGTCGCCAGGTACCTATATCCCCAGTGTGCAGCCAACCTTCCTCGTCTATCGCTGCCTTTGTTCTGACTGGATCCTTGTGATAACCCGACATTATCATTGGACCCTTCACACACACCTACAGATTGAAAAGAACATTATAGACACCGTAAGAAACAACGCCTTTGTATTACTAATGATAGGCAGCATTTATCATTCATTTTGTAAAAGATATGCCAGAGATTGTTTAGAATTTGTTTACACCACCATGAATAACGGCAGGGAGAAACATAGCTCTTCGGGACAATTATCCAGAAGGACTCAATTCTAGAAGGGAAAGTGTGCATTGAGCATGTAATATCTTGATGGAGAACGCGAAGTTGTGCGGAGAAAGGCGCCCGCGACCGCATGTCAATGGCTGTTATAGTTCTATCTCACTATAACTTGAACAATTGAGCTTTTGTTGTAGTTAGATATGATCCCATGATATGTTGTGTGCTTCATGCACGAGTCCACCCAGCTGAACGGCACCAGCCCACCCTGCCCCCCTCCCCCTGATGTTGGCGCGCAAAAGCTCAAAGAGACTGGCACTAGTCTATACAATGCAAAATTCACGCGCACATGTCTCAAGGGACTGGCATGCTAGTCTATCCACTGAATTCCGACACGCGGTGGCGAGGGTCGCAGAACAACACCGCAACAAGTAATCTCCATTTTCTTATGAGTAAGACACTAGCGACGCCAAATATACAACATTTTATTGACAGACAATCATAATAGGATGATTTTAAACTTGATAAAACGCATGATATATTTAAATAGGAAAAAAGTACCAGACAATGACGTCACTTTGTATTCTAACCCAGTAAATCGGTCACCTAGGAACGCAGATGTATCCTTCCATTTATGAAGAGAATGTTCTTTACTAAAACGGCTATATCACAACATTGAGGGCGCCTAACTAGTAACGAAGCAAGGATACAACATTTCACTTACAGACAATCATGATTGAATGATTATAAGTGTTTAAAAAACGCATTGTACGGATATTTCTGTGGTCACGTGATCAATATCTGTCCGCAGCCTATTCTAAGTATAGGAAAAACAATGATTAAGCGCGATACCGATGTTGAAGTAGTGTCCAAGGACACAACCAATCAGAGAATTGGGCGCTCGAACGTCCAGTGTGGTTAAGGTGATGAGTACCATTGCAAGCTAGTTAAAAGCCCCATTCCAAAACGCACCTCACGGAAGCATAATCATATAAAAATGTGTATCTCTAGATTCCAGAATGTTTTCAGGGAGAGAATATCATAGCCAACTGTCCTTAGTCAACCGATATTCTATACAATTTCAATATTTACAACTTTTCACTCAAATGACATATTCTCACTACTTACACAGATAGTGGTCACTGCAGGTTCAGAATTACCTAAGGGATATCATTGTCTATGCCCAATAAGAAGTCAATTTGAGATTGCCGACCGCTAAAGATTTTTACAGGCCATAACGTTGAAAATATTAGTTAGAAATCTTCACACCAACTACACTAGGTAACCTCATGGGCTCATAGCTAGCACCTATTTATAGCATCCTGACCGCAAGCAATTCTCTTGAGATCGTCGAGGTGTATCTTTGTGCAACTTTCTTTTGTTTCCAGTGCTCAGAAGTGATCAGCGAGGTTTATTATACCTCACGTGAAGATTCTTGATTCTGATTGGTCAAGGGCCATGGATTAATCGTCATGATTTCCTCACTACTTAGTAACAGGCTGTTGTCCTGCACAGCTCGTGAATTAACATGTTAATCACGGCAACATGCAGCCGTGAATTAACATGTTAATCACCGCTACCGGTCAATGAGCTCGATGCGCATGCGTGCATATTAAACTTCAGCCATCGCCTACGTGAAATCCACTAGGCTGACCGCCTCAACTTTAAAATTGTGCCTAACAGGCACCAGGCAACGGATTTTTATCAAATAAAGATAGAATTATACAAACAAATAAAGTATGGTACGAACGTGACTGTTTTTTTGGGGGGTGTTTCAAGTAATAGATATGAGCGCCCATTTTTCTTGGCGCAGATGCTATTTTATAAATGCTTGGATCTCTAAGTTAGAGTCTTACTGTGATGAGGCCAATAGACAGCATTTACTAAACAACGGCCGGTACCACAGTTAGAGTTGCTCGAACTAATAAAGACAGTAAAGGTACAAACAAACAAATAAGGTTCAGTGTCTTGCTAATAAATAAGCACCTAGATTGATTAAGAGGTGATATCAATAAAGGGAGTTTAAACGTTTTCTGATACAAATTTTACTTGAAAAAGGAAGCGAAACATCGATTAGACTCATTTGTTCATGTTTTCAGAAAAATTTCTGAGTCAAACTGAAAATGTTCTCCTGTTGTACGTTTTGGGGCTTCTGTTGCACTCTGATGCGTCAATGCAACAGTTGGACATCCCTGTTATTATAATTTGTAATTTTTTCACAAAAGAGTATTTATCCAAAATTTCTTGTGTTTGTCATTTTTCCCCTTTTGTGTTTTGTATGTTGTTCGGTATAATAAAACAAATATGACACCCCTGTGTGGTGTACAACAGGAATAACTCCCCCTCGAGAGGATTGTCGTCCTCGGGCTACGCCCTCGGGCGACAATCCTCTCTCGGGGGAGTTATTCCAGTTGTACACCACACAGGGATGTCATATTTGTATAATATCCACCACTATCAATGGGGTTTCCATGCCTCCACACACGAGATATCTCACTAAGATTATCAATTGTATGGCCTCTAAAAATCTTTAGCGGTCAGCAATCTCAAATTCACTTCTTATTGGGCATAGTCAATAGTATTCCTAAGGTAATTCTGAACCTGCAGTGACTATTATCTTTGAAAGTAATGAGAATATGTCATTTGAGTGAAAAGTTGAAAATATTGAAATGATACAGAATATGGGTGGAAAAAGGACGGTTGGCAATGATATTCTATACCTGATAACACTCAAGAATCTGGAGATTCATCTTGTTATATGAATATACTGCTGTAAGGTGTGTTTTGGGATGGGGCTTTTAACTATCTTGCAATGGTACTGATCACCTAAAGATGAAAACCATCGCAACATAAATGACAAATATTAGTCAACTTGTAAACGTAACAGTGAAATCTTGATAAAGGACTTATTAAATTGAACCATTAATATGGTTTAGTAGTTAAGCTTATTTTCACTTGCCTGTGGGAGTATTAATTTTTTGTAAGCAATTAAAATATTCCATGTTCAGGTTTTTAGTTTGCCACGTCGAGCGTAGCAGTCAAGCCTATTTTTACTTGCATTTGGAAGTATTAACTCTATATAAACATTCACCATATTCCAGGTTAATGTTTTAATAGACAAGCACTTATCAGTGGTATGATGAATTATGAAAGCATCCTTAGAAGTTTAAACTTTCCTATAACGGGGAAGTGGACTTTGCGGTTTTTGTGACTTTTCTTAGGAGGTTTCCAGGGGAGATACAAGGTGTACACTTTAAAGGCCTATCGCAATATATATATATATATATATATATATATATATATATATATATATATATATATATAATATATATATATATATATATATATATATATATATATATATATATACATCAGAAGTATGATGCTTTGTTGAAAATATGTGAATTGAATTATGTCAGAGAGTATGTGCGTGTGTAATTCTTATGATGTAATCTAAAGTATATCCAATTATGTATATGTGCACGTTCAGACGCATTCACAAGCTTCGTGGGTGATACTGTAAATCACTTATATAAGGCGTGAACATTATATAGCGTAATAACAGTACTGCGCTGGATCCACTTCGGCATCAGACGTGCTGTAGGGTAGCACGTCGTCCGTAGGACATTCATAGATTCAGCATGCTGCCACTCGCCAAGTTGGCAATATACTAGGTGTATAGGGAAAAGTGCCAGAACAAAATTCTTCGTAATAACGGTTTATGGCAGCGAGTTTATTGATGAAACTGAGCGGCCAAAAAATCAAGTCATGCGTGCGATTGAAACATTGTCTGAAGCTTATATATGGGAAAATTTTTGGCATATTTTCGCGCCCGTGTACTTTTAGCTAATATGTCGAAAAAGGGGAACGACTTTACGGTAATTCCGCGAATAGCTAAACAGCGAAATATGTATAGGACGTACACCTACGGCATACTATTATGCTACGGAGATGCCTCATTCTGAGAATATCGCTAAACTGGCCATAAGTTCTTAAATCATGGTACGTGTGTGTTATGAATTGTTCAATTGATATTGTGCACGTACAGTACAGACATTTAATTTCTGCACCAGTCGGCCGGACGTCCGCCTATGGCTGGTTGTATAAACATCTATGAATAACATTTCAAAATATTTTTGCCAAGCATATCAATGACCCACGTAGTTTGTGAATCAAAGCTACGTTTAGTTGCGAGATCATCCATGCAACTATGCCCAGGAAAATTGGTGGCAATCGGGCATGCGGTCGTGTATTTTGCCCAGGCCGCCCACGCATTTAGTGCAGGAACTAAATGTCGGCACTGTACGTTGGCATACCCGTCAGCATTCAACAATCCAAAATCAGGATATTTCACTTATCAGGCGGTTACTATACTGCGACGTCTTTTGGTTTCATTTTGTTTAGTTCCAATTCTGGGAGGGGCCAGGTAAGTACTTTTGCTTAAAGGGGAACTAAAGGCTCACATACATATTAGCTTATATGAAAGTAATACACTTCAAGAATAGGATGCTGTCCTCCTTTTTCTCTTAGTGATCCCATGAGGGGAGAATTTTGTGTATTGCCAGCAGCCTCAGCCATCCCCTAGCAGGATATTACCATTTACCTGTTTGATACTCATACAAGTTGTTATGCAACTTTCGAAGAGAGTTGGTGTGTAGAGTACTACAGTCTATGATACACTGCTCAGAGCTAGGGGACATGAAGTGGGCTGCCACCCATTTGAGTCACAGCTGATAGCATTTGAAAAACATGGCTGCTACCAGGGGCTGCTAGGGGATGGCTGAGGCTGCTGGCAATACACAAAATTCTCCCCTCATGGGATCACTAAGAGAAAAAGGAGGACAGCATCCTATTCTTGAAGTGTATTACTTTCATATAAGCCAATATGTATGTGAGCCTTTAGTTCCACTTTAAGGAGCGGGCCATGGTAATCATGGAAACATATGTTAATAGGATAACTTTAATTTTAGCAGATCACAATTGCTGCATGATAATATACACACAGTTTTCAAAAACACGCAGATAGCTTTGGAACTGAAAATGTCTTCATCAACAACATTTACATTGTGTGATCTTTCCAGACATTGTGTGATATTTCAAGATCAAATACTTACTATGTTCAGCATATTATGAAATTCTTGGCTCTTGGCTAGAAAATAAATTTATTCTTAAGGAATGGTGGATGATTTTTGAAAGTTGGCAAATCAGTAGCTAATCTGAAGATTTCTGACCAAGTTATATAATTCATACCTGTTAACCATTAAACCATCCAAAATCAGGAGATTTTATGCGGTTCCAATCCTGGCCACAAGAGGTCAGATTAGTTTATTAGTTTAGGAGTGGGCTATTATATTTTACAGGTGTTGGCAAATTGATAACCATACAAGTATGATTATGAAATAACTTTAATTTTATGTAGCAGATCACACTTGCAGCATGATGACAAATTCCCAGTTATGAGAAACACACAGAGATTGTTTTTGAACTGAATACATCATAATAGTCCATGACCCAGAGGTGGTCAGTATCATATTGGGGGGGGGGGGGGGGGGGGGCAAATTCTGGTTAATGTTTTTGAATTCCCCATATTCTCACCTTTATGGTATTCCAGTAACAAATATTTTCCAAATCAGACCTTTTTTTCCCCAGGTGAACTTAGCTTTAAATATTTACACGATCACTAATTTGCTTTTACTCACTACCCATATTCCTCATATTTCATAGCTATTACATCTCTATCCATTCCCCTTGAGATATGGATCCGTGCGCCGGCCTACATATTTTGGCACACGGATCCATTCTCTACCATACCTGCCTAACCTTTGCGCTATATTGCGCCCAGCGCCACTAGCTTCATACTACTTTCCATTCCTTTCATTTCCACTCCTATCACCTTGTATCGGACTTTCTCTGGATAGCATGATCTAAGAATAACGGTGAACGGGAACAGCAGCAGCAAGTTCAATTAAGAATTTAATAAAGACGGGGATTTTACAATAGCGCATATGGGCAGAGTGCTATTATCGCTATCTTATTGTTCCCGCTATACTTAAGTGATTTACCGGTACTCAGAGGAGGCATTTTATCAATACCAACCTCTATTCTACTCACCTCTCCCTTCTTATTTGCCACGTTACAATCCAGTTCAGGGATATCTACCATTTTACCAGTGCATTCGGCATTGGCATTCCAATGTTCCCTGAAACATCAAACAAAACCCTGTATCATTAAGGTGATGGGTACCATTGCAAGCTAAATAAAAAAAAACACCTCCTTGTAGCATACTCATAGAACAAGGAGTATCTCCAGGTTCCTGAGTGTTGTCAGGTAGATAATATCATAGCCAACCGTCCTTAGTCAACCCATATTCTAATTTATTTCAATATTTACAACTTTTCACTTAAATGACATAATCTCATTACTTACGCAAGTGATGGTCACTACAGGTTCACAGATACCTTAGGGATTTCATTGACTATGTCCAATAAAAAGTATTTTTTTGATTCTTTACTGCTAACGATTTTACGGGCCATAACATTTGGAAATTGTAGTGAGATCTCGTGTGTGTGGAGCCTATAAACCAGTGGTGGTAGCAAGCACCGGCCTCGTTGATCCCATGTGGGCTAGGAACAAAAGACAGCTGTACAAAGACACACCTCAGTGGTCGCGTGTCACAGTCAAAACAAAGGCAAGGGTCTGGTTTGCTATAAATAGTTGATACTTTTTCTAGCTGCAAGAGGCATATGCACTTGGGTTCAAGATTTCTCACTAGAACTTTCAATGTTATATATATGGCCTGTAAAAATCTTCAGGAGTAAAAAATCAAAAAAATACTTCTTATTGGGCATAGTCAATGATATCCCTAAAGTAACTCTGAACCTGCAGTAACCATCACTTGCGTAGATTATGAGAATATGTCATTTGAAATCTTTTTTGCAGATTTGAAATAAAACAGAACATGGATTGAATAATGACAGTTGGCGATGATATTCTCTACCTGATAACACCCAGGAACCTGGAGATACACCCTAGTTATAGGATTATTCTGCTTTTAGGTGTGTTTTGGGATGGGGCTTTTAACTGGCTTGCAATGGTACTCATCACCTTAACGTCGAAATGAGGACTGTAATGTAAGTATTCACTGTGTGCTTGTTTTCAAATACGACCTAGTGCGCACACTGCAGTTCAAACACGTCCAACCTCAAACACAATTGAAAAAGAGAAATTAGTGGCACCATTCGAATATACACCTCGCCATTGTATGAGAGATTTTTCATATTTCGTTACCTTGACAAAGGGGTAATACAATGCTCAATCTCTACCAACCCCCCCCCCCCCTCGCCCTTTACCCTTTTTCCTTAAAACACACATATACATATATACATACATACATGAATACATACATACATACATGTATGTATGAATGTATATATATATATATATATATATATATATATATATATACATGTATATATATATATATATATATATATGTGTGTGTGTATACATATAAATGTATACATATATATATATATGTATATATATATATATATATAAATATATTATACTGTAGGACACACAATGTTAGCGTCTGTTTATATATAGCGTACATAGTGTGTGGTTGCGCTTCGCTATATATAAAAACGCTGTACTTTTTCTTACTGTACTGGCGCTGTCAGCGGCGGCTGACTCGTCGCTAATATAAAGATACGCTATGATGCGAAAATTCCCCAATTCGCTATATTTGGGACAAGCGGCATATGTGTTTGTATATATGTATACATATATATATAATATATATATATTATATATATATATATATATATATATATATATATATATATATATATATATATATATATTCATATACATTCATATATATTTATTAATATATATATACATGATATATATATATATATATATATCATATATATATATATCTATATAATATATATATATATATATATATATATATAGTATATATATATATATATGTATATATATATATATAGTACATA
>OZ012694.1:14716290-14741290 GCA_963942565.1 Maea johnstoni
TCAAGTTGATCGTTTACACAGATCTATAGGTACTTTGAAATTAGTTTAAATAGAGTGTCTGATTGATTGCGTGTTTTGTGGGAAATGTTTAGCGATCTGATACTTTTTAAAATTTCAGCAAAAAGCATGTTTCCTTTCATTTCCTAACAACACACACACACACACACAACTTGTTAATATCTGACATACGTACAATCAGAATCTTTATCTATTTTGGAGATCTGACTTGATAGGAATAATAAAAGGTGGATTACTCACCGGACATCCAAGTGCACACTTGAAGAATGTCAAGACTTTGCCAGGCACTGGAGCAGAACCAGCCACCAGGACCTTCACACGGCCACCTAGGAGGGCCTGGATTTTGTCGAGAATCAACATGTCCCAAAATAAGTCCTTAGATTTCATCTTTCTAGTAAGATAGGAATAATAAGCTTTAGCCTCAGATGCACGTATTACAAGCCATTCATTGCACTCTATTCAGGTTAGTAACTTTCACTTTGTTTTCGTAATGTCTTCGAGTAGTAAAATAAGCAGTATAATGATAAGATATGAGAAGAAATTACCCAGAATTCTATGAATTATATGGGCACGTAGTTATTTATTGAGCTCACATCCTTGCATCGTCACTCTCTTACAGGTGAATCATAACAGACACTCTTTCACATGCAGCCTACACCAGGCATATATATATATATATATATATATATATATATATATATATATATATATATATATATATATATATATATATATATATATATATATATATATATATATATATATATAGATAGATATATATATATAAAGATATATATAGATATATGTATATATGTATATATGAAAACATAAGAGGCGATTCGATACTCCTCCTAATTTGATTTCATAAGACAAACTCGTCATAGCTATTAGTGGCTGTGCTCGATGTGTAGCTTTCATTTTGCGGTTTGAACGTCTCTTTGTGTTATGGGTGATTCATATCTGTCAATTTGCAAATAATTAAGCGCAATAAATTTTCATTTATTAAAGTAGTACCTTGTTGTTTTGGTCGTTTACTTTTTTTTCAGATTTCTGGGTAAGTATGTGTTTATGCTCACAACATTATATTATGTGATAATGTACATAACACGTGCAGGGAAAAAACATGCACTTATGAGTATTCCACAGACGGTGTTTCTAAGCACGGTGTATGCAGATGATCTTCTTTGTCACAGGTCATGTTTTAAAATTCAGTCTGTTACCAGCGGGCCTGCTCGGCCGTGTGGTCTAAAGCGCTGCCACTGAATGCACGCTGTCTCTCTCCTCTGCCTGGGTTCGAATCCCGGCCTGGACATGTGAGAAAGTTGCCGGTGACTTGGGGTTAGGCGGTGGTTTTCGCCGGGTACTCCGGTTTCCTCCACTACTTGCAACTGGCTAGTCACGTATTACCCACAATTGTCATAAATGTGACGAAAAACAAAATTCGAAACTGTCACCAGCAGCCTATCACACCCAGCTTTATATGAGCCATCTCGAACAAAGACCACTTCCCCAACACCCTTTCAATGGTATCAATCTGCATCCAACCATCCACAGGCAATCATTCGCAAAGACTCCTTCGCACGCATATTTTACCTAGAAAACAATCACAGACTCTGTTTGAGGGACCTTTCCACGGCAGTCGTATATAGACACTCTTACAGAAACCCTTCCAAGGGCAACCTCTCATGGGCACTTATCCTTCATAGAATCCTTTCAAGACACTCCTCCATGGTTAAACGTTATCAGGACTACACTAACAGACACTTGCCAAGACAGCCTAAAAGGTCAATCATACACACACATACTTTCGAAGATTCAAAAAGACATTCTTTTCAAGAATCCTCTTGAAAAGCACGTTTGACAAGTCAAGTCAGGCAAGTTTCATCAGACAAGCCATTACGGACATTTCGCAAGAAACAGGCATCATTTCCAAGATGTCCAAAACATTCTATTTCAAGGGCACCATTTCACAAACACCGCTGTAACATACATCTTTCACAGGTAATGTTACATGCGCACCAATTCATAGGCATTCTTTCACAAGCACTGCTTCCCAGATAATCATGTTCTCGTTTTTATAAGACGACACTGGCGACAGGTTAGTTAGTCCTACCTTTCGAGGAGGAGAGTTTCTTTCTTTGCTAGCGCCATCTGGAGAATCATTTTCAACAGCCAGTTTCCACTTACATGTGAGTTCACCTGAAAACGTAGAGAAATCGAATTACCTGGCTGATGTTTGACCATCATGGATAACATTTATCAAATACACAGTTCAGAACTACTATTCTGAGCTAGTATAGGTGATTAACTAGACAGTCCAGAAATATTATCTGAGCTAGTATATGTGACCAATAAAAAATATGATGGCAACTAAATCCAAAACTGTTTAGTGTGCTCCATGGGGAGACATGTCAAATTATGGTTTAACAGCTGCCCATCTCGTTTCAATAATGCTCTTAGGCAAGAATTAATTAAGTCATCTACTAATATTTAATGACCAGGTAAAGCAAAATAGTATATGTCTCTGGAAACAAACACCCTGCATGAATATATTACATGAAATAGGCGACCAGGTTTTATTAGTAGGTTCCCCGAAACAGTCAAATTAGTCTATACAATTAAAAACTGTTTACATACCTCCGTAAATATCATTTCAAGCACCCAAGGCACTGCGGCTACGATGGTTGGTTTCAAAACCTGCATGTCGTCAAGGAACCGAGTAGTGCTGTCAGCAAAGAAACCTATGGCAGATCCTTCCATCAAAAGTGCAATCTAATAGGAAAACAGAATCACGTATTAAAAAGGGCCTTTCCATCCATTTAACTGCTCTCACACATTCATGAATTCGTACCTAAATAAACACAGATGTAACACTTTCGCATCTGGAGCATATATACTGTAGAACACACAATGTTAGCGTCTGTTTATATATAGCGTACATAGCGTGTGGTTCCTCTTCGCTATGTACAAAAACCCTATACTTTTTTCTTACTGTACTGGCGATGTCAGCGGCGGCTACTGTAGCTAACATAAAGATACGCTATGATGCTAAAACTCTCCAATTCGCTATATTTGGGACACGCGACATATGTGTGTTCTACAGTATGGTTTACTTATAAAGCTAGTGACATCAATTGCCCTCCACTGACAGGCTTGAAAGTTGTTCTCTTTGATCTCACGTTTTGGCGCCAATCCTCCTCTAGTGTCCAAAATAAGTGCTATATCCTAATGATACCAGTAAAGACCCGAGTGGCTGAATGTGTCGGATGATAAAAGGTAAGTAATTCTTAGTTATAGGCAAATTACTATTAATTTCCTGATTAGAATCGGAGTACATTACCAGTTATTATTTATGAAGCAGAATACCACCAAGGTTATAAGGTATTCGGTTTATAGTCTTGTATCCACAGAAGTGCTCACACGACCTTCCTCCCCTAACAAGCCTGTACACACGTAGACCATTCTAATCCCTCAAGGGATATTCCAGAGCAGCATACAGTGCACAAGCTCTAAGCACTGCCTTAGTAATGCTAGGTACCCATTTTGCAGCTGGGTGGACTGAGGCAATATGGAATGATTGGCAGTTTGCCCAAGAACAGACCAAAGTGCCCCGGCCCGGAGTTGAACCAGCGACCTACTGATTACTAGTCCGACACCTAACTTACTGAGCTACATTGTCCCCACCTTTATGCTGTGGTGGTCTTCGCTTGTCACGGTGATCACCACCTGGCAAAAAGGCCCTTGAAGTTGGGGGGAGATTCGTCACAAAGGTGACTGGGGTTCACCAGGTAGCCATGTCTATAATGTCAAAGACGAAAACTCTAGCACTGAGTGACCCCGTGTTTTGAGTATATATGCAAAAAGGGGGTAAGTTTGATATTTTTGGAGCTTTTTGTTGTAATGAAGTACATATTAGATTTAATAAGGCGACCAATGGATGCAATCTAGAAAGTGGAACCTCTGAGCATTCATTTGATGTATCATTCACCAGCTTATATTCCCTAGTGTAAATATGGCTCCACATAAAAGTTTCAGAACTAGGCAAAATAAGGCTTTTCATAAAATAGCCTGATTGCTTTATTCATCTCTTGTATAAGAGTTATCTAATCCAGTGCTGTCTCTGTGCTGTGACCAGGTTTATATGTAGATTGAAGGCATTCATGTAGATTGTTATCTGTCATGTAACGTGTCAGTTGCTGAGCAACCACCCTCTCGGAGACTTTTGATACAAAAGAAAGGTTACTAACAGGGCGGTAGTTTTTTTAGTATCTCAGGGATCTAAGGTAGCTTTTTAAAGCAGAGGGGTCACCTCTTCACTTGACCTCAGTGAAGCATTAATGATGTCTGTGATTATTGGAAGCAGTTGATTTTTGGCATCCCTGATGATCCAAGTGGGTATCGGGTCTAATATACAACTTTTTTGAAGGAGAATTACATACGATCTTCCATACCTCCTCCTGTGTCGTGATTTGAAGAAAACTTAACATCGAGGGTCGATGTCAGAGCAATCAGGTAGTTCATCTCTGATTTTGTCATTTTTTTCTTTGAAAAATGTTGCAAATCTATTTGCGAGGTCTGGAGCAGAACTAAAAACTGGCAAATTTGTCATTTTGTGTCGAAAAAGAAGGTCATCTATAATTCTTAAAATAGCTTTAGACATTATACGGCTTAAGTGCAGAATTTTAAACCTTAAATGCTATAGAGGGGACTAGTCATTTTGTCCAGCTAGGGCAGAGTCCAGATAAGAAAACCGGCTTTGATGACTGTTTCAGGTCCTCTGAAAGTTACCAATATACGGTTATGGGGTTAAAGTCAAATATTTCTCTAGTGCCTCTACCAACATATTCCACTGGATATGATATATTTAAGCTACTAGAGTGATATAGTCATCTAATTTCTATTAATCTTGTAGTGAATAATGCTATTACTGCCTTCTAGCTAAGGGTAATCTCCTAACTTGCAGCTGGCACTTCGATTACTCAAATTTTGTTTTTCGTCACATTTGTGCCAATTGTGGCTAATTCGTGTCTAGCCAGTTGTAAGTAGTGGAGGAAACCGGAGTACCCTGCAAAAACAACTGCCTAGCCCCAAGTCACTGGCAACTTTCTCACATGCCCAGGCCGGGATTCGAACCCTGGCAGTGGTGAGAGACAGCGTACGGTCAGTGGTAGCGCCTTAGACCACACGGCCGTCAGAGCAGGCCTCACTTCAATTACACTTACAGATACATAGCTTTGTCTGCAATGGACTACTGCTACCTTTACCTTAGTTACAACCTCAAATTTACCATTTTCACTGAAAATATATGTATTTCTTCTCTAATACTGGCCATTCCCCTATCTGCTCTGCCTAAGGCCTTTGGTTTACTGAATGGGCCTGAGACTACTGGCTAATGGCTGACTGCGTGGTGAGATAATGAACAACCTTATTTCTTACAGCCTGTAAAGAATATGGGATATTATGCAGCGGCAGTGTTTGATAATCAGCAATAACAGCATTTAAAAAGGTGATACCTGCTATCAAAGGAATTGATCGTTCAGAGCGGCAAGATGAGCAATACTAGGCAATACATAGGGAATGATTGTAAGGCTGATAAATACAAGTTGTGCTCAGCGTCTGTAGACACCAAAAAAGGACTATTTCAAGTTTTAAGAAATTAGCTTCTAATGCCACTATTGGAAGAGAAAGAGCGAACTTACGGCAAGAGTCCTTTCCAACATATGTGCAAGTGGAAGATAGCTGGCATAGACATCTCCACTGGAAACAGATATGCCCTGAAATAGCAATCAGAGATGCAAGTGAGGGATAGCTGGCATAGACATCTCCACTTGAAGCAGATATGCCCTGAAATAGCAATCAGAGATGCAAGTGAGGGAAAGCTTGCATAGACATCTCCACTGGAAACAGATATGCCCTGGAATAGCAATCAGGGATGCAAGTGAGGGATAGCTGGCATAGACGTCTCCACTGGAAACAGATATGCCCTGAAATAGCAATCAGAGATGCAAGTGAGGGATAGCTGGCATATACATCTCCACTGGAAACAGATATGCCCTGAAATAGTTATCAGAGAAGCAAGTGAGGGATAGCTGGCATAGACATCTCCACTGGAAACAGATATGCCCTGAAATAGCAATCAGAGAAGCAAGTGAGGGATAGCTGGCATAGACATCTCCACTGGAAACAGATATGCCCTGAAATAGCAATCAGAGATGCAAGCGAGGGATAGCTGGCATAGACATCTCCACTGGAAACAGATATGCCCTGAAATAGCAATCAGAGAAGCAAGTGAGGGATAGCTGGCATAGACATCTCCACTGGAAACAGATATGCCCTGAAATAGCAATCAGAGAAGCAAGTGAGGGATAGCTGGCATAGACATCTCCACTGGAAACAGATATGCCCTGAAATAGCAATCAGAGATGCAAGTGAGGGATAGCTGGCATATACATCTCCACTGGAAACAGATATGCCCTGAAATAGCAATCAGAGATGCAAGTGAGGGAAAGCTGGTAAAGACATCTCCACTGGAAACAGATATGCCCTGAAATAGTTATCAGAGAAGCAAGTGAGGGATAGCTGGCATAGACATCTCCACTGGAAACAGATATGCCCTGAAATAGCAATCAGATATGCAAGTGAGGGATAGCAAGCATAGCCATCTCCACTGGAAACAGATATGCCCTGAAATAGTTATCAGAGAAGCAAGTGAGGGATAGCTGGCATAGACATCTCCACTGGAAACAGATATGCCCTGAAATAGCAATCAGAGATGCAAATGAGGGACAGCTGGCATATACATCTCCACTGGAAACAGATATGCCCTGAAATAGCAATCAGAGAAGCAAGTGAGGGATAGCTGGCATAGACATCTCCACTGGAAACAGATATGCCCTGAAATAGCAATCAGAGATGCAAGTGAGGGATAGCTGGCATAGACATCTCCACAGGAAACAGATATGCCCTGAAATAGCAATCAGAGATGTAAGTGAAGGATAGCTGGCATAGACATCTCCACTGGAAACAGATATGCCCTGAAATAGCAATCAGAGATGCAAATGAGGGATAGCTGGCATATACATCTCCACTGGAAACAGATATGCTCTGAAATAGCTATCAGAGATGCAAGTGAGGGAAAGCTGGTAAAGACATCTCCACTGGAAACAGATATGCCCTAAAATAGCTATCAGAGAAGGAAGTGAGGGATAGCTGGCATAGACGTCTCCACTGGAAACAGATATGCCCTGAAATAGCTATCAGAGAAGGAAGTGAGGGATAGCTGGCATAGACATCTCCACTGGAAACAGATATGCCCTGAAATAGCTATCAGAGAAGCAAGTGAGGGATAGCTGGCATAGACATCTCCACTGGTAACAGATATGCCCTGAAATAGCAATCAGAGAAGCAAGTGAGGAATAGCTGGCATAGACATCTCCACTGGAAACAGATATGCCCTGAAATAGCTATCAGAGAAGCAAGTGAGGGATAGCTGGCATAGACATCTCCACTGGAAACAGATATGCCCTGAAATAGCAATCAGAGAAGCAAATGAGGGATAGCTGGCATATACATCTCCACTGGAAACATATGACCTGAAATAGCAATCATAGAAGCAAATGAGGGACAGCTGGCATATACATCTCCACTGGAAACAGATATGCCCTGAAATAGCTATCAGAGAAGCAAATGAGGGACAGCTGGCATATACATCTCCACTGGAAACATATGACCTGAAATAGCAATCAGAGAAGCAAATGAGGGACAGCTGGCGTATACATCTCCACTGGAAACAGATATGCCCTGAAATAGCAATCAGAGAAGCAAATGAGGGATAGCTGGCATATACATCTCCACTGGAAACATATGACCTGAAATAGCAATCAGAGAAGCAAATGAGGGACAGCTGGCATATACATCTCCACTGGAAACAGATATGCCCTGAAATAGCAATCAGAGAAGCAAATGAGGGACAGCTGGCATAAACATCTCCACTGGAAACAGATATGCCCTGAAATAGCAATCAGAGAAGCAACTGAGGGATAGCTGACATAAACATCTCCACTGGAAACAGATATGCCCTGAAATAGCTATCAGAGATGCAAGTGAGGGATAGCTGACATAAACATCTCCACTGGAAACAGATATGCCCTGAAATAGCAATCAGAGATGCAAGTGAGGGATAGCTGACATAAACATCTCCACTGGAAACAGATATGCCCTGAAATAGCAATCAGAGATGCAAGTGAGGGATAGCTGACATAAACATCTCCACTGGAAACAGATATGCCCTGAAATAGCAATCAGAGATGGAAGTGAGGGATAGCTGACATAAACATTTCCACTGGAAACAGATATGCCTTGTAATAGCTATCAGAGATGCAAGTGAGGGATAGCTGACATAGACATCTCCACTGGAAACAGATATAACCTGAAATAGCTATCAGAGAAGCAAGTGAGGGATAGCTGGCATAGACATCTCCACTGGAAACAGATATGCCCTGAAATAGTTATCAGAGAAGCAAGTGAGGGATAGCAAGCATAGACATCTCCACTGGAAACAGATATGCCCTGGAATAGCAATCAGAGATGCAAGTGAGGGATAGCTGGCATATACATCTCCACTGGAAACAGATATGCCCTGAAATAGCTATCAGAGAAGCAAGTGAGGGATAGCTGGCATAGACATCTCCACTGGAAACAGATATGCCCTGAAATAGCATCAGAGATGCAAGTGAGGGATAGCTGGCATAGACATCTCCACTGGAAACAGATATAACCTGAAATAGCTATCAGAGATGCAAGTGAGGGATAGTTGGCATAGACATCTCCACTGGAAACAGATATGCCCTGAAATAGCAATCAGAGATGCAAGTGAGGGATAGCTGGCATAGACATCCCCACTGGAAACAGATATGCCCCCGAAATAGCATTCAGAGATGCAAGTGATGGATAGCTGGCATAGACATCTCCACTGGAAACAGATATGCCCTGAAATAGCTATCAGAGATGCAAGTGAGGGATAGCTGGCATAGACATCTCCACTGGAAACAGATATGCCCTTAAATAGCATTCAGAGATGCAAGTGAGGGATAGCTGGCATAGACATCTTCACTGGAAACAGATATGCCCTGAAATAGCAATCAGAGATGCAAGTGAGTGATAGCTGGCATAGACATCTCCACTGGAAACAGATATGCCCTGAAATAGCAATCAGAGAAGCAAGTGAGGGATAGCTGGCATAGCCATCTCCACTGGAAACAGATATGCCCTTAAATAGCAATCAGAGATGCAAGTGAGGGATAGCTGGCATAGACATCTCCACTGGAAACAGATATGCCCTGAAATAGCAATCAGAGATGTAAGTGAGGGATAGCTGGCATAGACATCTCCACTGGAAACAGATATGCCCTGAAATAGCAATCAGAGATGTAAGTGAGGGATAGCTGGCATGGACATCTCCACTGGGAACAGATATGCCCTGAAATAGCTATGAGAGAAGCAAGTGAGGGATAGCTGGCATAGACATCTCCACTGGAAACAGATATGCCATGAAATAGCAATCAGAGAAGCAAGTGAGGGATAGCTGGCATAGACATCTCCACTGGAAACAGATATGCCCTGAAATAGCAATCAGAAAGTGAGGGATAGCTGGCATAGACATCTCCACTGGAAACAGATATGCCCTGAAATAGCAATCAGAGAAGCAAGTGAGGGATAGCTGGCATAGACATCTCCACTGGAAACAGATATGCCCTGAAATAGCAATCAGAAAGTGAGGGATAGCTGGCATAGACATCTCCACTGGAAACAGATATGCCCTGAAATAGTTATCAGAGAAGCAAGTGAGGGATAGCTGGCATAGACATCTCCACTGGAAACAGATATGCCCTGAAATAGCAATCAGAGGTGCAAGTGAGGGATAGCTGGCATAGACATCTCCACTGGAAACAGATATGCCCTGAAATAGCAATCAGAGAAGGAAGTGAGGGATAGCTGGCATAGACATCTCCACTGGAAACAGATATGCCCTGAAATAGCAATCAGAGATGTAAGTGAGGGATAGCTGGCATAGACATCTCCACTGGAAACAGATATGCCCTGAAATAGCAATCAGAGATGCAAGTGAGGGATAGCTGGCATAGACATCTCCACTGGAAACAGATATGCCCTGAAATAGCAATCAGAAAGTGAGGGATAGCTGGCATAGACATTTCCACTGGAAACAGATATGCCCTGAAATAGCAATAAGAGATGCAAGTGAGGGATAGCTGGCATAGACATCTCCACTGGAAACAGATATGCCCTGAAATAGCAATCAGAAAGTGAGGGATAGCTGGCATAGACATTTCCACTGGAAACAGATATGCCCTGAAATAGCTATCAGAGAAGCAAGTGAGGGATAGCTGGCATAGACATCTCCACTGGAAACAGATATGCCCTGAAATAGCAATCAGAGAAGCAAGTGAGGGATAGCTGGCATAGACATCTCCACTGGAAACAGATATGCCCTGAAATAGCAATCAGAGAAGCAAGTGAGGGATAGCTGGCATAGACATCTCCACTGGAAACAGATATGCCCTGAAATAGCAATCAGAGAAGCAAGTGAGGGATAGCTGGCATAGACATCTCCACTGGAAACAGATATGCCCTGAAATAGCAATCAGAGAAGCAAGTGAGGGATAGCTGGCATAGACATCTCCACTGGAAACAGATATGCCCTGAAATAGCAATCAGAGAAGCAAGTGAGGGATAGCTGGCATAGACATCTCCACTGGAAACAGATATGCCCTGAAATAGCAATCAGAGAAGCAAGTGAGGGGTAGCTGGCATAGACATCTCCACTGGAAACAGATATGCCCTGAAATAGCAATCAGAAAGTGAGGGATAGCTGGCATAGACATCTCCACTGGAAACAGATATGCCCTGAAATAGCAATCAGAGAAGCAAGTGAGGGATAGCTGGCATAGACATCTCCACTGGAAACAGATATGCCCTGAAATAGCAATCAGAGAAGCAAGTGAGGGATAGCTGGCATAGACATCTCCACTGGAAACAGATATGCCCTGAAATAGCAATCAGAGAAGCAAGTGAGGGATAGCTGGCATAGACATCTCCACTGGAAACAGATATGCCCTGAAATAGCAATCAGAGATGCAAGCGAGGGATAGCTGGCATAGACGTCTCCATTGGAAACAGATATGCCCTGAAATAGCTATCAGAGAAGCAAGTGAGGGGTAGCTGGCATAGACATCTCCACTGGAAACAGATATGCCCTGAAATAGCAATCAGAGATGCAAGTGAGGGAGAAGCGATGTGTTTACGCCATTGCCAATGCACTGATATGAGGTGGTAGAACATCTCTATTATTGAATTATTTATGAATTATGTTTATAAATCCTTTACAATATTAGTCTATGATGAATCATGGATATCTCTTATTCTCTATATCTCTTGTTTTGATTTCTTTTAGAATATGTATAATATGATAATATGTACTAATATCAAAAGATGATTTTCAAATAAATACAATATTTATAAATATTGATCAACCGTATATAAATATCTATGAATAATTTGCAAATATTAATAAATCCTAGAGATAAAGTATACACACGTAAATTCCTATCTATAAAGGGAAAAATATTCGCATTGAATGTTACCAAATTATCTAGATATTTATCTATATATTTTAGGATTTATAGATGCTGATAGAAATGTCCGAGTCCCTTGCATGGAATCAAAGGATGTATATTCAATAACGTCAAGAGAACGTGAAGCCTTTCTTTTTAGGTGATTTCAACTTTTTTCTTTGCTTTGAATTATTTAGTTATAAGTTGATAACCTCTTTGATCTCAACTCTAACAATATCGTAACCACTAGCCAGAATTACAACAGAAGAGATAACATCTTATTTAAATATGTCTGAGCTAAGGCCATGTGGTCTCAGGCTTTATCACTGACTGCTCACTGGCCCGTACCACTGCCCGAGTTCCAACCTCGTCTGGGGCATGTGAGACGGTTGCAAGTGACTTGGGGTTAGGCGGTGAGTATGGCCGGTTACTCCGGTTTCCTACTTCACTCTCAATGGCCTATTCAAGAATTAGCCTAAATATGTCAGAAAAAATGACAAGGATCTAATATTAATTCATATTCAACGTAGGATTGCAGACGTGTAATAGGACTAATCCAACATTGCACATCTTCTAGGAGGTAAGAACACATATCAACTTAACAAGGAATAGACTAACACATTGAAATATGTTTTAGGTTATGATGTTAAACTCATACTGTATATACTATGACTTTCAATGGTGTATGAGAATGTGACTTTACAACCTAAAGATATTTACCAGTGAGTTGAAATATTCGACTAATCCAGCAGCACACGATATCACGTTCCCATGTGTCAGGACAACACCTTTGGGAGTACCTAGTAAATAAAGAACTGGTATTAAGCACACATAACAAATAAAGCATTGTCTCTTTAACAAAGAAGAGAATGTATCAAAGAATACTAGGGACTCAGAAACATGGATATATGAATTAAAATAGAGACGTTCTATCAAATGAAATTAATGAAAAAGAAAAGGAAAAACCCTGGAAATAGAGCGAATATGAGGCTTATTGTAAAATCCCAATACAACGAATTCTGGAATGAACAGGGTGTTGGAAACAATGATCTCTTTAAACATGAACTTATGGATGGTTATAAGTATTATGATGGATCGCTGTATGCGAAAATCTGATGCAGATATATGAACTAAATGGTGTAGAACTGTATTGACAGGGATAAGTGAATATCACGTTTTAAACGAGCATATCAAATTGATGTTACGTATACACAATTTGAAAATTACAACAAAACAAAACACCAAAGAACAAAACAAAACACACTTTGACCTACAGAGTGGTTTCCATTTTGTGGAGCTGAAAGGGTATTATCTATTTTAGAAGAAAATGTGGTGGTTTTTATATTTCCAGAAAGAAAAAATGAAACTAGTAAAGAACCTCCACTATATTGAAAAGCAAACTTACTCACCAAGCCATTATTGGTACTGTGCCAATAATACAAATCATAGCATATGAGCATATATGGGATGGATGTGAAATATAGCGTCCGCTTCATTATAAAAGATTATTAGTCAGATACAGAATCATGTGAGATATACGCGGTAAGAAGTAGTGTTAATACATTTAGGACATTTAATTCCTGTACTAGTGGGATTTCAGGCGACCGGCCATATGCCCGCACAGTTGACTCGGTTTGGCATGCATAGCCATTACCCACTCACCTGCATGCTGAAGCATTTGATGCATTTGACTGGCAATCAGACATGCCCAGCCTGCCTGCATGTTTACTACAGGAATAAAATGTATCTACTGTAGTTACTGAGGGGTTTCATATTACCTGTAGTTCCGCATGTGTAACAGATTGTGTAGACATCATCCGGTTTAGGTTCCTGTGAACGAAAGGAGGAGGTTAACTCGTATACTACAGTACTATGTGATGTTAGTTTGTCTTTGTCTTTTGGTTTAATTGTAACAGCTTAGGTCATAACGAGACAAGACAGAAACTAGGAACAGGGGAAATTCTCGTTCTGTTCGAATAGTGTCGAGGCTTCTTTCAGTTGCAAAGGCATCATAGACAGTCTTGGATAGCAATAGGGTAAATCATCAAAGAATCTGATGATCAACCTGAATACAACTATTTAGATAATTTTGCTATATCATATGTAAGATGCTATATGGAAGGTACAATTAGTGAATTTTGTTTTAGTATTTAAAAAATACATGTACTTCAAGCCATTTTGGCAACAGCCTTTGGCTACCTAAGCACCCTCATCATAGTGAAGAGGACGACATCGATCTTAAAGAATACTGATACATTTTAGCAAAACCATAACTTTGTAAGTGAGATTTATATAATCACTGAGTATGACTTGTACTGAAAAATTTACTCCTGCAGCAAACAATATTGGCCTGTACATTATTTGATATTTTTTCCAGAAAGAATCTTTAAGAATATATTAGAAAAAGAATATTATTCAAATAACAAGCAACTCAATGCTTTATTCTCACTTTCTTTTCAAACGCATCAGAAATGATCAATGCAGCCCACATACCCATGGAACAAGCAATGAATATACCAATAATACAACATGTAGTTAGAAATTCCCCATAGTTTGGTTGAACATAAAAAGTCTTACCAGCATCAAACGAGGGTGTAACTTTCCATTTTCCTGCAAATAATGACAAAATGTGCAAAAAGCATTACATTAGGGTTGCCGTTATTGACTACGGTCTTACTGCTACTTACAAATGTAGCTTTGACATTGACAGTTTAATCAACACCGAATAGCAGAAGTGGCACTTTTATTCTACATGATACATTTAAATACAAAATAATAAACATCAAAAGAGATAATAAGTTCTTAAAATACAGATTATTTACTATGTTATATGAAGGCTATTGGAATGCTTCCCTCTCTGACTTAGATACTTATAGATATTTTCATATGAGACACCCACAGGCAGAACAAAAGATGAATGGGTTTATCAAAAAAGCAGCTTCGGTGGACATATCGGAACTATCGAATACCAACACCAGACAACTTACATGAAAATCACAGAAAACCTGTAGAAGATCTCAAGCAGTCTTTCTTATTTCTAATGCCCTACTGAGTTTAGACTCAAGGATCAAATACTAGCATCATATAAAAGTTATTACAGTCCTATGTCTCTTAATATTGTCAGTTCATTACAGGTCAGAGGTAAAAGTCTCTGGAAATTCAATAATCGACTGCTATAGAATCACGATTTGATCTCAATTTTAATAGAAGTTATTTTCATAGCAAAAATACAATGCATTTCCAGTATATAGCCAAGGTTGTTTTTTTATCAAAATAGATAATGACCAGAACTTTTATCCATTTCCACATCCGAGAGAGCAAAAGCGTGAAAATGCATTTAGACTTTTATTAAAAGCACTATTCATCTAAGAATATCCTAGATATTGCAAACTCAAAATCTTAAGAATATATCAGCACCATAAACAACTCAGTGATACGATAACAATGAAATATTTAGAAACCACGATGCAAAAATCACCAAGATTAATGATCACAGAAAATAGGAGAAATTGAAAAAGATATATTCAAATATGGCAGACTAGAAATCAATTGGACATCATAATTGTAACATTTTGATGTTGAAAATTAGTTTCAGAAATCAATGGAATACTTTTTTCATTACAATCGGTATCAGACATGGAACATTGCGTTCAATCACAACAGGAAAAAGGTGAAGATGGAAAAACAGCACCGGAGAATGTTAAAACAGTTAGATCAATCTCAGTATCTTCCCCAGGCAGCCATTGCGGATGCCGGTGCAATCAGGTAACCAATCAGCTACCAATCAGCTGCTAGACCACTCGTTTATGAATACTGGTGTATTAATGAAAGAGTCATTACTGTGGTGATACACAGTACACATGTCTGAAACAGATGCAAATTCATTTTACCTCAAGTTCCTGGAAGGTAATGACATTAACTGATGGAGCTATCTCTATCAGCGTCTGATCAAATCCATCCATACAGACAATCTGGCTGAGTGAAGGAATATCTTGCGACGCAACTAAAAGTTTTTTCAAGCGTTGTGCGTTATCACAGACAACAAGCGTTGCTCCAGCTGAAATATATATTGGTATCGAGTCAAATATATATATATATATATATATATATATATATATATATATATATATATATATATATATATATATATATATATAAGTATACATATATCCTTCTGAGGTAGCTTTGGGCTATTTATACCTGAATGACCTGTCCAGGGCACATTCTAAACAGACGGGACAGGGTGTGACCACACCTAGAAAGATGGTGGCTGAGTATTTGACTAAAGAATACATGTGACTCAAGAATACAGAAACCAAAGAGGTGAGGCAATTATACGACATTGTATGTACTAAGTAAGACAGTTTCTTTATGAATTGTTTAATGACTTGTTTAGATATTAGAGTGAAAATAGAACTTAGGTGTATTTTGTTTTGACTGTTCGTGAATGTTAAGGCCATGTGCTTAAAAATGTTTTTTTTTTCTAGTTTTCACAGAGATAACCAATAAAGAATGACTCCTCCTTTAGAAGCCTGAGAAAGACAGCTACCGTTACAATATATGTATACATATACAAATATATATATATATATATATATATATATATATATATATATATATATATATATATATATATATATATATATATATATATATATATAAATATCTGTATATATACATATATATATATATATATATCGGGTATATGTACAACCATTTAGTTTTTGCGCTCGGCAGGCAGCTGCCGTTCATGCGCAGATTAATCTTTGCGTACAGGTATTGAATGACAAGCTACATGTACCACGTCAGCGTGTTGAACGATACTATCATAGGGTATGAAGTAATGGTGCCCAAATAATTGTGCATAGTTTTCTTAATGGGGACACCAGTGGTGAGCATAGGCACATTAATCATGGTAGCTTACGGGCTTGATTTGTGAATAAAGGGTCATTTAAAGATTTTTACATATGCAAGAGCCACAACCTTTTCCTCATAACCAGACTAATTAAGTCTAGGCAATCAACGAGCAGAGTAAGAGACCATCTATTACAGAACCTTCCAAAAGGCTTGCACACGTGACCAAAACATTGTCACTTCAAACATTTATTTTTGAGTATAAAATGAGCACGGATTTGCTTGTGATTTGGCATAGTTATAGCTAAGAGACTATTTCGAAGGGAAGCGTCTTTCAGGTTTTCCAGTTTTGACTTTTTTCAAAAGTTGAAAAATGTACTTTTGTATCATTTTCTAAAAGAATTCAGAAATAAACAGTTATAAAATTAAAACGTAGTACATGTTTATATTAGAAAATGTGGTACTCTTCCCTCCATATTGATCCTCCCTCTGCATTTGTGAGATTTTTCTGCAATTGAGGGTATGAACTACGATTGAAAACACATTGCATGTTATTGAGTTTTACCCCCAAAACCTTACACTATGCTGTAAGGGTACTTCTATGATGCTTAATGTATTCCTTATCAGAAGGCATAAGTTGTCAAAAACAGTTCGTTTCTGAACACCCGCATCATTACTGTTTTACCATAACGGTTTTTCACAAGTACGGAATGTATATGAGCCCTTTTCTGTTTCGCTGTATCTCCAGGAGCACTAACACATGGCAAGCCAGTCCATCCTTGTATTTCAGTAAACCTTCCCTTCCAATAGCCAAAATGATTTTTTCTAAAATCAATAGACTTCTATTATACTGATTTCCACATAGTTACTAAGGCGACCTTCAAAACGCGTTTGGAAACAATTTTTAGAAAGGGTTCCAGGGAGGTTGCGGCCAATATATATGTTGGGCCTGTTCAGTAAATAGCTCTGGTAGTTAAAGAGTTAAAGAGTTAAAGACTATAGATATAAGAATTTATGGAAAAATAATAAATGAAAATAAAGAAATACATATCAATGATTGAAATAATGTAAAATACCTCAATTGGAGAAAAAAGTAAGGTTAAGATCTAAAATGTAAAAATGGATCAATTTGATTTTGCAAAAAGGGCATAAGCCAGATTCAACGTATGTATTCGCCCATTATCCCACTGTTAAAGGAAGGAAGGAAGGAATTGGGTTTTACGTCGCTTTCAACAGCTTAGGTCATATCGCGACGAGATAGAAACCCGGAACCGGGATGAAATTCCCTACGCTTCACGAATAGTTCCAAGGGGTCTTTCTGTTGCAGAAGGACCATAGGCAGTCCTTCACAATGCTGCACATTTATAAAGCGACCAGGCCAACCCGCTTGGGGATCTAGCGGAGACTCGAACCGACAAACTCACGCTTGGGAGCCAGGCATCCCACTGTTAAACATGTTTATGGTGATACATGTATTGATGATGGTGGAAATGATGGTGATAGTGTACTTACTCTGGTTCAGAATATGTTTTATAGATTCCAAGCTCAGTGAGTCATAGAGAGGTGTGGTTATGACAGACATGGAGGCACAGGCTTGATCCACTATGGCCCACTGCAAAACATACATACAGATAATCATGTGCCAATCTTATGAAGAACCAAACTGTTACAAAAAGTCAATATTGCTTGCTAGATAGTAACTACTTCAAGATGCTGCTTTATTAAAAAACATACGTGAGATCCTTTGACTTTCACACCAATTTGAGTGATACTTGTGAGCCCTCATGCATACAGTGGTCGCAGGTAAAGACAGCACCCAGTGAAACAAATTGGGAAACAGTTTTTAGAAAGGGTCCAAGGGAGGTTGCGGCCAATATATATGTTGGGCCTGTTCAGTAAATAGAACTGGAAGGGTTCTGCATCAGGTAAGTGATTTACAGTATGCCCTGGCAACTGAATGGAAATTGGGCATGCGGTCGTGTAAAATGATCCGTATGTACGGACATTTAGTACACAAATTCTTTGTCTTTACTACTACTACTACTACTATGTTTAATTGTTTGTGGTACTTACTTCAGGTCTGTTACTTGAGAAGATACCAACAACGCTGAACTGACCAGGACGCACGCCTTTCGCCATAATACCATATGCCACGTGCCGCGAGCGTAAATGAACCTGTAACATTGAGCATCCTGTGAATTTACAGTGGTTACAACATAAACGAAATGTTAAACGCCTTGAAAGCAATGCAACTTCCAATAGTATTAACAGTGTAAATTCATTAAGATGGAATATCAATGAGACTTTTGAAGTCAAACATTTTCTGTATACCCTGCATGGCAGCATATATACTGTAAATCACTTAAATATGGCGTGAACATTATATAGCGTAATTATGGTACTGCCCTGGATAGCGTGATCTAAGTATAGCGATGAACGGAAACAGCAGCAGGAAGTATTTAATAAAGAAGGGTATTGTACAATAGCGCATATGGGCAGAGCGCTATTATCGCTATCTTATTGTTCCCGCTATACTTAAGTGATTTACAGTATTCAAAATAAAGTTGATGCTACCCAAAGAGATACTCGCTCTTTCTTTGATGAACATTATAGTGTTTGCTTAAAATGTTCACCAAAGTGAAATTAGTGTGCAAGCAAGCTTTCCATTGATGATGCTCACGTCACAATCAAGAGCTCATGTTTGAATAAATACTGTAAATCACTTAAATATGGCGTGAACATTATATAGCGCATTTACGTTACTGCCCTGGATAGCGTGATCTAAATATAGCGGTGAACGGGAACAGCAGCAGCAAGTTCAATTAAAAATATAATAAAAAAGGGAATTTCACAATAGCGCATATGGGCAGAGCGCTCTTATCGCTATCTTATTGCTCCCGCTATACATAAGTGATTTACAGTACTTATTCTTGGTCTTTAAACACAAACGTGTGGACACCCCCTTAACCCTTATGCTGCTGGTGGCTAACTTTGCCAGAACAAAATCATGCAAAAAACTGAGAAATGACTGAACCCCTGGCATATGGGTACTCATCTGAGAGTGCTCGGTGAGAGCTTTCTAATGAATACCAACATGACAGGGTTAAGATTTTTTCAAAAATGTTTGCATCCTTGTGCTTTAGACAAAAGTAGCCTTAGCATTGGAAGGGTTAAGGTACAGCATGGCACCATTGTTCTCTTTTTAATCGGCTGCAGACGGGGTGCAGCCGTCTCAACCGCAGACAACCCACTTCCAAACAAGGGGGTGTTTTATCAACCTTAACCACATTTATGCCTGTGAGCCCAAACATTGACCTGGTTATTTTAGTTATAGCATTGTGTGATCAGAGCAATTATAAACATATTAGAAAGCGAACTGTTGGTCGAAAACTAACGACAACTGTATGAGAACTGTGAATGAATGAATCAAAGAACATTTCTTCTCCGCGCCCTATTATGGCACAGCCAAACTTAAGTTTATTTTTGTCACAAACAACATCATTCTTACTATTTTATATTAAAATCTATTGCATCACAGACATTTGGAGTGATTAAATATCAAATGAGAAAAGCGATTTAGGAGAAACGGTCCACGATGTGCACATCCCAGACAGATAGGTCACTCGCGATGGCAACTTGGAGGGTAATAGACATGCAACATTTGGTTTACTGTTGCATAAAACAGAGGCCAGTGCCTGCCAGTGGCAACACTAGATAGCAACACTAATCTAATACACACGTGTACCGTTTTGTAAATCTAAGATAAACAGCAACTTGAAATTCTAGTTAACGTATCATGTATTTTACACTACTGTGCACAGGCATACCACAATCGTGACTAGTGAGACATTCGTGTATAGAATCACATACAGTGCCAGCATTTAATTCCTGCACTAAATGCCCGGGCATAGTTCACAACTAGAAGCTCGATTGCCACGCAGTTTCCTGGGCACAGATGCATGTGTGACATCACGACTGAACTTAGCTTTGTTTCACAAGCTATGTGTGTCAATGATGCGCTTTGCTAATTTGTTAAATTGTTGTCCATGAGTGTTTTTTCAACCAGGCATTGGCAGACGTCCGGTCGACTTGTGCAGGAATTAAATGTCTGCACTGTAGCACGTCCAGTAACAGGGCAGTTATAATGCAAATGGTGACCGAGTAAGTTATTACAGTGCACTTGGTAACTTCAGGCATGAACTGTATAGATATGACAGCATAATGTGAGTTTATTATGTGGTTTGCCCCTAGGTAATCCCTAGGAATGTCGGATTACACTCTCTATGCCCCCACTGAAGCACCTTAAGCTTATCCAATCTTACCTGTTTGTATGTCTGCCATTCATAGTCTCCGTTGGGGCCACTTCGAGAACCCAAGCACGGCCTGTTACCTGTTGAATAGAGTATATATATACTAGTATACAATATATATATATATATATATATATATATATATATATATATATATATATATATATATACAATATATATATATATATATATATATATATATATATATATATATATATATATATATATATATATATATATATATATATATATATATATATATATATGGTTCTAGGACAATATTGTCCCGGATAATACCCCCCCCCCCCCCCAAATAGTAAAACATTCTCAAAGAACCTCTGTAATGGTGATCGAGTAAGTGAAAGAATAGTTTAGAGGTCCTGGCCGCGAACAATATATGGCATATGATTGGAGGGGGTATTCTGCTCTAGAATTTAAACTATTGAGATTCGCAGTTTTTAAAGAATTCAAACGTTGGTGGGGGGGGGGGGGGGGGTACGAACTGCTTAGGTAATTCAAAATTCTGGCACCTCCCAGCCCCTTCCATCCAAAATTCAGAATTCGTGGGGGGCGGAGGGATGATTTAGAATTCAACCTCCTTTAAAAATGTTCCGTTGCTACCCCCACACTTTTAAATGGTACAGCAACTCTTGAAGCATATACAGCAGGTTATAAGGTACCACATAAGCTACTCTTATGATGCCACTTATAGCACAAGTGCAGGCGGTACATTTATACCATATGCTGCCAAGAGATAGCGCCACCCTTTAAAGAAGTATCAGGCAATTTTCTTGCACCTGCATAACGCTCTCCCCTCAAGAATGCCTGGCTGACTGTGGAAACCTCCTCATGTAGGTGCGCTAATAAACCGTCGTTAGCTAGGGGTGAACCTCGTACCTCTTCCTACAACAAAGAAAACAAGTTTTCGATCAATTAACTTCTTAGATTATGAAACTTAGATACGATATTTCAAATCTAGACATTAAAATTCTAGAAAATAAGATTGCTGGACCATACCTTCCATATATCTTATTTAAAATCGGATACAATCAAAAAGGATGTTCAAAAACATACAATATTTCAATGAAATTTAATTACAACATTATTACGGAGGTGCAAAATAAATGAGAAACAGCTTTAAATGAGTATATACCATACAAGAAGATATAAGATTCATTTAGATCCATACATAATATGGATGAAGGATACTTCTACAAATATGTACAATATAAAATGATACACTATCGAACACTAGAAACTATCGAACATGCATTCATAGAAATAAAATGGCAAAGAAAATATGGGCTAGTGTTGAAAAATGGTTACAGCAGCACATTGAAAAGAATATAAAAATCTCAGACATACAATATACAAAGGAATTTCGTAGATAAAACAATATTAGCAACCAAAATGGTCATATATAGAAATCGTCAAAAAGATAAAATTTATCACATAGAAGAAGTTAAAACACTTCTTAGACAACAGGTGTTAATAGAAGAATATGATGCAAGTGTAAGAGGGAGACATAATGAATTTTTAGACGTATGGGAAAGGGCATATGCCCTGATACTCTAACACTTATAAATTAGCTTATATTTATGTGATTTTTTTGAAGGGTCGTAATAGTAATAGGAGGTATATTGCATATTGTATGTATATATTTTAAAAATCAAATGTATGTATATTATGATACGGACAATGATGTATGTATGAAATTATCTAAAATGATGAAATAAAAAACAGCAGGTGCGAAATTTAAAAAAGTTTTCGATCATGCACTATAGATAGGAAAGGTGGCGTATGCAAAGTGATAGCGGAATTGGGTACAGAAGTATGTGGAGATGTGTTAACGGTTGTGGACTTTCTTCTATCGTAAGATCTTGATGCCGATCAAATTCTCAAAAATAGACTACATTAAGCCAGCGCGAATAGTAGGTGTAAACCGTCTACCTTTATTCGCACATAGGCACTGTTCAGAATTAATAATTGTTATTCCCGCTTTGAAAATATGCAATACAGCAAACAAGAGAGACAATGTTGTGTCAAATTGGAGGTTCTCTGATTGAAATGTCTTGCTTTAATGAATTGTTCATACCATATTGATATAGTTCTTCTGCCAGTATCTTTAGTAGGTGATGATCTGAGTTGTATGTGTTAACTACAGTGCAGACATTAAATTCCTGCACCAGTCGACCAGAAGTCTGCCGGTGCCTGGGTGTACAAACACCCGGAGATAACATGCCAATGAAATAAGCCAAACACATTAATGACCCACCTAGTTTGCAAATCAAACCTACATTCAATTGTGAGGTCATTTATGCATCCATGAAAAGGAAACTGGATATTAACCGAGTGTGCAGTTGTGTATTATGCCCGGACTGGCCAGGCATTTAGTGCAGGAACTAAATGTCGGCACTGTACTATAGCCGGGGTCATCTTCTGGTCGGAGTAGATATGATTAATGATAGTTTCATTATCTGTTGTTGGCTGGTCAACATGTTTTGTGTGGGTTAGCTGTTAGGAGTTATTATCATGGTAATTAAAACCCATATTTTGGATCCCTGGCCGATAGCCTAATAGGCACGTTATATACACGTATCATGCAATTTTAACAATATAAAAGTCGGTGTAACATAATGGCGAACCCACGGAAGCAGTTCCGGTTTCAATAAACATAGTAAAGCACAATATGTACGATGATAACTTACCGGTGTAAATGGAACGATTCTGCTTAGTATCTCTAATGTTCCATTCTGTAACGGAATGTACACACATTGAACTCAAACATATTCACGTCACGATATTCAAATAAATCCAAGAAGAATTTTCGTTTCCTGGTGAACATTTTGATAATCGATAGTCCCACCAGTTGAAAATAGAAACTGCAAAAATCGCTTGAGAAGTTTGGTTTTACCAGGAACTTTATATTTGAAAGGGACCAGAAAGGAGGCTGAAATATATGCCAACTCTAGAACCAGCTGCATAGCTGACAACAGTTCCGCAGCATGTAATAGACTGACTTGTTAGTGCTTGTTTCAATTAGAACACTGCTACACAGGCAAGATATGTAATTGGGTATGAATTTACAAAGGCGTATAATGTGTAACATACTGTAATTGCAATGCGCATGCACTGTGATGGGTGCTATGGAATAGCAATTCATGTATCCATTGAGATTACAGTTAACACTATGATATTGCAATTGAACCTACAAGTGCAATAAGGAGTATCACCCCTTAATCTTCCCTGTAAACACTTGGGTTCGGCCTGAATTGTAAAAGGATCAGTAGTTTCACCAACAATAAAAATGGTTTTATCTGATTTATCCAATATATAAAACATAGTGCTGTGTGGATTTTACTATAAATATGACCGTAAATTGAAATATTCCTACAGAAGTAGGAGGGTTACTTGGGGGTATGACAGATACTTCAAAATCATGGTTAACAAGTCTACTGTACATTCATAATACTATTACTGCCCTTCAATGAAAAGGAAGAGAGTAATTGGCCATAGCTGTCAATGTTTAACCAAGGCTACGCTAACAAAATGGCCGCCACTCAATAAGGCCAGTCTGTTGTAAACACACTTCACTTTAAAAAATTCAGAATCAACAAAATATTCTTAAGTCATGCACAAAAATTCCTTTAAAATTAGGATTACTAGGTCTGCTATCCTATTACTTTTTTTGAAAGCAACTAGACAATGAATGAAGGAGTATTTGAACCAAGTTTACAAGGAGGTTGAATTAAGCTCTCATCAAAAAAATGGCTGACTTTCCACAAACCCACCTGCATCCCTGATTTGAAAAATTCCTAAAAAATACTTAGCATGATTTGTTTGCTTCTTAAATCCTTTCATCTTCAAGACCATCATGCAAACTTTTCAATTAATGAAGATTTACACCATTATAAGAGGAAACACATTAAGAAAATGACCGACCATTTTAGATATTTTCATTCTAGCTGCTTGAATGTAGGTAGAACTCTATAACAGAGTCATTTGGACCAAACGTAACTAAGTTGTCTTTTCTTTTCTGCACAGTTATTTTTCTTTCAGGAAAAGTAATATTAATTATGTACTAGCCTAACAGATTGATTATATGGCTCCTGTGCTCCAAAAATGTATAAATAATCCGTTTTTAGGATGCTGCTTGAACAAGCATGTCTGTCAGTCAACTGGCCTTTG
>OZ012694.1:14743790-14746290 GCA_963942565.1 Maea johnstoni
ATAACTGCATATTGAATTAAGTTTTTGGTGAAGCTTAACCACATCAGAAGTATGATGCTTTGTTGAAAATATGTGAATTGAATTAAGTCAGAGAATATGTGCGTGTGTAATTCTTATGATGTAATCTAAAGTATATCCAGGTAGGTACATGTATGTGTGCACGTTCAGACGCATTCACAAGCTTCGTGGGTGATACTCAGAGGAGGCATTTTATCAATACCAACCTTAAAATGAAAAATCTTGGATATCGCTATAAAAACAACAAGACTGACCTGTGCTGCCCTCTATGCAGTAAGGATAGAGACGACATGAATCACCTGGCTGCTTGTGAATCATACGGACACATAAATAGCAGACTGAGATTGAGTGACCTATATAGCAATGGAACTGATGACATTTGCAGAGCGACTGAGGCAATAAGAGAAAGAATGGAATATAGAGAGACCCAACTCCTGGCAAAGCAGTGAGACTCCGGAAATATGAGAAGGGAAGAAAGAAAGAAAGGAAAAAACCTCTATTCTACTCACCTCTCCCTTCTTATTTGCCACGTTACAATCCAGTTCTGGGATATCTACCAATTTGACCAGTGCATTCGGCATTGGCATTCCAATGTTCCCTGAAACATCAAACGAAACCCTGCATGATTAACGTCGAAATGAGGACTGTAATGTAAGTATTCACTGTGTGCTTGTTTTCAAATACGACCTAGTGCGCACACTGCAGTTCAAGCACGTCCAACCTCAAACACAATTGAGAAAAGGAAATTAGTGGCACCATTCGAATATACTCCTCGCCATTTTATGAGAGATTTTTCATATTTCGTTACCTTGACAAAGGGGTAATACAATGTCTCAATCTCTACCCCCCCCCCCTTATTTCCTTAAAACACACATATACTGATACATACATATATACATAAATACATACATACATACGTACATGTAAGTATATATATATATATATATATATATATATATATATATATATATATATATATATATATATATATATGTATATACTAGATATCGCCTACCATATGATAAGTCCATTGGATGTGTCGCTAGCACTGCCACAGCAGCCTCTGGTGGTCCATGGAGTTCAAATATCTAGAAAAGTGAGCGGGGTACTTTATCACTGATACATTATCAATTAGCTACAACTGCAGTGTTTGTTTTCCATATACTAATTTACATTTTCGGCAAACGTTATTCTTATCACAACTATTGGTTAAGCGTAATTTCAAAACCAAGTTTTTATTGTCAAACTTGTATCAACATCAATGTCATAATAGCAGTTTACATGTCAATGTTCTTTTTATTAGGATAAGCAAATATGTGACCATACTAGTATCCCCGAAATAAAGAAATCCCTGTATGTGGTTACATCCTTATGATATTTACTCTTTTCTATTTCGCAATATCAAATATTAAATTACTGTCATCATTAACATTACTCTGTTAATCATGCATACATCAGATACGTGGATATTCAACATTTTCTATAGCAGTATGGAATGAATATATGAATTTCATTATAGATAAAGACGAACCGACAGGGAAGAATGGAAAGGCATCTAGGAAAGTTAACGTTTTCTAAAAAAGTGTTGAATACAAATATATGCAGTACTGTAAATCACTTAAGTATGGCGGGAACAATAAGATAGCGATAATAGCGCTCTGCCCATATGCGCTAATATACAATCCCCGCCTTTATTAAATTCTTAATTGAACTTGCTGTTGCTGTTCCCCTTCACCGCTATACTTAGATCACGCTAGCCATGGCAGTACCGTAATTGCGCTATATAATATTCACGCCATATTTAAGTGATTTACAGTATTTAATTTAAAAAACCAGTATCCACAGGATAGCATTTGGTACTCACTGGGCAGTCTTGGATGCATTTCATGGCTGTGAGGATTTTGCTTGAGCTTGCACCGCTCCCTGTCATTATGGCCCTGACACGGCCCCCGAGGAAGGCCCGTGCATAACCGAACAGAATGTCGTTCAACACGTACTCTCTGCTTATTATGATGTGCCTAGCGGGAAAGGAATTCTAGAAATATACTATTCGAATGCAACGTGTTTTTGTGCGTTTGTGTGACATTGTGCTCTGGGCAGAAAAACGTATATATATACATATATATATGTATATATATACATATATATGTATATATATCTATCTATCTATCTATATCTATCTATCTATCTATCTATCTATCTACATATATATATTATATATATATATATATATATATATATATATATATATATATATATATATATATATATATATATATATATATATATATATATATATATATATATATATATACCAGAAAAATACCCATCCAGCGGACAGTAACCATGAAATTTCTTTTAAAGGCAAAACCATCAGAGCACCTAGATATTCCTGCGAACACACACTCAGGGCTACCGAACTTATATATCAACAATTCATGAAGCTTGGCAAATAGATATACCGTTGATGAATAAAATATCA
>OZ012694.1:14751290-14778790 GCA_963942565.1 Maea johnstoni
CATCTGAATCTGCATGGAATCGAAAATAAAATGTATAGAATTATATCAATGAAGAAGATGATGACAAGGATGATAATGATGATCACCAATATAATAGTAATGAAAATGATAATGATTATAATAATAATAATAATAATAGGAATGATGATAATAATTATGATAACAAGGATGATGATGATGGTTACAACAACAACAACAATAATATTAATGATGGTGATGATGATGATACTACTACTACTACTACTACTACTACTACTACTACTACTACTACTACTAATTATAATAATGATAACAATGATAAAAATAATAGAGATAATAATAACAATAATAATAACGATGCTAATAATGATATATAAATGAAGGAAACCAAGTTTGTATACATCCACCACAGGTTAAGATAGTGTTGTATGGAAATGTGTATTCTTTTCTGTCTTTGAGATTTTCATTGCATTAAGGTACTTCAGTACAGCGTAGCCCCACTAGTCTTCTTTTAAATCGGCCAATATATAGCGATATGTCTTACCCTAGCACATGCCTCCGACATGTATATATATATATATATATATATATATATATATATATATATATATATATATATATATATATATATATATATATATATATATATATAAATAAATATATATATATATATATATATATATATATATATATATATATATATATATATATATATATATATATATATATATATATATATGATAGAGGTTAATTAGCCCTTCAGCAGATATGCCTGCAAAGTTTACCTCTATGAAATGTAGCTCCAAAATCGATAGAATAACTCACAGCTCACTGTATCTATCTTATGTTAACAGCCCGCGCTCTGGCGGTAGACTCCGTAATTAATATGACTGTAATAGTTGGTAATGAAATACACCCTAGGCAAGAACAAAAAAAGCAAAGGCATGATCTTGCATTTTATGATAACATCATTACTCCCGCCACAAATATCAAGGCCTGGTTCTGGGTTTCTATTAGCTAGATCGGACTTGGAAACAAACTCAAGCTTGTTTGTTACTGTAATAGGGCAAATTATTCGCGCTTCCGAAAAAAATCAAAAGCTAAGTGTCAATTGATCATGTACATTCCACCGCATTCTATTTACATCTCACGGCATCTTTTGCTCCCTTGTGTGAAATTTATTTCCACAGAATGCGCGCTTTAATAGCTAATTGTTTCCAAAGTAAAGATAGAATTTTAAAGTTTCAAATTTATTTTTGACGACAATCGCAATAAACACATTTGTTAACGGGCAGTATTTGCCCACAAATACAAATGTTTCTCCCGCTAGGAGAATGGAAATTTGGGAATTGAAGGAATGTCATTCAGTAAGTGAACGCCTGAAGTAATAACAGAAACGAATAATATATATATATATATATATATATATATATATATATATATATATATATATATATATATATATATATATATATATATATATATATATATATATATATAAATATATATATATATATATATATATATATATATATATATATATATGTATATATATATATATATATATATATATATATATATATATATATATATATATATATATATATATATATATATATATATATATATAATTCTCCTTCAGAACAGTTGTACGGATTCGTTCAGCTGTGAGGGAACTATAAATGGCCTTCATGTCTACACCTTTAACGCGACCAGGCTTACGAGCTAATGGACATCCAATGAACTCAGACGGGGCATGTGAGAATGTTGCCAGTGACTTGGGGTTAGGAGTTGGTTCGGTGTTTTTTCTCCACCTGCAACATGCTAGTCAACATTTAGCATATATATGGCAGAATAAGTTACAACGATCGAATGAATGAACTGAATGAACGTACATGCAACAGCGTGATTCATTTAATTGAATGAATCACGCTGTCCCGAATACCCACCGGATTTGTCGATTGTACAAAAGAGTCCATATCCAAAATCTCGGGTGTTTGCCATTTTTCCCCGTTCGTGTTTTAAATTTTGTTCGGTATAATAAAACACAAATGCCACCCATGTGGGGGAGAAAGAATTGTCACACTCGGACTACGCCCTCGGGCGACAATCCTCTCTCGGTGCATTCGTTCCTGTTGTACACCCCACAGGGATGTCATATTTGTATAATGACAAACATGAACTAATGCAGTAAAGATAGTGTGCCTTGAACGACGTTTAACCTTCTGATGAAAGTCTACAATAGTTGTTTAGTAGTGGGACGTGTGGTTCCCAAGTACGCAATCTGGGGATTGGAACTCTGCTGTGACCCCCAGAGTGAGATTGCATACTTTTGCAACTAAATTCCCCCAAATTGGAACTTCTCAAGAATACATTTCCCCAGTTCTTGGTTTCAATATTTTTGAGATATGACATACACAGATGGAAGTGACAGAAGGTAGTTTAAAGACAAGTAGTTTCATTCTGTGTGTGGTAATAACGTTTTAACAGCTTTAAGGAGAATTTTTGGGATTGAACCAGAGAAAAGCGCTAGAGTAACGAACCAAATGTTTTCAATCTGAAATCTCAAATGTAACAAAACAATAATGAGGATATCTTCATATAATCTTCATATATTCTTTGGCTCCTCGCTAGAGATGTACTTAGAGAAAGCTGGTGAGTGTCTGTTGGTCTGTTTACTTAAAAATGCGATTTTTTTCATTATTCCAAATAACATGCAGGAAAACAGTATATTACTAACTTACCAAGGCAGCTCTTTCTACCATAAGGGAAAGGGGAAGATAACTGGCATAAATATCGTCACGGCAAAGCTTTATTTTCTGAAACAACATAATAGGAAATAGGTTTGAATATATTGATAGACTGATTGTTTGATTGACTGATTTGTTGGTGGACGTAAAGTAATAGGTGGAATCCAGACAACTGTGATAAAAAACGTTATAGTTCAAGAACGAAAGCTTGCATGTAATTTTATATTTGTATATATATATATATATATATATATATATATATATATATATATATATATATATATATATATATATATATATATATATGTATATGTATATATATATATATATATAAATGTATATATATATATATATATATACATATATATATATATATATATATATATATATATATATATATATATATATATATATATATATATATATATATATATATATATATATATATATAAATATATATGTATGTATATATATATATATACATATATATATATATATATATATATATATATATATATATATATATATATATATATATATATATATATATATATATATATATATATGTATATATATATATATATATATATATATATATATATATATATATATACATATATATATATATATATATATATATATATATGTATATATATATATATATATATATATATGTATATATATATATATATATATATATATATATATATATATATATATATATATATATATATATATATATATATACATATATATATACATATGTGGGTGTGGGTGTACGTGTTTGTATGTGTGTGAAGTCTGCTCCAGGTACTTACCAAAGATTGACAGTACTTCATTAATCCAGAACAGCCCGCTATAACGTTCCTATGTGTGAATACAATTCCTTTCTGTTGTTCTGGATTATAATTGAATAGCAAGCGTTATACATCCAAAGTTCATTAGTCGATGTAGAATAAGAATCAAATTGGTATACAGGACCAGGAATATTGGTCAAAATACTTAAACGATGATATTACTTTTTAGACAGTGACCAAGGGTTTTAAAAATATCAAGACTACATGTATAACTCCATCAGTATACCAACATTTCAACAATTTTAAGTTCAAGTTACACAGGAGAACGGTGCACAAAAAAATGTTATCTAAAACGGGAATATCAGAAACTGCAAACTGTCCGTTCTTCAAAACAGAAACAGAAACAATTGAACTTATCTATATTGAGTGTGTTAATGTAAAAAATCTGTGGAAGGTAGCGGAAGACTGGGTTAGGATGATTTATGATGCCCATTTCAAAATAATCTTCGGAAAAAAACAATAGTCCAGCTAAACAATTAATCATTTTGAGTGTCAAGAATATATTCAAAAAGAGCAAACAGGAAAAAGAATGACTCTAGGTGATTTAAAAGGGTGTTTACTGAAAAGTCTAAACATAACAAGATTACATGAAATTATGATCAGAAATGGGGACATTTTAGATCAAGTATGGAACACCTTTTGATTGACCTTAGAGAAGACAGCAACACAAAAAATAGCTGGTACCTATCATGATATCATACCATACGCTATTGGTGTACTATCCATATACAGGCCATACCTAAGTATCATACAGCACGGTGAAAATAACAACTTTCACTAAAATAGGTGAAATGACTATGCAGAAATAAAAATCCTGTTGCACACGTGTGCAATTTGAAATTTAAAGAAATAAAATATATTGGTATCATTTCATAATATACTCAGCATCTAGTTTGCCCAAGATATGTACATCAAATATGTATATAACTGTGCCTATATGGTGTACCACTTTGACATAAATTGTTTTTATGGTATGTGATGCCTTGCTATACTACTTCTTCATTAATCTTACTATGAATAATTAACGTTTTTTCAAGGTAAATCATACGTTATTCCATTACCAACTTTTACAGTCATTTCTATTATGGTGTCTGACGCTAGGGCAATGGTGTTAATCAGAGTTAACCACGCCAACCTAGAAAAATGTTGTTCGAGAAATACCAACTTCAAAGCGACGAAAATTAGGCCAAAAAGCATTCTTATCTCACATGTTTATATTTGCAATTCATTCATGTAATATAAAGTTAAGGAACATGAATCATAGTAAAGCGCCCCTAGTAAATATTCTAAGAAAAAGAAAATACCCTTTTGAAGTTATCATTAATGTAGTGCCAAATCCTACATCATTGTGCAATTTAAAAAAGAGCTTTACCGAAATAACCTGTAGATGGAGCGACTTTACCCATTGTAAAGAGTAGAGTAGCTCAATATTATCCCTTAAATCAAAACTCGAGGAAGGAGACCACTTATTAAAAAATAGTTTTAGAATGGGCACAATCCAACGAACCACACTGGAAAGTTTCAATGAAATAAATATTAGAAGTGTATGCGAGCCATTGATTGTAATGATGGAGCAAACGTCTTTGGTAGTCTTGCAAAATCACACTCTAATACAACAATTCTTCAATGAAAATGGAAGCAGGTCGACTTTCAGTAATCACCTTTTTTCTATTGAATCTGATGCAGCGGAGGATGCATAGTTTCACGTCTCGGGTGCGCTTTCTGTCACCTCTATATATTTGTCAGAATTTAGGTTTAAATCTGTGTTTCAAGGCCTTTTCTTGTTTTGTAAATGAAGGGAACCGTAACCACAAAACAGTAGTTTTATAAGTGAAAAAGGAAGTGTATGAATCGTTTTCTATCTAATTGTTTTTGATTGGAAAACATTTCTAAGTATATTAAGACACAATATCAAAGTGAAACGGTCTACTTTTCTTAATAGAATCCTCAGAAATGAATTTCCAACAAATGTATATGTACATTTTAGATTAGCACTTGGGATGTAAGATCTCGAGCCTGCTACGTCATATGGAGCATGTGCATTGTGCATTGTCCGGAAAGTTGACAATGCAATGTTGAATTAGTAACACAATATCATATGTACTACTATCACGTGTACAGCAATATCACCAACGCTTTCATTACCTTTTTCTTCGGAGTAGCAGATTGTATAGACATCTGATGGCTTGGGTGCCTATAAACGATTTGCAATATAAGATATGTAAGAAATATTTGCTTTGTACATATTGTTATTTGTGTTTTATATTTGTACTGTTAGCATTTGTATGATGTCCTGTAATCTTCTTGATTTTGGACAATAAAATTGAATTGAATTGAATTGAATTAAAATTGAGTTGAATTGGTATTCAGAATCCAAGGGAGTCTTGAAACTAAGAGCGCATACTTGAGAGCCAGGTGCATTACAATTAGGTCTCAGAGGACTACCTAGTGATGATTGACGATGCTTTTTATTGTCAATTTAAAAAAAATGAATTATGGCAACACATGTAAAATCAATGCCACTTTCGGAAATATGATCTTCAATACTCACAACATACAGTAACCTGAATAAAAGTTGTCATATTAGGTATAATAGGTATATTATTGGATAAATAAGACGAATTTACCATTTCCTATTTCAGATACGATCATATGTGATTCCTTAACACTAATTAATGTTACCGTGTGTCAACACTAAATGAAGGTATTGACTACTTCTGGTTAAATACATGTATATTGAAACATGATGAATATCTATAAAGAAACGATTCTTACCACCGAATCATGAGGGTTCTCTTTCCCAAGTTTCTGCAAATAGCAAAATAAAAAAAATCGTGAAATTCTCAACATGTTTGACAAGAGGGTATACTCTGCACTATCCTTTACCACACGATACAATGCCAGATTACAAATCAGACCTAAAACACTTGCAAGTGGATGAAACTCCTAACTGAGATGCACATGTATTTAAATTGACAGACTTTTCTAACCATTGTACATATCAAGTTTCTCGTTTTGGGGATTCGAACCTGGGCATTAGTGAGACACCGCCTTAGACCACTCGGCAGCCAGGACGGGCCCCTCTAAGGTTTGGGTACAGTGCCGATATTTGATCCCTGCACTAAATGCCTGAGCAACCTGGGCATAATACACGACCACTCGTCAGGCTGTCACAACATTTCCAGGGCATGGGTGCATGGATGATCTCACAAATGGACGTGGCGTTGATTCGCAAGTTACATGGGTCATTGATGAGCTTGGCCTATTTATTAACATGTTACCTATGTGTGTTTCTACAACCAGGCACTGGCAGATGACCGGTCGACTGGTGCAGGAATTAAATGTCTGTACTGTATGTTATTGGAATGCTGGTATTTAGAATGACCTAAGGCTCTTCCAGAATAAAGGTGGTTGGGGACGCTCTGATTTTCAACCACCAATGATTACTATTTTTACAATGATTTGAATTTTTAGAGAATCCCCCACCAGCGCCTTTCTTTCACATATTGACCCCATATAAATTGTTTTAAGCAATTTAACCCTACCTACGATGATTTCGAAATTTTAAAGCATCCCCAATTCATTTTTAAATAGATAGTACCATATAAATCCTTTCATTGAATGCAATTTTCATTTGCTTGCTTTCATTAATCTGGGCAAGACGGTGGACACCGCGAAAGTTGAAGATGCATGGATGGCCTTACAACTGAACGTAGCTTTCATTCGCAAGCTACGCGGCAGTTGGCATTAATGTGCTTGTCCTATCTTCCTGACATGTCATTCATGTGGGTTTGTACAACCAGGCACAGACGTCCGGTCGACTGGTGCAAGAATTAAATGCCTGTACTGTACTTGTATACCAGGCCAATTCTATCAATTACGGTAGTTAGCGGGAGATTGGGCATCGTCACATATTCCTTCGTTATGCTTGATTCAAGATGTGATTATTCAAATAGGTTTGTTCAAAGTAAAATGCAGATAAGCCATCTAAGACCTCACCAATCCACCAGTTGTATTCTGGTCAAGATAATGAGGCACACATATGCATAACCCACCAAGATGTGTACTAAAGCTATTCATAGCTGTGACGTCATGGGCGTGCGATGGTATCTTTCCAGACATGCAATTGTGTAAAACGTTCTGTCTGCCAGTACATTTTGTACAGGAATTAAATGTGTTTACTGTTTGGGGAGAATCACTTTGAAAGCAGAAGCGGTACTCTTGTGCTGCTGGTGGTTAATTTGGCCGATGCAAAAACATGAAAAAAGACAGAAACCATGGCACATGGGTACTCATCTGAAAGTACTCAGGAAGAGCTTTCCAATGAATACCAACATGAGAGGGTTTAAATGGTTTTCAGAAATCTTTGCGTTCTTGTGCATTAGGCTAAAGTAGCCTCAGCATTGGAAGGGTAATTACATACCTCGAGATCTGCTAACGTGATGATCACAACATTTCTGTATTTTCTTGCAATCTCTGTATCGTATCCATGCATGCAGATTATGTAGCGAAGTGTTTTGACTGCCTTCGATACTTTTAGAACTGATGTAACCCGCTTAGACGAGTCGCAGAAAACTATGCTCGCTTCGGCTGAAATAGAAAAAGCAAATGGTATTTGTCTTTGTGTCCTACGGATTCCCGTGTTCCATCTTAATCTTGGTCATCTAAGATCTTAATTAACTATTATTTTGAAACTTAGCTTAGCAAAAACCTTTAAAAAATGACTGAATGCTCTTTCCTTATATTATTAGTATTCAGAGGAAGTGTGTAGGAAGGTAGGGGTCGAAGCTAGATAAAGAACGTGCATTGTACAGGGGCGGAGCCTAGTGTGTTACGTAATTTGGCGGAATAGAAGTGATGTAGAAGCCTGCCACCCAAGCGAGATATAGAAGAGAAGATCGTACAGGTCTTCACTTTTTACCGATCGTAATTTTTACGAATCAAGGATATCAATTAGATGATTTTACTTATTAAACAATTATGATATGTATTGCCGTGTTGTCAGTGATGTAATTTGGCATAACTCCCGAGTCCGACCTTTCAAGAACAGGGAGAAAACAAGTTGCTTGTTTATTCATTTATCTATTTTTTGTGTCAAGGTAATCTGACCTCGTCTAGCCATGGGATCGATGTTTAGACGAACTTTTGGCTGGCTATACCTATAGCCAAAGCACATCATAGAGAATGCATCGGTCATGTCCCGTAGTTCGAGTTGCACGGACTCTAAAAGGTAGAGCTGCACTCATTGCTCACGAACTCGAGTGGCTCGAGTACTGAAGCCAGGCGAGCCTAGCTCGAGCTGGAGTTTTCAACCCGTCGACTCGTCTATGTATTGAACACCAACCTAACACAGAACACCTAACAAACACCTTTTTATCAATGCTTATCATTGTCATGTCTACAATCCCAATGCATACAGGCAGCTTTGAGTGTTATATTGACCTTTGTACACCTTTAACATTGAAAATGTTAATAAAATCCATCATGAAGTATTTATCTCTCAATTGAAGAGCTGAATAATAAATATTTATTTAAAAAAACACACAACAAAACGCGTCCATGAGCTCATGAGTCAAAATGGTGGTGAGTTCATGAGTTGACCTCCCTCCGCGAGTGCAGCTCTAATAAAGGCTGACAGGACTTGGTATATGTTTACAGTATGTCGTTTCCAAGTGCACTGCACGCACTTGCTGAACATCTATGAGGCTAAAATAAATCATCTCTCTATTTGCACTTTTTTTTAGTAATTCTTCTTTTGAGTTTGAATAAGCAACAAACACAAGATATATAACAAATGTTTAAAACATAGAGCCGGCTTGTCAGTGCTTGGTGGGAATTGAATGTGCTTTTTAAAAGGTTACTGTAAAGATAATAACTAACCTGTGTACTAAAGTCAGCTTTAATGCATTTTAATGGAATCGGATGGGCAAGTGATTGTCATTAATCTAAGCATGGACCATTTTGAAACGCAATAATTGAAACTAAAAGAAGGCTTTGGTTCAGTAAAGTATACGTGCAGATCAACATTGATTATCAAATGCACTTTACCTTATTTACTTAAGGGTTTTAAGGGGTTCCGCGAATCACTCTTCAAAATCAAAAATAAGGAATTACCTGCAAAGAATTGTCTTCAGTTTTTGAGGCAAATCTACCTCTCTGTTAAGATGACATTACATCCTAATTGCTTTGACATCCAGTTGTGCTAAACACAGCACCTGTGAGTCAGTAAGCAGACCCTCTAAGGAATGGGGTCTATAGACAGAGCTTACTATGAATACCATTTTACTTCCTGTCATAAAGATAATAATTTCGAAATGTATGTATGCATCAAAGAAGGTTGGCCTTAACTTATGACTGAGCGTAACACATTTGTGTTTACCTTGTTAACCCTTCCAATGCTAAGGCTACATTCGTCCAAATCACAAGGATGCAAAGATTTTTGAAAATCATCTAAACCCTGTCATGTTGGTATTCATTTGAAAGCTCTCGCTGAGTACTTTCAGATGAGTACCCATTTGCCAGGGTTTCAGTCATTTTCCAGATTTTTGCGAAATTTTGTATTTGTCGAATTAGTTACCAGCAGCATAAAGGTTAATGGTACTTTTTATGGGGAGAGCTTCTGGCAAAGCCCTTGGAAATGGTTTGGTTTGACTATCGTATGCCCTAGCATTGTCTAGGGCGTAATAATCCTCACACACTATCAAGAGTCAACATGTTGTACTGCATAACTGGTTAATGTGGCGTGGTTTTGAATTTGGCGTTTTTTGGCGAATGCCCGTCAACGCCAAATTAAAGATATAAAAAGACATAAAAAATATACACAAAGATGGCGTTGTTCTGACTGCTCCAGACGCCAAAATAAATACAGGGAAAATACTTTTTTGAAAAAAAAACGCCAACTTAAGTACACGCCAAATTAACCAGTTATACAGTATCTACTCACTTTCGTATAAAATGTGTTTCAGCATCTTTGGTCGTAATGTATCATAGAGCGGTGTTGTTATGATGGACATGGACGCGCAGGCTTGGTCCATTATGATCCACTGTGACAGAAACAGCATAAGGGAATCAATTCATCAGCATTAGGGACACACATCATACTCATACCATCAATAGAATAGTATTAAAAACAACTAGAACAGCAACAACTACAACAACACTAATAATAATAATAATAATGATAATAATAATGATAATAATAATGATAATATAATGATAATAATAATAGTAATAACATCATTAATGATAATAACAATAATAATGATAATAATACAAATAATGATACTACTACTACTGCTATTAATAATAATAATGATACTAACTTTAATGATAATTATAAAACAAAGTAATAATAATAATAATACTAATGATAATAATAATAATAAAAATAATAATAATAATAATAATAATAATAATAATAATAATAATAATACTAACAATAATAATAATAATGATGAGGATAATAATAATAATAATAATAATAATAATAATAATAATAATAATAATAATAATAATAGTAACAATGACAGAGAGGTTCATTACCTAGGGAATAATGCAAACCTGGCCAATATCTCCAACATCAGTGTGACACTTTTGTTATGCAAATTTACTATTGCCAATGCCCTACTATTCACCAGGCTCTTAAGCTGGCTTAGCCGGGCATGTGCAATCTCTTTATGCGTATCACCACTTCCTGTGTATACCACAGGGTTATTTCTTTCTCTGGTATGAGGATGACAATAATAATAATAATAATAATAATAATAATAATAATAATAATAATAATAATAATAATAATAATAATAATATTAATTATAATAATAATAATGATAGTAATTGACAATACAATCTTTGCAGACAACTTCATTATCAGTGGACAGATCTTGATGTTCAATACTTCCTTACACGTCTAATGAGGAAGTATTGGTCCTAATGGGGGTTGATAAGATCTTCAAAAAGATCATTTCAAGGTCATACTTTAGAAAAAGAACCACCTATTTAAGAAGAGGTTGTTATTTGATAAATGTTACTTTTGCCACGCTTAAATAATTACTAATGTTCAGTTTGAATAAGCTGTCCAAAAAAACCACAAAACAGGATAACTACATTCAGATACCGATTTAAATTACATCTCTTCAACCTATTCCATTCAAAAAGGTTGAATGCCTCTCTTTTTATAAATATGTTGATTACCGACCTGCTGTCACTGTATACAAAAGCTGTCATGAGTTGAAATTCCGTTATATGACCAAGCCTTATACAAGAAAACCACTGCTATGGTACTCAAAATGCAACCTCCTTACTATTAGCTGTTCCAATATACCATGAATAAATTGATCAAAAATGCATTTCATATTCAGGGCCCAAAGTTTGGAATGGCTTTACTGAAGCTATCAGATGTGCATAATCTTTTCCTTCCTTCAAGTCTCGATACATAAATGCTATATACTCACATATTTTGTGACGATTGGGGCCCTTTGGCTTTTTGCATACATACCAGTAAGACGATGACGACGATTGCTACTGCTGCTACCCTTCCTATTTACTAGTATTCTACTACTACTACTACTACTACTACTACTACTACTACTACTACTACCACCACCACCACCACCACCACCACCACCACCACCACCACTACTACTACTATTACTACTACGTATTTATTGATTTATCTTAGCAAATACATACTTCAGGACTATTACATGCATAAATGCCAACGACGTTGCTTGCTCCGGGTACTATACCCTTTTCCACAATGCCTGATGCTAAGTTTTTGATTCTCTCGTATACCTGGAAAAAAGCATTACCAACCAATATGAAGTAATGAGCATAATAGATTATTATAAATACTGATGTTACATAAAGTGCTTCTCAGGTAATACTTACTTTGTTAAACACTAGCCTGTCTGACAAGGAAGTATTAAATGTATTTCGATAATTCCATTAGGATTTTAAGCGATAATAAAGACAATATACTTCGTTATGCTAAGGTCAACGAAGTGAAGAAGACTCCACTGAATATCAAGGTAAGAACAGTTTCGGATATAAAAGCGTTCGAGCAGTGGTGTGTATGTATGTGTGTGTGTGTGTGTGAGAGAGAGAGAGAGAGAGAGAGAGAGAGAGAGAGAGAGAGAGAGAGAGAGAGAGAGAGTTCTATACTAACCTCGTTATAGGTCTGCCATTGGTATTCTTCAGTGTAATCTTTCCTTGATCCAAGGCATAGGCTATCTCCTGCTCAAAGAAAATAAATAGGAAAAGAAAAGAACTTAATGAGAAGCAGATTTCTGACACCAGCAAAGTAGACTCTTTACAAGATATTTGGTCCGAAAATAGTATTCATCATTTTTAACTGACAACAGTAGAGTATGTCACGTATTCTGGTTTGCGATAGCGCACCTGCGATACGAAAAAGCTATTAACTGTCAGATCTGTGGTTCTATTCCTCATATATGGAAGACAAATATGCACATATAAAAAGGTGCATATTCGACAATAACAACTACATAATAACTCATATGCAAAAGGAATTAAATTGGAAAGATGCAATGATAAAGTGGAATATATTATGGATCTAGATACTTTGAACAATTGCAGGCAAAGCCAACGTGTTCAAGTTTTGCAATTGTCAACTTGTCATGGTTTCTAGTAAACGCTCTGCTAGTCCCGTTAATAGAAAAGCATTGAAGTTCTCAAAAATACACAGGGGAGTATTCACGCATGCATGCACGCAAATATACGTACGTACGTACATATATTGTACACATACTTACATACATACATACATACATACAGTATTGCCACCCAGTTTTCTGGGCTTGGATGCATGGATGACTTCATAACTGTACATTGTACTTTGATTTGCAAGCTACGTGGGCTATTGATGTGCGTGGCCTATTTTCTGACGTCTTTACTGTATATACATACATACATACATACATACATACATACATGCATACGTACGTATATGAGCACAAAACGTGAGTGTATTATATGCACTTTATTATGATCTCACCAGAAAGCCGCAGTCCACGTTGAAATGCATGGCTGACCGTTTGAGCATCATCATACGTATACTCTAAGAGGCCATCTTTAGCAAGAACAGAACGTCGAACTCCAGTCTGGAAAGAAAAAAATACAAAATAAATCATGAACCCAACCAACATGTTAGAGAAGTTTGAGAACATAAAGAGATAAAACAGTGAAAGATTTGAAGTGATCAACAGGTATTTATAGACAAATATACTGTAATAAAAGAAATCTTTGAAAATGTTTGTAGATGTGTCATTTCCTCATATAGTTGACCATTGACTTAGGAAAGTTGGTAACAGATCACTTGTTTCGGCCCAATATTTCCCAATTAAAACAGATCCCTTAGCACATATTTCACGTTTCTGATACACAAAGTATTCTTGTTAGTTCTATTTGTGTATATAACTAAAGGGTGTTTTTAAGCAGCTATCCTCGCACTGTGGTTTTAACGGTCAATGTATAGTTTAAACATACTATTCCTATAATCCAGTTAAGCGTACGTTCCCATCAGTTCATAGTTTTATCACAGGCACAGAGCATCGTTTGTGTTCAAGAGTTTCAACACTCTCACATAATATGCATTTAGCACTAGAGTCTATATTCATTTTACAAAGTTCATATTGGGTAGGCACTCTATAATGTAAAATTCTGAATTGCATGTAACACATGTACATGTAAATGTTTGCTCCATACTTTACAATAAAAGCATTATCAAATTCTTCAATGGTAAAATTCAGATCTGATTTTCAACTCCACTTATTGCACATCACATTCAAAATACTGTTTTTATTCTTGTTAAACGTTGTGTAAAGTTTACTTACACATTTACTGTCTAGGTTTAGAGTGATGTTGAGGAAAGTGTTATAAGGTCTGCAAAGGTCTGTAGCTTTTAGAGTTCTCTGTATCAAACATGTCTAGATATGTTTTGGTTCAAAGTTGAAATGTTTCGTAACTAAGAAAACTAATATTTAAATGTAACATGTGTTCAAGATCTTCTTTAGGAATTTGTAACATGTCGTCATCAAGCACATCACCCACCAGGTATATACCTTCTTGCAGCCAGGCAACATTCATTATAATATTCAAATTATCATTAAACCAGAGAGGAATGCCTTTGATGTTTTCAACACTAATAGGTTGAATGCTACTTAAAATGCTTTTTATAGATTGTAGTACACTAGTCCAGAAAGGAGTATCTATTTTCACAGACACTTTGTCTATGTAAACAGGTCCAAAGCAATAGATTTATCTAATCCTCAAGAGTTTGGTAATTTAGTACATTTAGCATCACTTTCCATGAGGCATATGACCCCAGTAGATATATGAGCAGCGCCAAATATATATATATATATATATATATATATATATATATATATATATATATATATATATATATATATATATATATACTAGTATATATATATATATATATATATATATATATATATATATATATATACTAGTATATATATATATATATATATATATATATATATATATATATATATATATATATATATATATAAACGAATTAATCTCTTTAATACATTCATCACTGGGGCAGGGTAGAGGCAGGAGAAGGTGGATTATCTTTGATAAAACTAGATTCTTAATAACAGTGATAGCATCCCAAGTCCTAATTAATTTAGTCATGTCATAGAGTGTATTCCTTATATTAAGGTCTGTAATGTAATTGGTATCTTTTGAGTCGAAGACGATACCCGAAACTCCCAATATAGACGTCCACTCAAGACTGAACTGACCCTCCTATGTCAATCGCCTGGCTTTGCTAGCTCCACGTATGATCACCTTAGTTTTCTCCACATGTGTAGCTATAGCAGACACCACCCTGAACCATTAGAAAATGTCCAGAGCCCTTCTTAATGTCTGGAAATCTTTATTGAGGAACTGGGTGGTGTCATCAGCATACTGTGATAAGTCTGTCTCTATCCCACCTACTTGCAAACCCTTAACCTCATCACATTCTCTTATTACCTTGGGCAGTATTTCAGAACTGAGAACAAATAAATTAGGGGAGATCGAATAACCTTGCCTAGAGTCTTTCTCGTTGTGATGCTTAAAACTGTCAGTGTGGATGACCCCTCGTAAAGCAATCTATACGGATCCACCTTAAGTGTGGCCGTTTGCCCCTCTGTAGCAACCTTAAAACTGTTTGTAAATACGATGCATACTCTGTTCCTGTAGCCCACAATCTGACATGTAAATATTATTAGAGTAGATTAGTTATGACCTTGCTTAAATGTGTATCTGCTCAATTGTATAATTCTTCTGTATTAAGACACTATATTGTCTAGTTATTATGTTACCTTATGTTATCTTTTATAGTTCCAATTTTTGTTTGAAAATGATGTAGCATGTGTGATTTGCGCAGATGCGCAGTCAATAAAACATACAATACAATATAATACAACATACTGTTGTGTGGATAATGAGTGATTTTGCACAGTGAATGGAGAAACATGGAATTAATAAATGATCAAAAGCTTCCCCTAATTCTCGATCTCTTTTACGTCACATTTCTTTTTGATACCTAGAACTATATAGTTCTAATTCACAGTGTCTAAAAATGGTTTATTGTGTGCATTTATGCAAGTGGTTCACATTTTTAGGTTTGACATAAATGAAGTGACAAATTGTTTGGTCTCTTTAAAAGAGCATTTGATTGATCTAATTAGGGACGCAAATGTTATTGTGAAAAAACAGCAGACATGTTTTGAAAGATCTCTGTTGATAAAAATACTCAGCCAAACTTCTGACAGAAACGTACATCTTTGGTTAACAAACAGCAATGTCCATACCCTGATATTTATAACTTTTGCTTTTAACTATATGCTTGGATGAAGAAAAGAATGGATATGTAGCGAGAGACCAATTACTATATGCCCTATAGTTACATGCTGGACTCATGCGAGGAGTACCAGATAAGCATCAGCGCGAGGTCACGTGGGAACAAGGAACAATCAGGGCTCTCGCATCGATTACAATACAGAGAAACCCTATCTCCACCACCACTTGGGGGTGCCCAGAGCACCAATTAGCGGCTATTAGTTGACACTGGTTGAGGCTAGCATGTTCAAGTTGACCGGCTGGTTTCGAATCCACTTGTGTTTGGTCATCTAAGCTATATGGTATGCGCATTGACTCAACTTAACTCAACTCACCAAATTTGTGAAATAAACCATCACATTTTGTTCCTAATAATTTCAATGTTAAAATAGATAATAAATGTATTCCACCACATGTGGACATGACCACGACAATTCTTTACACATGTGCATAAAGTTCATATTACAAACACAGCAAATATTTACATAGTATACTATCGATACACATGGCCATAGAAATTTGTTTTGAATGTCAACCCTAAGCTGGTGTGGCACCCTGCTCACATTATAAAAGAAGGGGGATGTATTGATCTATCTATGGATGCCATGCATCTAAAATATCCTCTTGTCCTCTTTTGATCTGAAGGCTCTGTTCTGACTCTCCGTCTTTTTCTTCTTTCACCCAGAGTTCTTATGTTTGTCATTGTTATCCAACAGTGACAAAGGACCACTTTTTGGTAATATGATATGGCACTAAATGACCTTTCAATGTGCCTTTAAACCCTCATTCATTCATTCATTCATTCATTCATTTGAGTGTCGCTGCTCTAGCACTAGCAGCAGACGGCGCGTGAGCAGGTGAATTTTCAGATTCTTCACCTCGTGGCAAGAAGTTCTAAAGCTATTCTCATTCACAATATTTCTCAAATCAATCAACATGAACTTCTGTGTTTCTTGTCAGGTATGTGTTTGGTATTTGCTGACTATTTTCTTTATCATCATAGATCTTTCAAATCTGTCTTGTCCATATGCACACTACTGATCATGTGCAATGCTCTACTTATCATCATGGTCTGTATTAGCAGTGTGTGGACTGATCATACCACAGGCAGAAGTTTATTAACATCGGTGGTATAGGGGAGGGTGTTGATATGGATATGGCTTAACCAGAAATGTCGGTAATGTGGCGCCCCCTGCCTTAAAAACGCGATGGTTGACCCCAAGTTTTTTAATTGTTTTGTGAAAATATATAGTCCTAAGAACGATTTCAACAAGTTTAAGAAAAATCTGAATGTGGAATTTTTTTCTAAAACATCGCCAGCTTCATGCAATATTGAAGTGTTCTGTATGAAATGTCGGTAATGTGGCGCCCCCTAGCTTGAAAACGAGACGGTTGACCCCCAGTTTTGTAATTGTTTTGTGAAAATATATAGTCCTAAGAACAATTTCAACAAGTTTAAGAAAAATCTGAATGTGGAATATCAAGCCCCCTAGCTTGAAAACGAGACGGTTGACCCCCAGTTTTTTAATTGTTTTGTGAAAATATATAGTCCTACGAAGAATTTCAACAAGTTTAAGAAAAATCTGAATGTGGCGATTTTTTCTATAACTTCGCCAACTTCATGCAATATTGAAGTGTTCTGTATGAAATGTCGGGAGGGGAGGGGAGGGAGGGTGTTGATATGGATATGGCTTAACCAGAAATGTCGGTAATGTGGCGCCACCTAGATTGAAAACGAGACGGTTGACGCCCAGTTTTTAAATTGTTTTATGAGAATGTATGGTCCTTAGAACAATTTCAACAAGTTTAGGAAAAACCTGAATATGTAGATTTTTTCTATAACTTCACCAACTTCCCTCAATATGGAGGTACCATTGGTGAACTTGCCAGAGTAGCGCCACCTAAATTCAGGGGCGGATGCAGGGGGGGGGGGGATTCGAGGGGTTCGTCCGAACCCCCCCTGGCTGGTGAGTCATTTTGCACCACCACGCCACCTGTGGACAAACATCAAAACTAATTGTTTTTCCTGCCGCGGCGACCAGTTGCAATTCTGTCCACGTCTTTTGTTTCCCAAGGCCCTGAGTAGGCAACAGGCTGATTGGTGTCAGCCAGGTGTACGTCCGAGTGGATGAACATCCTGCTCGAGGGGATTATCCGCCTTGAACCAGCGGATACAGAATTACAGTCCAGTCGTTCCGGACTAAGAATAGCTTGGATAACCTGAAGTTTGGTAGGTGAGGGGGGGGGGGGGGGTTCGTTGATTCTCGAACCTCTAGATCACTTTATTCATTCCTTAGTCTAGCGGATACAGAATCACAGTCCAGTCGATTGCAGACTAAGAATACCTTGGAAAACCTGATGTTTGTTAGGGGAGGGGGGTGGGGGGGGGGGGGGGGGGGGGAGGGTCGATGATTCTCAAACTTCTAGATCACTTGATTCCTTAGTCCAGGCAGAGATATATAGATTACAGGTCACTGGTCCAGCGGATACAGACAGTACAGTCCAGTCGTTTGCAGACTAAGATTAGCTTGGAAAACCTGATGTTTGCTAGGCGAGGGTTCGTTGATTCTCAAACTTCTAGATCACTTTATTCCTCAAACCCCTATGGAAAATACCTAACTAATAGCCAACAGATACATGAATAACCACATCTTAACACCTTTTGAGGCGATATAACCCATTTGCATCTGAAGTGCAAAAATGGTCAAACAACTTTGGGCGTAGAGTATTATTTGTAAAAAGGTTGAATAGAAATGGTTCAGCCAAATTAGAAAAAAATTGAAAGCGTTGATTTCTGAGAATTCGACGAGCGCAGAAGGTGAAATTTACTGGATGACTCATGACTGGTGTTTAGTCATATCACAAATGAAAGAGTGTCTCCAATTGAACCCCCCCCCCCCCCCCCAGATGCATGTATCAATTAAGCATAGTGGGCAAAAGTTCTTCCCCTCATCCCCAGGGTGTTCACATTGTTAAATCTCTCCAAAAGGTAAAATATATGTCTTAAATGTTTGAAAGTGCAGGAGGTCCGTTCAATCTTGCGACCAAAATTAGGACAATGTGGCATCACCAAATTCGATTTTGCATATCATAATTAATATGAAATATTTATATTAAAATTTCACTCTTACTCTATGTATTTTGTTATATATCTTATGAGATTATATATTTTTTTATAATTCGTATGGAATTATTATTTTTAGCTCTCTGCAGTTGACTCCTGGTGGTGTTTTTATAAATAATTGTGAGTGGCGCCACCAGTGTCACTTTTTGGAACTACATTGAACCCCCCCTTCTAAAATCCTGGATCCGCCCCTGAAATTGACAACAAAACAATGGAACCACATATTTTTTAATAGAGAATCTACTAAACAAATAGCATTATCATTTTTCTGTCGTTCTACTTCTCTGTAATTACTACACGAAAATCTGTGATTTTTGGTCATTTGTCTAAAATGCCCTGAAGGGGGCGCCATTTTGGGAAGAATGAAACACCTCACCCCTTAAATTTACATGATTTTGAAGAGACGGTTATCAAACGAATCGCTGTACCAAGTTTCGTAGAAATACATGATTTGGGCGAATTGTCGTGTATGTCCTCAAAGCCAATAGAGCACTGCGGGCAAGTAGGGAAGGAACACATTTGCACAGTAAAGAGATAGGGAGGTTCCCCGACGCTGTTACTAAGAAAGCGTCAATATGACAATATGAACTAAGTAATAGATTCGGCCCAGCTACATTTCGTGGGATGCCGGAGACTCCCCGGACTTACTCTATTTTCAACAGAATATATCGAATGCTTCCTACCTTCACCTCGACTGAGAGTTTTGAAAAATCCCACCGCATGATTCAGACATGAAGGGCAGCTCGTCCCCAGTCACACACAACCCTTCCAACGCACAGAGCCGGTCAGCACCCACCTTCCAGTGAGCTATGGAATGCAGTTCGATGACCTTGACATATAATAATAGACATCGATGTGCATTTAAACTCGGTGAACTATGGGCGCCGTCTGTAACATCCATACTTTTGTTGACAGAAGCAACTTTTATCAAGACAGAAGTTCTTTTGTCCAACAAAAGTTACTTTTGTCTGACAAAAGTACTTTTGTCTGACAAAAGTTATTTTTGTCAGACAAAAGTACTTTAGTCGTAGAAATTACTACTACTACTACTACTACTACTACTACTACTACTACTACTACTACTACTAGTACTACTACTACTACTACTACTACTACTACTACTACTACTAATGATAATAATAAAGGCCACCTTCAACTTATATATTAAAATATCAAAACCTGTTACACTTTAGCGAGAATTTTATGGTAGTTGACATTGCCCAAAACGAACGGCCGGACAGATTTCCTCAGTAAAATTGACAGACTTGAGACAGTCACAGGCGTGGGTACTAGGCCTAGGCTGTTACAAGTGCCCTCTCCGTTACTCACTTGCATCAGAGAAATACTTCTCTCAGCTTGCATGGACAGTGCACACCTGGTCTGACACCTTGCATAACTAATAAAAAGAAGTCATATTTGGATACCATTTTGAGAGGAACTGCTCAACTCACCTGGAGAATTGCCATTATGTGAATATTCCGTAGAATATTATTTTATTACTTATGTATTTCGATATGAACCAAGCCGCATTGGTACTCTATGTGTCACTAGAGGCTAGATAGCTTTATGATTGAACAGTGAATGGTACGTATGGTTACGATGATTTATTCCATTATGCCTATAGCAGCCAACACCGCCTAAACGTTTTGCTGATATCTCTCTAACAAAAATCAATATTAAGTTGTTTATCAGCACCTTGGATGAAGAAAAGAATGGATATGTAGCGAGAGACCAATTACTATATGCCTTATAGTTACATGCTGGACTCATGCCAGGAGTACCAGATAAGGCATCAGTGCAAGGTCATGTGGGAAAAGGACCAACCAGGGCTCTCGCATCGATTATATTACTGAGAAATCTTATCTCCACCACCAGCTGGGGTGCCCAGAGCACCAACTTTTGGCCTATTAGCGGCTATTAGTTGACACTGGCTGAGGCTAGCATGTTCAAGTTGACCGGCTGGTTTCGAATCCACTTGTGTTTGGTCATCTAAGATCAGCACGCTATCAGCAACTCTCACTCAAATGAATTGTGAATTTATGCTTCATTCCAAAGCTATTTTTAGAATTATGATAGGTGCACTTACCTCTAGACAGAAATAGGTTAAGTACAATATACCACAGAAGGTTTCAGCTCTGCTGGAGATGTACCTTGCGGCTACCAATTACCTCACAACTCCCCGCACATAGCCAATTAACTAACACACATTACCCACGCATAGAGGGTTGACCCGATGACCCGATGTCTCATTTTGCCAACTTGACCCTTCTTTCCAACTCAATAAGATTATATAAGACGATGACCCTCACAATTAAATAGTTAGGCTACGTATAAGCAGAGAAATACATCCCCTTGATCCGCAACCTCATAGGTACTGCATGCTAGCCTCTACGGCATCTGCGCCTCTGGTTACGCGCTGTAGCCTGGGGTTGTATTGGTCACGTAATCTGTGCACTGCTGGCTGACTGGCTGGCTGGGGGATGTTATCCTATCTAGGTCAGATAGTGAGAGGCAGCGAAATTTGATGATTCATGACCAGTGCCCACTCCCTGTCTACTTCTCTCAGGTATTAGTCAGGGCATATGGAGTGAATATATAACATGCCAATCGATCTAGAAACGTATCTCCATTGCCTTATTTTTAAGTAGCTTACTGAGCAAAGAGGATCTGACTCTCACCAGCTCGAATTACATAACACCCACCCATAAAGTATTGTAGTGTGCAGGGCCCCTAAGTACAAAACCCTTATGTCTAGAAGCCTAAATATAAAACTCAAACTGCAGGTCGCGCATGCGCGTTTATTTGTGATGGGGTCGCAGCGTGAACATAATAGTCAGGTGCAAATTCCAAAAAGGGGCTTATTTAAGACTGTTGAGGCATTTTGTGTTAAAAGTCGGTATCCAGTGTTTCTAGCCAAATTTGAGGGTGTTCAATCTGCAAATGACGGATACCAAGAATTTTCAGGTTTTAGCCTCCTAATCAGCATTTTTATGTGATTCTGGCACTTTTTTGTATGTTAATTTGCATAATGTGTCAATCTTTTCAGATCAGTGTCATATCATGGCAAATGTGGTATCAAATTAAAGCTCTAAACAGTAAGAGTTCATTCATGTGTAGTTTTGGTAGTTTCATTGGTTACCATGGCAACGGGAGCCAAAAATGAAACTTAGGTGCGATTTACCCCCAAACCAACACACATCAGGGTACCAGTATAGTTATTAAAAACTTCCTTGCTCTTTTCTTGATCAATTCTTGCCAACTTTATATGACTAAAATACTTTGGGTCTGAAGTACAGTCCTTTGAATATGAGCATACCGCAAAAACAGAGTCTATCCATAGTATGGCGTAAAAGGAGTCATGTTATCAGATCAGTGTCGGATCATGACAAATTAAAACTCTCAACCGTGGTAGGTCATTTCCGTGCATTTTGGGAATTTTCAGTGGTTGCCATGTCAACGGGAACCAAATTAATCAAAAGCAGAGAAAAATAGGGCATTTTTGTAATTTGTGTAATACGTAAGTGTGATTTACCCCCAATCAACATACCTAATGGCATCAGTATGGTCATTGAAAACTTCCTTGCTCTTATTTGATCAACGCATGCCAATTGTATATGATTAAGATATTTTGATACACTGCAAATGCGGTGTGTCTACACACAGTATGTCGTAAAAGTAGTCATTTCATCTGATCAATGTCAGGTCATGACAAATGTGGTATAAAATTGAAGGTCTCATAGGTGGGAGTTCATTCATGTGTAGTTTTGGTAGTTGTGGCGGTTGCCAATGCAACGGTACCAAGGAATTAATCAAAAACAGCATTTCTGTGATACTTATGTGTGATTTACAATATATCAATACAGCTGTGGAATAGCTAGGGTTATTCAAAACATATTTGTTCTTGATCAATTCATGCCATTCTCTTTGACGTAGATACCTCAGGTCTGAATACAGTCCCTTCAAAATGTTAACAATGCAAATGCAGTATCTATCTACAATATGGCTTGAAGTTATTTTGATATTTCTACTCTCTCCTCTCATGGTATTCTGTCTAGATACATCAAGTCTTAAAATAAAAATGAATATTTCGATTAATATCAGTAGTTTAGTATTAACAAATAAGGTAACTTTACCCTTGTAGAGGTTATCAAACTGAAACTAACTAAAATAATCGTATGGCCATATGCACCCGTCCTACTTAAACGAAGGTACTAATTACCAACCCCTGTAAGTAGCCTAAAACACGCACATACACACACACATACACACACACATATATATATATATATATATATATGTATATATATATATATATATATATATATATATATATATATATATATATATATATATATATATATATATATAAAAATATATATATATATATGTATATATATATATATATATATATATATATATATATGTATATATATATATATATATATATATATATATATATATATATATATATATATATATATATATATATATATATAAACATGACGAGATGAATACTCAGTGGGTTTGCATGCATTTTAAACTATGTGCGTTTTGCATCTACCATAATACTTTTTCAGTTCAAAAAAGTGAAAAATCCTCTTAATCAGCCAAAAAGGCAATATTTAGAAAATATTTCAGGGGGGCGTAGTTGTTCATCAGTATGCTATCTACAACTCCCCTTAAAATGTTTTGTGAATTATTTATGCTTCATTCCAAAGCTATTTTCAGAAGTATGACACGTCCAGACAACACTCCTCAAGTGGACCAAGCTGCTCATCAACACCAGTGATGACTACCAGGGTAAGCTAAACAAAATACCAACATTCCGGGGAAAGGACAGTTCAGGGTTCCCATGTATAATAGACATATTTCAACACAGAAGTAATCATTGCACAATCTTGTAATGTTTATTAGAGGGAATTAATCAGTAAGTCTGATCATATCTTAAATTATAAATACCAAGCTGGGGAATGATAACTTAGTGACTGTGGAGACTAGTTTATCATGCATGAAACTTGGAGAAAGGCATTGAGTTCTTTCCTTTCGAATTTTGGTATTTCTGTTTGCCTTATCCTGTTAGTCTACACTGATGGTATGTGGACTGGTAAGGCGGAATGGCTGATGACGAAAACAAAAAATGTTTGGCATTAAAAAACTAATCAAAGTATGGCAACCACGCAAAGTAACACCATATGACAAAGTAACTCTCATAAAGTATGTTTTTCTTTCAAAAATTACCCACTTGCTTCTGTGCCTTTCAAGCTCTAATAAAGAATTATTCAAAACTGTTGTTTATTTTTTAGAAACTTCCTCGGGAATGAAACACTCCCAAAATTTCGAAAAGAGATTATGAAGGCAGACTTTATTAACAATGGCCTAAAATCACATACTTCAGAAAAATTCGACATTACGCTCAAGTTAGGATGGGCAAAAATAATTATTTGTAGTCAATCTTAATGGACTATGTTTACCAAAATTTGGGAACTCGAAGATATTTTCAATTATGGCCCAGTCAGAATAAAGAGAAACAAAGAAATAGTTTACAATCTTTTCTGGAAAGATTTTATTAGAAGTTTTCAAATATTTAACAATATCCCCTGCAGTTTTACAGATGGATATAATCTGTGAAGTCCCAGTTTGGTTCAATCCTAATCTTAAAATGGATTTCACAAAAATATATTTGATTATTGCATAAGAATTCTTAGTGACATTTTTCATGAATTAGGCAGACACATGTACCTAATAGTATTCCAAAAATATTACACTTTTCCAGGAATACTGGGCTTTCTGTATTGAGATTCCAAAGTACTTTATAACTGGTTAATTAAGCGTGGTTTTTAATTTGGCGTTTTTGGCGAATGTCCATCAACGCCAAATTAAAGATCGCATAAAAATATGTGTTCATGAAGATGGCGTTGTTCTGACTGCTCCAGACGCCAAAATAGATACAGGGAAAATACCTTTTTGAAAAAAAAACGCGAACTTAAGTACACGCCAAATTATCCAGTTATACTGTACTGTATAAAGACAATACTAACTATGAATCAAACCTTCCAAGAAATAGTTTAATGAAGGCTATTAATTAACAACAACATCAAGGGAGTTTCTAATCTCTATCAATATTTAAACCGCAGGAGCTACAACATTATAGAAGAAGTCTCCGAAAAATGGAACTCCTGTGATAATATTTCAATAAACAATAACCAAGTCTCAAAATCAATTAAACCCATTCACACTCAGAACAGTCAAAACAGGCCTGACGATTTTGGAAATATTTTACTTACAAATGTATTCTCTGCAAAATATTTGAAGGAGAAATATTGGTTATAAGCCAAGCAACAACTCTCCTTCAAATATTTTGTGAACTTGGGCTCTATTCCCAAATTATTTTCAAAAGTATGAAAGAAGCAGACAATACTTTCCAAAAGGAACGCTGAGTGTGAATGGGTTAAATGTCAGTATACCTAATTAGACGAAACATATGCAAAATATGTTCAATTCAAAACAGTATATCGAAGATTCATCACAAATGAAACTAACAAAAATCGGAATAAAACAAAGCACATTATGTAACGTGCAACGAAAAACCCAACCGTAATATGCACTTGAGGATAAATTTGTTATACAGTGGAACCTGTCTACATTGAACACTCATGGGAAATGAAAAAGGGTTCAATGTACGCAGGTGTCCAATGTATCCAGGTTCTGAGTATTTGGAGGTCGGGTGAAATAGAAACAAAGTCAGAGGTAAAAAGATAAACATGATCATTTTATTGCAAAATCTACTATAATGTCTTTACCTCACTTTCATCATATAGTTAGAAACTTCCACATATTCAGTATTTGAAGAGTATCACTTAAAAACATTTGATTTTATATATCTCATTTGAGCACATCTTCAGTGAAAAGTTTAAAATCAGTGCAGAATGTTCAATGTAGACAGGTTTAATGTGGCCTACGGGAACACTTTTGGTGTTCAATGTTCAAGGTAGACAGGTGTTCAATGTATCCAGGTAGCCTCCCACTGATTTTCAATGGGAGTGTGCCGGGACATAAAAAAATGTTCAATGTACACAGGTGTTCAATTTGACAGGTTCCACTGTACTTGTTGTGAAAATGGTACATGGCTGGCATGACGATGTGAATGTGATGAAAATAATATGTACAGTATAAAGGAGCCAGGTATTGTTTTAAATTATTTTAGTTTATCCTTGTCAAACTAAACATCAATCAGAAGTCCAAAAGCTTTCTCAATCCATATATTTCTTGTGAATATTTATACTCCACTATGACTTACTTTCTCCACAAATATCTCCAACAGTGGCCTAAAATTACATACTTCAGAGAACTTCGACATTGCCCTCAAGTTAAGATGGGCAAAAAAGTAGTATTTGTAGTCAATCTTAGTTATTTAACATGTGCAACGAAGAACCCGACAGTAATATGCATATGCTCATGCAGTGCTCAAAAATTAGTTTTGAACAATTGTCGAAAGACGGATATTCCCTCTCGGTGTTATCGAATATGAACTTACAGGAAGTAACATTATATCAGGACACATAGATAAAAAAAACGGTAATTTTGTAATTTTCAATAATCCTTTTACGTGCAAAGCCTCAATATACACTGCAAATATTAAAGACAAAAGTCCAAATTTATTTTCCTGCTACATTAAACAATACGCTGGAGAATTTCCAGAATGAATCGCATCTTCTTTATTCAGAATGGCCTTTACATGTATCTATACTCCAACCAGACACATTATGTATGTAAATCAAGCTCTTGTATCTTTGCTTCTATACTAATACTTATTATTACAGAAAATCCTCCAAAAAACTCCAGTGCCTTGGGAAGGATGTCACGTGACAACTATTAGCACAAGGAAAGAAAGAAACGAACGTAAGGCAATAA
>OZ012694.1:14783790-14813790 GCA_963942565.1 Maea johnstoni
ATTTTATCAATTAATTTATTTATTTTCATATCATTTCTGTGAGCGCACTGGAAATTAAAGAGTGAAGAACTGCTCCTTTGCGATGACATAAGCTTTTGAAAGTGACGAAAATCTCATCAAACAGAAAGTCCATATACCGGATGGCCTATTTATCCATATTCCAAAGAAGGGTCTTCTTTAATTCACCAGTAACATGAGTGCCCTCATGAGTGAGCTTATGGTTTGCTTATCCCGTGGACCCTCACTTGCGGCGGGGTACTATTGTATAACTGGTTAATTTGGCGTGGTTTTTATTTTGGTGTTTTTGGCGAATGCCCGTCAACGCCAAATTAAAGATCCCATAGAAATATGTCTACATAAAGACGGCGTTGTTCTGACTGCTCAAACGCAAAAATAAATACAGGGAAAATACTTTTTTGAAAGAAAACGCCAAATTAACCAGTTATACAGTATTCGCATGCATAATACATAGTGTGGTGCAGGGCCAACTATGATACCTTTTCAACGGAAAGACCACTCAAAGTTTCGCTTTTTTATATTTGTGACTTATTAAGGTGTGGCCTAAGCTGATGAAGACAATGACAATCGTATGCAAGCAAATAAGCAAATAATAGATAAGTAGGAGAGAAAGAATGATTTATGTCAACTTTAACAGCTTAAAAAGCATATCTGGAGCTACCCGGTATGTCACTTTCAACAGCTTACGTCATATCACTATTAGGTATATCAGGAGTTATGTCACTTTTAACAGCTTAGCTCATATCATGACGAGAGTGAAAGTCAGAGCCTAGAAATAATTAAATTCTCTTTTCTAATGCTTTTCAGTTGCAAAGACACCATAATCAGCACTTATAAAACGCCACACATTTATATAGCGACCAGGCCAACCCACTAATGGGTACTAGATCTAGTATTAAATGATGAGCCAAAATCACGTCCAGCCGCTGCGAAACCAGTCCTCTTAACGAATAGGCCAGGGCGAATCCTCACAAACAAACAAACTATAGATACTAAAATACATGTACAATACCGACATTTAATTTCTGTACTAAATGCATGGGCAGTCCGGGTATAATACACGACCGGACACCCGATTGCCACCGAGTTTCCTTGGCATGGATGCATGGATGACCTCACACTGAACGTAGGTTTGGCTCGTAAACTACGTGGGTCCTTGGTGTGCTTGGCCTGCAATTTTGACGTGTTAGCCATGGGTGTTTTACAACCAGGCACTGTAAGACGTCCGGTCGACTGGTGCAGGAATTAAATGTCTGTACTGTACATGTATGTGTTATTGTCTACTTACTTTTAGCCACATTCCTATGTCTCCAGTATGTAACCAACCATCCTCATCTATTGTTTCCTTTGTTTTAGCAGGCGCTTTGTAATATTCTTTCATCACTGGTGGACCTTTGATGCAGACCTAAAAAAGGGAAAAATAATCGACAACAAATCAGAACTTTCAAAACCTTAATGAAGGAAACATGACATCACAAGCTATTATATAGATAGGATTTGAAATTGTAACTTTCTCTATTGTCATCTTTTCTGTCGCATTAACCCTTCCAATGCTGAGGCTACTTTTGTCCGAAGCACAAAAACGCAAAACCTTGTGAAAAACATCTGAACCCTGTCATGATGGTATTCATTGGATAACGCTTGCTGAGTACTCTCATCTGAGTACCCACATGCCAGGGTTTCGGTAATTTTTCAGATGTTTTGCGTCATTTTGTATTGGCCAAACTAGCCACCAGCAGCATAAGGGTTAACCAAATCGTGACCAGGCATATTATGGAAGAACACTAACTTCCAGTCATTGGTAACGTTCTGAAATGAACTAAGCCTGGTTCCACCCCAAAACCTGTGGCAGTAGTGAATGCCAGTGAACAGTCGCTGCACAGTCATTCCACTCAATGCCTGACTCAAATGCAGATATATTCATAGCATAGCAATATTAGAAAAAAATATTTCAGTGAAAAGTTTTTGTTTCAGGCAGGTTAAACCCTCATCAAATATTTTTCAGATGCTATTATATGTGATGACTTATGTTCAAAGTCATCGAACGTTTGTGCACCTCAGATGCCAATGGGTTAACTAAATAATGCTTGGGAGATCCTAAAGAAATTGTCGTCTGGACCTATGATATTTTATTGACCATACTCTGTTGAAATGAAATAGCTATAGACAGACTATTGACAAGAGAAGCATCAAGAATTTACAAAAAAGATCTTTACATTGAAGTCCACCTTGTTACATAGAGAATAAAATTGAAGAAGAGTCTTGCTCGTATGACACAAAGATAACTGAGTGTTAAACCGTTTAACACTCAGTTATCTTTGTGTCATACGAGAAGATTTATTCAATTTTCTTCTTATGTAAGGTGGTTAAATGTAAAGATCTTTTTTTGTAAATTTTGTTGTTATTTGTCAATGTCTGTATATGTATTTCATTTCAACAGAGATGGTCAATAAAATACTATACTATACTATACAATGGGTTTATTTTCTTACTTCTCCTTTGTCTTCTGCGGCATAGTATTCCATTTCAGGCACGTCGACCAGCTTCACCTGAACACTCGGCAGAGGTATTCCCACCTGACCTAAAGAAGACAAATGTAGGTAGTGAATCTCAAATGTTCGATAACTATACAATGCAGACATTTAATTCCTGCACTAAATGCGTGGGCAGCCCGGGCATAACACCCGACCGCACGCCCGTTTGCCACGTAACTCCTTGGGTATGGATGCATGGATGACCCCAAAACTAAAGGTATCTTTGATTCGCAAGCAACATGGATAACTGATGTCCTTGGCATATTTTTTGCCATGTTATCCATGCGTGTTTGTGCAACCAAGAACTGGTAGACGTCTGGTTGACTGGTGCAGGAATTAAATGTCTGTACTGTACATTTAGGCACTCTTACACAATGTGATAAGATCATATCTATCAATTTCAGTTGTAGCCACCAACAGTTTCATCGATGTATTATTCTAGATGGCAGTATAAATTGTGGACAGAATGGTTATGTGATTGCTCAAACCTAAGAGTGCCAAAATGGCTGCCAAGGTTGCATGCTCCCCAGGGAGTTGAAATGGTTCAAAGAGTGAACAGGCCTGCTGGGGAATAAATGTATAGAGTCATTTGAACATTGATAAAATGGAACAAGACTATAAACCTAACATTCATTTATTTTTTATTTATTTATAAATATTCACCTTTCACGATTGTCTGTAACCCATAACATTTGCTTATTTCAAGACGAGTTGATGGTGGTATTCTGAGTAACATTTCTCTTTGAAATATCTTCCTAACTTTTTTTTCACCTTCATGATTTCAGCAAAATTATCAGGCTGCTTTTGGCCGCTCCGAACTGCTTTATACGAGTAAAGATGCATATTGATGCTAAGATACAAACTGCCACATACTTATCTGTACTATACTTTACTTACTCTGGAAAACGTGCTACTACATGGACCTTGTTGAGTTAATTCATGTTCCTAGATAAAACTTCTCCTGATGTAGAAGTTAAGATTTGAAATACTTTCACGACTCAAATAACTGTAACACAACTGAGATATTACACAACTGAAGAAATTAACAAAACCACAAAGACACAAAAACGCCTTGGCATCAGTTATTGTGTCAGTTTTGAATAATTATTATGTACATATCTTCTAGCGCACCATTACAAGTAAAACGATGCAAAATACTAAAACGGTTGAGATTAAAACTGCAATGAAACTGCCATTTGTACTATTTTTGCAGTCAAGTGGTAATCGTTTTGATGGGGAAATGTTTTGCCCGACTTTAGACTACCTTAACACGAATACAGTCTTCGATATCATAGTATTAACTCATTCACACTCAGAGTTGCTCTTAAAGGTATCGTCTGCTACTGTCATACTTTTGAAAATAACTTGGGAATAAAGCAGAAGTTCACAAAATATTTGAAGAAGAGTTGTTGTTTGGCTTCTGATAATCATTTCTCCTTCAAATATTTTTCAAAAAATGCTTTTGTTAGAAAAATATATTCAAAATTGTCAGGCCTGTTTTGGCCTCTCTGAGTGTGAATGGGTTAGATGAAATACTGGGGTTTACTGCTTTATGGACAGTCTTATGGATCTATACTAAAAGTGTCAATTACCATCCTGTAAATCGTAATGAACAGACGTCGTAATAGCCATTGTAGCCTCTGTTAATCCATATCCTTCAAAAACCTAAAAAGAGAACATTGACAAAGCTCAATCATTACTTTTGACATCATGGGTCATGTTCTTTAACAATGGACCACTTTATAATATACAGCCTATAGAGATGAATGTCAGGTGGTGAGAGACGACTGGTCGACTGGTACAGGAATTGTATGTCTCTATTATGTGTTATCTTTATAAATGTCGAAGATGAACAGATAGCTGTATGGAATTACCATCTTCAAGGAATTATTGTTTCTATACATTCACTTTATTTGCAGATACTTTTGCACCTAGAAAAGAGTGATTACTCTAAAGCTTGAATTTTGATAAAATACATCTACATGTAGGCACCTTTGTAATAACTAAAAATAGCTCTTTATAAATTCTCATTACAGACAATTGATTATTGCCTAAACTGTATGGCCTTTACGAGCTAGCCATGTGGTCATGGATAGGCATGCCTAATTATCTTACCTGAGAATGGTCGGGCAACCAGGCGACCTACCTCTGAAATATGACCAGTCGATTGGTGCAAGAATTAAATGTGAAAACTGTATTGGAGATACTGTAAATCACTTAAATATGGCGTGTACATTAAATAGCGCAATTACGATACTGCCCTGGATAGCGTGATCTAAGTATAGCGGTGAACGGGAACAGCAGCAGCAAGTTCAATTAAGAATTTTATAAAGACGGGAATTTTACAATAGCGCATATGGGTAGAGCGGTATTATCGCTATCTTATGGTTCCCGCTATACTTAAGTGATTTACAGTATAGCCATTTGATTGATGCATTACTCACTGGGCAGCCAAGCGCACACTTCATAAAGGTCAATACGTTGCTTGCTATGGGAGCAGATCCAACAATCATAACCCTGAGACGACCGCCAAGCAGGGCCTGGATCTTGCCGAATACCAACTTGTCCCAAATTGTGCCCTTAGATATCGTCTTTCTAGTAAGGAGAATAAGGAAAACATACCATTTAGCATTAGATTGCACCATATGTGCACATTCTCTATCAAACTTTTAGTTAAATTTATTTCAATTTTTGTTAATCAGATTAGAGAGCGTGCCTGCCGCGATGGCCGTGTGGTCCAAGGCGTTGCCACTGGCTGATCGCTATCTCTCGTCTTCGAATCCACGACAGGGCATGTGAGAAAGTTGCCAGTGATTAGGGATAAGGCGGTGGTTTTGGTCGGATACTTCGATTTCCTCCTCCACTTACAGCATACACATGTAGTCAAAACAAAATGTGCCAGAAATAATGGCCCAAGGCCGGGTTTTAGCCAGGATTTAGAAACTGGGTGCCCAAAATTGGCAATTGTGAAATTTTAGGGCGTCCAAATTGTAAGGGGGACCACAATATATTCAGACTTCAACCACAAACATGTATAAATCTGTCAAAATAAGGCATAATATCCTTATACAATGCCATGGGAATAATATGGAGATTCAATTATATGCTTGAGATAAACATTTTAAGAAATTCCTCACAAATATTTTTGGGTGTCCTGAGGGGTGCTTTTTTAGGGTTTGGTTGTCCAAAAAGACACCCTGCTGGCTAAGACCAAATCAGCAAATCAGCAAAACGCTGCTACAGTGTGAATTGCTCACACTTTTGCTGCGCTGCGTCGCGCTGCGCTGTGCTGCGTCGCGCTGCTCAAATGTGTTTTAGGCTTATATCTTGCTGTGAGAGTACATTTGCGATGCTTAATTACTGCATTCCCCATCAGAAGACCTCCCAGGAAATAAATATACTATTTATAGGCATAATTGTTAAATAAAGCAGGGTAGGGGAAAGTGAGTCCAAGAAATTAACCCCATAACCAATCTTAAGCACAACAAGCAACTCTGGTTATTCTTTTTTTTTTTTTAAGGGTTCGCCATCCCCTTTTTAAGGGTTCGCTCAGACATATAGGAAGGAGAGCTTTTTGTATATGCAGACGACACAGATAGCATGAACGATGATATGAAACTCTTCAAAGTAATCTCTCCCTTTTATTGGGCGATAGACAATAAAGAGTAAGAAATGAAGGGTTTCGGTGGTTGCTCCAATTTATAGAGGAATCAAACCCCTACTCGCCCCGGCCTGGGATTGAACTCTGGACCCCATCCCTCCCAGCACCCAGGCAGGCAATCTTGCCACTGCGCCATTGGGTCTGGTCCATTCAAGGTATGGAATTTCGTCACCTCACCGTTTCTGTGCTGAGTTATAACAATACATACCTTTCGATAAGGGATCGTTTCTTTGCAAGAGCTATTTGAAGCAACTTTCTCTTCAGCCAATTTCCGCGCACATTGGCGTTTACCTGGAGATGCAGAGATGTGAAACATTCAAGCAGTTGGAGAACCAGGGAGTCACATGTATGGCCATTATGGATGGCGTTTGCTTATGGATGGCAGGCTGGTCAAAGCGACCGCTTAACTCATTAATGCTTAAGAGTTCCTCCAGAAGTTGTCGTCTGGATCTGTAAAATTTTAAACTATAATTTTGGAATTAAGAATAGTTCTACAAAATATTTGAAGGAGAGTTGTTGGTAATGTGCTGATAAACATTTCTCCATCAAGTATTTTCCTGAGTATGCTTTTGCCTGCACGATTTCATCAACATTGTCAGGCTGTTTTGGCCGTTGCGAGCATTAATGGGTTAGGGAAACTACTTCAACTCATCTTTAAAGGTTTATTTGAAAAATGTTGTCTGTGCCTATGGCACCTTTGAAAATAACTTTTGAAAAATAAAGTTGTTAAATGGGCTGGGGCGGGTGGATTTACATAAATAATAATTATCCGATACATTAGTTAGTACCTGCTCTCAACTCGGTTTGTGGTAAGTGAAGTAAAGTGCCAGTATCAATGACAACTTACCCTCGCAAACTTTCAATCATAACGTAATGACTGTGCCCTGTTTAGGGTCACTGATTATCCAACCAAACACAACACACAAGATCATCATTTGTATATCATGCTATTTACCATTTATCATTTGAAGTTAAACAATTTTCCTTATGTTATTGTTCATCACACATTAACCATTTAATGCTTAAGGCTTCATTCAGAAATTGTCGTCTGGAGCGATGACACTTTTGACAATAACGTGTGAATTGGGAATTTGTTTACAATATATTTGAAGGAGAGTTGTTGGTAATGTTCTGATCAACATTTCTCCTTCAAATATTTTGCCCATTGTGCTAAAACCTGAAAAATCTCTTCAAAATTGCCAGGCTGGTTTTGGCCGCTGTGAGCATTAATGGGTTAAGTCCATGTAGAAAAATTACATACCTTATCATATACCTTATTGAGAACCCGAGGCACCGTATTAAATATGGTAGGTCTGACTGCCTGTACGTCATCAATGAGCTGAGAAATTACACCACTATAAAATCCTATTGAACACCCGTGAAGCAAAAGCAACACCTGAAGGGAAAAGAAATGTTGAAAAGATAAGACATACTGTATTCATCCATGTTGAGACTAAACGTTCGCTGTTGAATTTTGAAAAACTTTGTCATTTCTTTTTCAAAAAGTATCACTATATGAAATAAAATAAAAATTGATCATTTCTGATCATAGATCTGTTACTCTCTTTGCAAAAAAAGGGATACGGCATAGTGTCTGCATTCAGCCACTAGCCTCGTTCGAAATTGCTGGCTTCTCGCAGACACCAGGCCGCATAATACATAGATAGATAGATATAATATATGTATGTATGTATATATGTATATATATATATATATATATATATATATATATATATATATATATATATATATATATATATATATATATATATATATATATATATATATGTATGTGTGTGTATATGGTATGCATATATATATATATATACATATATATATATATATATATATATATATATATATATATATATATATATATATATATATATATATATATGTGTGTGTGTGTGTGTGTGTGTGTGTGTGTGTGTGTGTGTGTACATTTACAATCATTTCTGGAGGTCCGCTACTGGTAAAAGTTCAAAGAAATTCAATCATCAATATACACCATACAACTGCGAAGTTAGTGAGAGATATCCAAATCTTTTCTTAAAGATGTTCATTTTGGTCATTCATTATATGCCACAAATATGCTACACATGATGTAGTCGTTCGTTTGAAAAAAGTAAGGACTCGAGTTCACCTACGAAAGTAGATCTTTCCAACATGTGTGCAAGCGGCAGGTAGCTGCAATAAGCATCCTCGGTAGTAATGTAAAGTCCCTGAAAAATGAAATTAAATAGATTTAATAACAGTGTATAGTGTTTTGATTTTAATTGCCCGGTCAGCGCTATGTTTACGTCAATCATATGGCCATTATAAAAACAAATGAGATGATTAATACTTTTGCGAATGTTATTGTGGGGTTAAACATCTAGTTGACATCCTTCCAATGGCTGCAACTATTACAAAAATGTAGACATGTGAAAAGGTAGGTCCATAACCCATTAATACTCACAGCAGCCAAAACAGCCTGACAATTTTGATGAAATCTTTCAGGCTATAGCATAACTGAGAAAACACTTGGAGGAGAAATATTAATCAGAGCATCAACTACAACTCTCCTTCAAATGTTTTGTGAAATTATATTGCCAAAAGTATCATAGACCCAGACGACAATTTCTAGAGGAGCTCCCAAGCATTAATGGGTTAAACTTCTCTTGTTGTCAAGATTCTTCATGATGTCGTGATGTCAGGAGAACTATTGGGTGTCGATATGTCAGGATTCATATCTCTAGGTTTCTGGGTATCAGGTTCCGTAATAGGTGTCATAATATCGAGATTCTTAATGGGTTTCTTAATGGCAAGATTCCGAATGGGCGTCTGGAGCTCAAATGTCTGAATGAATATCCTGATGTCAAGATTCTTCATAGGTATCTTCATACCATGAGTATTCATGAGCATCTTAACCCATTAACACTCAGAGCAGCCAAAAGAGGCCTGACGATTTTGGAAATATTTAACTTACAAACACATTTTCTTGAAAACATTTGAAGGAGAAATGTCGATCACAAGCCAAACAAGAACTCTCCTTCAAATATTTTGTGATTTTTTGCTTTATTCAAAAGATATTTTCAAAAATATGAGAGTAGCAGACGACACTTTCTAGAGAAACTCCAAGTGTGAATGGGTTAATACTAGTATTAAATACCTAGTGAGCATCTAGCCATCAACATTCTTAATGGGTGTCTTGATGTAAAGATTTTAAAGTGTTGTGATGTGGAGTTTCTTTAGAGTCATCAAGATGTGAACTTCATAAGCGAGGCGCTGCAGTAATGTCAAGATGTTAATGGTTGTCTTAATGTCAAGATATTTAATGGGGGTCTTAACGCCAAGATGTTTGGTAGGTGTCATGATGTTGAGATTCTTACTGGACGTCTTGATGTCAGGATGGGTAATGGTTGTCTTGATTGCAAGATTCTTAATGGGTTCTTTATTTTATAATAAAAAATGTTATCAAAAATAAAAAAAAGATTCTTAATGGGTGATGAGGAAAACATTTCAAATGTGTGTCTTGATGTCAACATGCTTAACAATTATCTTGATGTCGATATTCTTAGGAGGCATCTTGTAATGAATTTTAATGGTACGTATGATGCCAAGATATTTGAAGGTTTTGTTCATGTCGAGATTCTTAATATGTGTCTTAATGGCATGAGTTTGTGGCGTGCTCTTCATAGATGTCATGATGTCAATATATTTGATAGATGTTTTGATGTTTATATTGTTGGTGTGCCCAATTACAAACTTACTGTTATACATGATTGTGGCAAAATACATGTAACCATTTAAATTTCAGGATTTGCTGAATATATTCGATTCCCATACGATTATGAAAATTGTCAGTTGCTTACTGTTAAAATAACAATGTTTGTGACTTTACATACCCTCAAATTATAATGCCTGCCTAATCAGTAGTTTATAGATCAAGATGACAAGCATTTAATAAATGTAAAATGATCTGGCCCTAGTAGCCGTTTTAATATTTTTACAATTCATAGATGTAAACATATGCAAAATTTACATATTTACCATTGCGTTGAAATGGGCGTATATTCCAGCCATGCAGGATACTAAATTCTTATGGGTCAAGACAATGCCTTTTGGAGTACCTAGACAACACAAAAGTGAACATTTAGCAATACGTTTTGTAAAAACTATACATGACCTAGGGCTAGATATCCTTTAAAAGTAGCCATTACGATATGAGTTTTTATAAAATGTTTTTGACAAGAAAATCGCCCTAAGTGATCATGTATTATAAAATATCTCATTCAAATAAAGTGCATCTATATGAGATTGCAAACGTGAAATTACAAAGCAATGCACATAAGTATGTTTGGAACTCCTTTCCAGTACTGGAATCAAGTGAAACAAAACAAAACAAAAAAGTGCCACCCTGGCATTGACCTGTGGAATCATAAATGCAAAATTATGACGAGCCAAATGTAAATGGTGGGGGAAAGACACTGCTTCCCAAAGTTACTAGCAACTATCTCGAGATTAGAACCTGGGAGTGGTTATTATTGACAGGGCGTAGTCAGTAGCGTAGTTAACCTATTAATGCTTAGGAGTTCCTCCAGCAATTGTCGTCTGGATCTATGTTACTTTTTACAATAACTTCCGAATTAATAATGATTTTACAAAGTATTTGAAGGAGAGTTGTTGATAATGTTCTGATGAACAATTCTTCTTCAAATATGTTACTACGTGTGCGTTTGCCTGTAAGATTTCATAAAAATTGTCAGGCTGCTTTTGGCCGCTGTGAGAATTAATGGGGTTAACTTTACCGTACAAACAACTTCACCTGTTCTTGTCTCAGTGACATTTGATTTCTGTCGCCTGTCACGTGAACTCTTTCTGAAACCCTTAGGAAATCACTGCAGACCTGGCACAAACCAGTTATATTGATAACTTGGTGAGGAGCATCACCAGCACCTGACTCAGGCCATTTCTCACCAGCGATACAGACCCTTCCACTACATATATAGAAAAGAGTGATATTTTGGGATCCGATGGAAATGGCCCTCCTCGAACTCTATTGCTAGAATGGGATGGACCTTTGTTAATGTCCAAACCTATTTGCTCTGGAAGGTGAAACCACTGATGGTGAGATTCTGCTAACTGGAGGAGATGACTGCATGTGTGGACATTCCTATAATTTCTGCACTCGGAGAAAGGAAGGAAAACTCATCTCCAAAATAAGTTGCCAAAGTAAGTTGCCTAAAATAAGACTGCTTTCAGGTTTGAAGAATCTGATTCCTGGAGAAGGGACCTTTGCATGCATCTATTTCAAAACATGATCGAGAAAAAAATGAACATTTAAAAGCCCACTGTTTAAGGATGTCATGGCACCTAAGACCACCAGTGCCACATTCCTGGAATAGATCCAATTGGTCCGATACAGTTGTGAAAGACAGGGAGTAGTCAATGGCGATGGCTTATACCAATGACTACCAGGGAAAGCCGAATTACACAGGTAAGCTGTTTCCTATGGCCTCTATATTGTTAGTCTACCCCTTAACCCATAAATGCTTAAGAGTTAGTCATGAAATTGTCGTCTGGATCTATGATACTTTTTCCAATAAGATTGGAATTAAGAATGATTTTACAAAATATTTGAAGGAGAGTTGTTGATAATGTTCTGATGAACATATCTCCTTCAATTTTTTTTCTAAGCGTGCGTTTACCTGCAAGATTTTATCAAAATTATCAGGCTGCTTTTGGCCGCTGTGAGCATTAATGGGTTAAGGAAGTATTCATTGAACAATGCAACATTTTAAATGAAAAATAGTTTTACAAAGAATGAATTGGGTAGATTCTTCCCATACTATCTGCACTTATAGAAATATTTCAACGGTGTTTTTGTTCGGAGGAATGTTCTGTTCTGTTCTGCCAAAATCTTGAGATTGGAATAGGAATCAAATGCTTTGACTGTTGTGTCAAAAACAATTGTATGATATACCGAGATTTGGTAGGTGCTCCCTCGTAGCCTATCAGACCCTTTAAGACGTTCATGCCGGTAGCACCCAAATACCCTACATTCGTAACATCTATCAAGATGATTTCTGAACAAGAAACGTTGAATGAGAAACTAACAACTCTTGAGAAGTTATGCTTGATTTCAAAATTATTTTGAAAATTGTAATAGATAGACACGTTTAAGGAAGGAAGGAAGGAAGGAATTGGGTTTTACGTAGCTTTCAACAGCTAGATAGAAACCCGGAACCGGAAAGAAATTCCCTACTCTACACGAATAGTTCCAAGGGATCTTTCTGTTGCAGAAGGACCATAGGCAGTCCTCCACAACGCCGCACACTTATATAGCGACCTGGCCAACCCGCTTGGGGATGCAGCGGAAACTCGAACTTGCGAACGCACGCCAGGCATCGTAACCACTAGGCCACGGCGGATCCCCTACACTTTTAAGGAGATACTCATTGATTAAACATTTACATCCAAAGTGCTCCAGAAAGGCCCAATATTTCTTGATGATATCTTCTGCATGATGCATTATGTGGGCGTTTGTTATACAGAAGCAACGAGGACCAGTTGATTATTGAAATTAATCAACTTGCCCCAAAGAGGCAAGTTAAACAACTTTAAAAATCAACTTATATCTCGTATCCCAATCTTGCGTATTAGTTACCCCACAGAATCCCATGTGGGGTTCAAACCATACTAAGATATAAGGTTCATGTTTGCAAGTTCGTCAAGGAGATCTAACACAATGTGTCATTTAAACCAAAATCAGAAATTATTCATGGAGTTTCTGTTTCAAAATATACCACAAAATAGAAATTTCTAAGACCATCATCCAATAGTGCGTATTCGTTTTATGTGTGTTATTACTTTAACCGCAATTCCAAAATCAGAAATGAGTATTCGTAGGACTTTTCGTTTCAAAGCTAAAATGCTATAAAGTTCAAATTCCTACAACAAATGTCCAATAGTCAGTTTGTAGTTCAGTTCCTAAACCAGTCATAAGGATTCATAATATTGTGTTCGTTCCAAAACTTACATGCCACCAAATTAAGAATCCTGAAACAATGCTCCAATACTTATTCCAGTTCAGCCAGCTGTGAATTATAGGGTACCTGGCATTAATGGCAGAATGGCTATGTGATTGCTTGAACCTAAGAGCGCCGAAATGGCTGCCAAGGTTGCATGCTCCCCAGGGAATTGAAATGGTTCAAAGAGTGAACAGGCCTGCTAGGAAATAAATGTATAGAGTCCTGTGAACATTGATAAAATGGAACAAGACTATAAACCTAACATTTATTTATTTATTTATTTTATGGGGGTTGTATTTACCTGTCGTTCCACTGGAGTAACAAATCGTGTACACGTCTGAGGGGGTTGGTTCCTAAAAAGAATAAGTTTATCATTACTTCAGCTTATATCGATCAAACAATTAAAACAACTTTCAGCCAAATATTTCTCAAAATCGTGTATTGTTTTCAAGAGATTTTCATACGTCATACCAAATGTACGCTTCAGGTGTAAATGTGTTCACAGAAAATGATTGAACAGACTAGAGGATCTCGGGGAGAAAATATAACTCGACGAGTTGCCGATACGAAGGGGGCTAAGGAGTTTGACGATCCCCCTTTACAATTTGTATGGTACTTCTCATTTCGTAAAGTTTGCTTAAAATCTATGAGGTTAATTTACCGTTCTTCTAAAACGGGCCCCCTATACAGATATCGCGTAGCATACCTGCAAACTGGAGGTCTGTCCGAGGAAACAATACTAATATGATAACTCTCAAAGTCATAGTAAATATGTGGGTGGCTTACTTGGTGAACCCGAATGTTACCATGCAAAACAATAGAAAATAAGAAAAACAAGTTGCTCAAAGAGAAAAAGTATCTTACCACAAATGCATGAGGGTTCAGTTTCCCATGATTCTGTAAAAATATGAGAAATCATAAATATGTAATTATTATAGATGTATTCAAATATGAATGAATTCAAACGGATATGAATGAATTCAAACAAACGGATTTAAGTTATTCAATTCAATTCAATGCTTTATTCCAGATACAGGACTGGTCCATAATACATAGGACATACGGGCCTGTCATAACGGGCCCGTAATGGGCCCATTACTGAGCCGTCCATACGGGCCCGTAACGGGTTCTGAGCCCGTGAAATAACACTTTTTACCTATGTATCCAATCTCCATTAGGTCTAAATATGACAGAAAAAAGCGGCAAATGTCATATATATATATATATATATATATATATATATATATATATATATATATATATATATATATATATATATATATATATATATATATACATATATATATATATATATATATATATATATATATATATATATATATATATATATATATATATATATATATATATATATATATATATATATATTATAGGTTAGAAGTGCGCTATAACAAATGTAAATTATCATTATTATCATTATTAGTCTTTATTATTATCATTATTAGTCATCATCACCATCATTATCATTATTATTATTGTTGTGGTTATTATTACTTTAATCATTATAATTATTATTATTATTATTATTACTATTATTTTCATCATTATGGTAGCAACCCTTACGAAAACATCGCTAGTGGAAAGTCACTAGTCCAGTTGAAATTTCACTAGTGAAACGCTATTTCACTAGTGAAACACTAGCGAAACACTAGTGAAAATGCGTGAAATCACTGGTTTTTCGCTAGTGGAAAGTCACTAGTGGAAAACCACGATGTTCACGGTTGAAAATCCACTACTCCACTAGTGAAATTTCACTAGTCGAGTAGTGATTTTTCACTAGCGAAATTCAAGGAAATGTTCCCCACTGTTTCCACTAGTGAAACGAATTTTCCTTAGCAACCACTAGTGGAAACTCACTGGTCGGGGGAGTTACGCCGTCACGAACTTATAGGCGGCGCCAGTAGTATTGAGAAATGAACCTAGCTAGATAAGGGACGTGCATTGTACAGGGGCGGGGCTTAGTGCATCACGTGGTTATGACATCACGTCTTTAGGAAAGTGGCGCCAAATACAATACTCGCGCCAAGCACTGACAAGCGGTATCTCAGTATTTTAGATAGTTGCGATAAAGCATTATAAATACATGTACTAGAAAATTATTTAAGAAGTGACTTTTTAGAATGTATTAACGCAGATTATCTACAAATATTCAAAAGAAAAACAACTACCACGGGTCCTTTAAGGTAGCTTGTAGTGTTAATTTCTTAGACTTTTCAATTCAGCCTATACAAAGTATATATCGTCTGAAAGGTTTTCTGAAGGGGAATACCTTTAACATATTAAAAGTACCCTCACAGCAGGGTGTAAGAAGGTATTTTGGGTAAAGACATAAAAACCATGCACAGTGTGCAGGTCAGAAAAAATTACGCCGTCAACACCTTATAGGCGCATAAGCAGTATTGAGACATGAACTGTCAGGGCTCCTTTGAGGTCGAATGTGGGTTTAATTTCTTAGGCTCTTTTTCCTCTACCATGGTTTTATTTCTCTTTCAGCCTATACAAAGTATACATTGTCTAAAGGGTTTTCTGATGGGGAACATTTCAAACACATTAAAAGTACCCTCACAGCAGGGTGTAAGGAGAAATTTTACGTATAAACCCTAAACATATATATATATATATATATATATATATATATATATATATATATATATATATATATATATATATATATATATATATATATATATATATATATATTTCTTTTAGGTAATACTTGCTGCTTTGTTCCCAGTTCGAATTTCTTTCATCTGCGTCGCATCCCAATAACTAGCAGTAAAGTGACAACGTAAAATAATTTACTTTTCGATGCCAATATTTCTATATTTCAATTTTCATCCTCCTGTTTGCAGTATGAGTTAATAATGTTCAAAGTTAATTAATAATATCCGTAAAGAATCCTTCATGGTCCTGCCTCAAAACAATATGTCGTTGTGCTTTCAAGCCTCCGTCAGACTTACTGGACAATCGACTATTGCTAAGAAAAATGTATATACATGTTTCCAGATCCAATCACATTATCACATTATTTGACATCACAATGAATACTGGATATTGTGAATATATCATATTGTTGGATGTATATAAATTGATATTTGTACTTGGACAATTGTATGTACCCGCACTGCTCAGAACAGGGGTCAAAAGTTAGATGATTTTCGCCTGTATTTTGCTTTTTTGAACAGCATTACATCGACTTATATAAAAAAGACTTTCACTATTCTAGATTTCAATTTTACTTAGTTAGGTAGCAAATAAATTGATATGTGTACTTGGACAAGTGTAGGTACCCGCACTGAAAAGAGGGGTCGGAAAATTGGTCACTTGCTTAAAATATACAATTTTCGCCTGTATTTTGCTGTTTTTGAACAGGATTATATCTTAGATGACCGAACACAAGTGGTTTAGAAACCAGCCGGTCAACCTGAACATGCTAGCCACAACCAGTGTCAGCTTATAGCTTAAAGTTGGTGCGATGCGCTTGCCCAGCTGATGCTAGCTATCAGGTATCTCTGTAATGTAATCGATACGATAGACCTGATTGGTCCTTGTTCCAATGTGACCTCGCGCTGATTCCAGATCAGTGACTCCTGGCATAAGCCCAGCCCTTCACTTCCGTACGAAAATTTCATCCCTGAAATTTTCATTTTTTTGCAAATGATTCAAAACTCAGTTTAATTTTGTGTTTATTTTGTTTACTTGTATGTTCTTGGGCTGATAACCATTTTCTGTTATCTATTTATATGTTTTGTATACTTTTATATATATATATATATATATATATATATATATATATATATATATATATATATATATATATATATATATATATATATATATGTATATATATATATATGTGGTCAGTGGTACGGTTAATAATTCAAGTTTCTAAAATTTCAAATCGTATTGGATATTTGAAATTTTGGTTATATTTTTAAACTTTCAAAATTCCAAAACGTATTGGAAGTTTGAAACTTTTGTTAAAGTTTCAAACTTCCATACTTTCAAATATCCAAACTTTCAAACTTCCAAAACGTGTTAGAAGTTTAAAAGTTTGACATGGAACGTTTAATTATAAAACATATGAAACTTTCAAATATACAGAGATCTGGCAGCTACTAAAAGCAGTCTTAAGTTGCAGATATGACTCACATTTTGTCAATGTAATTATTTATCATCAAGACACTCTTCTCATCGAGTATATGAAAAACGCATTTCTTAATTTCCTTTATTATACCTCACGTGAAGATTCTTGATTCTGGTTGGTCAAGGGCCATGGATTAATCATAATTATTTTCTTACTCCTTAGTGACAGGTTGTTGTCCTTAACAGCTTATGAAATAGTTGAATAATTCTCGGCAACAGCCATGAATTAGTTGACTAATTGCTGCTAGCCCTATGAATAGTGACCACTAGCCCGAACACTTACGGAGTTTGCCGAGTGACCTACTGGTGAAACTAGTTCAACAAGGGAGACGACGAGTATTTATCCAAAATATCTGGTGTTTGTAATTTTTTCCACTTTTGTGTTTTGTATTTTTCGGTATAATAAAACAGATATGACCCCCTGTTGGGTTTCCACCAGGAATAACTTCCCCTCAAGAGGATTGAGAGGATGGAGGAATTGTCGCCTCGGGCTACGCCCTCGAGCGACAATCCTCCCTCGGGAAAGTTATTCCTGGTGGATGTCATATGTATATAATATCTTCAATTCAAATATTGCAGTTAAGAATATTGATTATGCTTAAACTATTATTAACACTTATCAGCATGAAAAGTTTAGTGACCAAATTGTCTATTCTATTATTAGAAAGGGCAACTTCTAAAATGCGGAACCGGATTGTATGTAAAACTCCTGCCCATACATATGATGGACCAAGTGTGAAGGAGAGAACGAAGAACCTTATTTTCAAGATCGTCCTTGTTTTACCCTCCCTCTAAAGGGGAGTAGATGAAACTTTGTTTCTTCCCGACCACTCGAGAGGAAGGGTAAATGAAGCGTATTTCCTCTCCCTCTATACAGGGAGGATTTATAAACCTTTACTTTTGCCTGACCACTCTAGAAGATAGATGTCTAACATTATATATAATCGATCTACCTGTCTGTCTGTAATTCTGTCTATCTGTGTATCTATCTACTATCTATCTGTCTTTCTTTCTATTTCTAAGGCTCTCACACATAAATAGATGATAAATAGATAGTTATATAGATAGACAGAAATACAGACAGACAGGTAGATAGATAGATGGTAGGTGGTAATGTATTCTTTTATGGTGATGAGTACCGTTGCAAGCTAGTTAAAAGCCCCATCCCTAAACACACCTCACAGCCGCATAATCATATAAAAAGGTGTATCTCTATACTAGTATTCCAGAGTGTTATCAGGGAGAGAATATCATAGCCAACCATCCTTAGTCAACCAATATTCTAAACCATTTCAATATTATTTCTATATCATTTCAATATTTACAACTTTTCACTCAAATGACACATTCTCACTATTTACACAGGCAGTGGTCACTGCAGGTTCAGAATTACCTTTGGAATATCATTGTCTATGCCCAATAAGAAGTCAATTTGAGATTGCTGACGGACCGCTAAAGATTCTTACAGGTGATGATTAGGAACTCTACTTAAATTTTGATGGAGGCAGAGAAAAGTCTTCTACTCCCAGATGGAGGGAAGGGGGATCCAGACCTAGGAAATAATCATTGGTGAGAGATTTCTGCAATAACCGTAGAAAATAGTATGAAAAGTTGCATGAGCAGGCAGCCGGGATTCAGGCTTTGGTTAAAAACCTTGGGAGACCACAGCACAATTGGAATGTAAAATGTTCGTCAAATGATTATATTCTTAATATTGCTCTGAGCATGATTTAAAATAGGTCACTTTCCTTTAATCAACCGGGCAGCCCGGCTACAAAGACACATATCATTACATCCCAACACAATTTTCTGTAGACTCGGACTAGTGGATAGCTGCACCTCTGATAAGACAAGCCATACAGAGTCTTGCAGGATGTGGCTAAAAATAGCCACATCCTGTGGGACCACGCGTATGAATGGCTACCTGGAAGGGGTCGCAGTTCATGGTTCGATGCAAGAAGTAGTAGTAGTAGTAGTAGTAGTAGTAGTAGTAGTAGTAGTAGTAGTAACGAATATGCATACTACTACTACTACTACTACTACTACTACTACTACTACTTATAATAATAATAATATACAATTTACTAATGGTATTACTACTTCTTACTCTTCCTTGTCTTCTCTTTATTTTCCCTTCCTTTTACTACTACTCCTATTACTACTACTACTTCTACTACTACTACTACTACTACTACTACTACTACTACTACTACTACTACTACTACTACTACTATAAGAAAGAATGCGATCTCCATCGAATATTATTCTTGAAAGTGAGATCCGAGGAACCTTATTGCTGTATGTGTAGGTGTAGTCGTTGTAGTAGTAGGCGCAGCAGCAGTAATGGTAGAAGCTATTGATAAACATGTAGTACTTGTCGTCGGACCATGTATACGCTCTGTTAGAAACCACTATATATGTTACTTTAGTCTCATCCCTTGTATTGGGACACTTAATGTATTCCTGTTGAGGCGGCCCATGGGATTTATTTCTTAGAAGAAGTTATTCCTCTATCCTGCCTTATTTGTCCAATTATTTTTCTCTGTAATGTAATCGATACGGGAGTCTTAATTGGTCCTTTTCTCACGTGACCTTTGCGCTGACGCCAGATTTGTGACTCCTGGCATGAGTCCAGCTCTTCACTATGGCGTATATGGTAACAGTTCCGACGCTACATATCCATTCTTCTTTTCTTCATCCAAGCTAAAACTGATGTTATTCTCTAATCTGTACTACTACTACTATTGTTGCTGCTGCTGCTACCAATACTAATACTCTATGTATGTATGTATGTATGTACGTATGTGTGTATGTATGTATGTGTAAGTGCGTCTACAGCAATGTTATTCACTACTTTGTATTACTACTACTACTACTACTACTACTACTACTACTACTAATCTATGTATGTATGTATGCATGTGTAAGTGTGTATACGGCAATATTATTCTCTACTATGTACTACTACTCCTACTACTACTACTACTACTACTACTTCGGTTGTATACGCATATCACCCCTCAACAGCTATTATTAATCTACATCGGATAATATCAAAAAATTAGACCCAATTCGCCAAGGGGATTTCATTTTATTATGTGTAGTAGTAGTAGTAGTAGTAGTAGTGCTTTGGAGATTACATATTAAACTGTCTGTAATTCAAACAAAAGACGGGGCGGCGTATGTTTAGCATGATATCACTGATATATCTAAATCTAATCATTTCTACTCGAAACTATTTTCAAAGTTAAAGTATGTCGCATCGTATGTCATTTGTATAACTATCTATCTATCTGTCTGTCTGCCTAGCTATCCAATCTCTCTCTCTCTCTCTCTCTCTCTCTCTCTCTCTCTCTCTCTCTCTCTCTCTCTCTTTGTCCTGTCTCTCTCTGTCTCTGACTCTCTCCCTCTCTCGCTTCCTGACCAGTGGACCATGACTGGCCTGATTTATTATATCACTGATATATCTAAGTCTAATAATTTCTACTCGAAACTATTTTCGTGGCGTATACTTGGAACGCATGTCGTCTCTCTCTCTCTCTTTCTCTCTCTCTCTCTCTGCTCACTTCCCGACCCGTGGACCATGCCTGGCCTGATGCTTATAACCTCAGGTGCGAACTCCCTGGGTGGTGGTGCAGTGCCACTTTATACACTGCTTGAACAAGCTGTCGACCTCTATGTCAGTGGTGAACGCACCTTTTTGAGAGATGTATTTCTCTAAAAGCAGGAAAAGCACCTTTCTGTTTAATTTCTGAGGTAGGTTTACAGTAAAAGCACGCAGACCCGCTCTTCCACCAAACGACCCACCCAGAATTAGGGAAACAGGTGACGGAGGAAAAGGAGATTACCTCTTGCAAAAGATAGGGCCTTAGAGAAGGGCCTACTGTTTTATATAATCTAGAAAAGTACCCTTCTCCTGTACGGAAACAATAGTATGTCTTTTAAAGGGGAACTAAAGGCTCACATACATATAAAAAGTACCCAGATATCTCTGAGACCACACAGTTTATATCACCTACTACCTATGTATCATCCCCTCTCATGTACACCAGTGGGTGAACTAAAGCCGTTCGGTGCATCATTTCCACTGGGTATCTTATCAGTCTTAGTCTCCTGGGAATGGGTCCACTGTCTCCAGCGTTATCAAATCTACTATCGCTTCCTGCTTCGACAGAGTCTGACCCCCCTGGTGGGACCATAACTTGTGCACTGCAAAGGACACAGCGTGCATGTATGCATGTATATATATATATATATATATATATATATATATATATATATATATATATATATATATATATATATATATATACATGTATATATATATATATATATATATATATATATATATATATATATATATATATATATGTGTGTGAGTGTGTGTGTGTGTACATGTATGCATGCATTTATGTATGAATTGTATGAATGCATGTAAGTATGTGTGTGTATAAAACTGATGTTATTCTCTAATTTGTACTACTACTACTACTACTACTACTACTACTACTACTACTACTACTACTACTACTACTTGGGAGACCACAGCACAATTGGAGTGTAAAATGTTCTTCAAATGATTATATTCTTAATATTGCTCTGAGCATGATTTAAAATAGGTCACTTTCCTTTAATCAACCGGGCAGCCCGGCTACAAAGACACATATCATTACATCCCAACACAATGATTTTCTGTAGACTCGGACTAGTGGATAGCTGCACCTCTGATAAGACAAGCCATACAGAGTCTTGCAGGATGTGGCTAAAAATAGCCACATCCTGTGGGACCACGCGTATGAATGGCTACCTGGAAGGGGTCGCAGTTCATGGTTCGATGCAAGAAGTAGTAGTAGTAGTAGTAGTAGTAGTAGTAACGAATATGCATACTACTACTATTGCTACTACTACTACTACTACTACTACTACTAATAATAATAATAAACAATTTACTAATGGTATTACTACTTCTTTCTCTTCTTTGTCTTCTCTTTATTTTCCCTTCCTTTTACTACTACTACTACTACTACTACTACTACTACTACTACTACTACTACTACTACTACTATAAGAAAGAATGCGATCTCCATCGAATATTATTCTTGAAAGTGAGATCCGAGGGATCCTTATTGTTGTATGTATAGGTGTAGTCGTTGTAGTAGTGGGCGCACCAGCAGTAATGGTAGAAGCTATTGATCAACATGTAGTACTTGTCGTCGGACCATGTATACGCTCTGTTAGAAACCACTACATATGTTACTTTAGTCTCATTCCTTGTATTGGGACACTTAATATATTCCTGTTGAGGCGGCCCAAGGGAATTATTTCTTATATATATATATATATATATATATATATATATATATATATATATATATATATATATATATATATATATATATATACATTATATTATATCGAATGTAATGTATGTAATGTTATGTTTGGGTTCTGAAGGTCTCTTAGATTCTGATATATTAGTGAACCAACACTGGCGAAGGCCCAATTTGTCCAAATCTCAAATTGTCCAAGGGTGGCAGCCGGACATTCTTATAGTGTGTACACTTGGCTTCCAGAATCAATTGAAAAAAACACTATATACAGATAAAAATAGGTTTAGTCCCAAATTCAGCTCTCTGTGCTGTGCTACAGCTAACACATTTATCCTAGGTTTCCACATTAACCCCTGCTGGACACTCGCCTACTTCCGTCGGAGGATATCTAATGAGATATCCTCCTGGCCCAAGTGAGGAGAGAGAGAGAGAGAGAGAGAGAGAGAGAGAGAGAGAGAGAGAGAGAGAGAGAGAAATGTCTGAACTTCTGACTGAGTCGCAGTCACTTACAAACCTCAGATCGCTGGTAGGAGGGCGTAGTCCTTGGAACTAATACGCCCCCCTCCTCCCCTCCACCAATGTTTATGTTCTAGGGGTGTTCTGCCCCCACCCCCCCCCCTCCCAGGCAGACTTCCTTCGAAGAACTCTGAGCAGAACTAAAGACAAACCATTTTTGTACTACAATGTGGGCTTATCAGGGCAAATAAAGATGCTGCTCCCAAGGGAAGGTCGGCCAGGAAGTTCTATATCACAGCCTTGCCTTGAGATGCCCATCACTAGGAAAGAGAGGAAGGCGCTGGCTCAAGCCAGGGGTGGATTAGCCCCTTTAAGACCAGAAACAGGTCACTGGGAGAAATGTAATTATATATAAAGGTCCCTTCTTTTGCGCTCTCTGCATCCGACCTCAAAGTACATAGAGAAAACCTTCTGCTTTAGGCTTGCCGGCCATCTTTTAATTATTTAAATGACACTAATAAAATGATGTTCCTATTGTCCAACTGCGATACTATATTTTGTAGTGTCAAAACCTGTTCTAAAATGCTAAACATCAGAACAGATGTGTCTCGAACCGATTTCATATATTTTCATCTTTACATTGTTTATTCCTCTTTGTTCATATTGTATGGTCTCTCGTAGGTCAAAGTTGACCGTCAATTGTTTTATCATTATCATTAATACAAATGAATCAAAACCACTGACACCATAGGCAAGCTGCATCCGCCTGTATTTTCACTGTTTTGGTGAACTTCGATACAGAGGAAAGGGTTAAAACTTAGATGGCTTGTGCGCAAGCCTGTGGGAGCTTTTGTACTAGTACAGTGTGGTTGGTCTCTTGCTCTGCTCAGGGCTCTTCTGGGTAAATATCCACTGTGAGAGGGGGGGGACCCACCAGTGGTCGGTCAACGATCAAATCACTCAGCACATCCAGCCTTAGACCTGCTACAAGTCTGTTTTATCTGGCTCCTTACTTTATTATAAGTCTCACTGATCTACCCTGAGTTGAGTCTTGGTCTTCTAAGGTTGAGTTCACTCGAAGTTTAGTTCTGAATACATTTCAAATGGGAAGACTCGGCAGTGTCCGCACTCTTGGATAAGAGGAAAGCGCTATGTATGAGAGATCAACTCTAATCAACACTTATAGCCCAGTGCCCATGAACATGTAAACCTCATAGTAGTAGTAGTAGTAGTAGTGGTGGTAGTAGTAGTAATAGTAGTAGTGCCAGTAGTAGTAGTAGTAGTAGTAGTAGTAGTAGTAGTAGTAGTAGTAGTAGTACTACTACTACTACTACTACTACTACTACTACTACTACTACTACTACTACTATTATTATTATTATTATTATTATTATTATAATTATTATTATTATATAATCGAAGGGTTTGGTGACAGAGCCTTCTGTGCCTATGCAATGTCACTACTACTACTACTACTACTACTACTACTACTACTACTGCCCTGCTGCTAAAAAGTCGCAACATGGCAGAAAGGTGACAATAATCAAATGCCAAAGTTCCATATATATATATATATATATATATATATATATATATATATATATATATATATATATATATATATATATATATATATATATATATATATATATATACATATATATATATATATACATATATATATATATATATATATATATATATATATATATATATATATATATATATATATATATATATATATATATATATATATATGTATATATGACTATATACAAACACACACACATATATATATATATATATATATATATATATATATATATATATATATATATATATATATATATATATATATATATATATATATATATATGTATAATATATATATATATATATATATATATATATATTATATATATATATATGTATATATATATATATATATATATATATATATATATATATATATATATATATATATATATATATATATATACTACTACTACTACTACTACTACTACTACTACTGTTGCTGCTGCTACTGCTGCTGCTATCACTACAAAATCACAGAAAAAGTAGCAGCAGCAGCAGTGGTAGTAGTAGGAGGAGGAGGAGGAGAAGGAATCAAAGTAGTAGAAGTAGTAGTAGTACTAACTAGCTGAGGCGGCCTCAGTTCAACTAAAACCTATTGAATCTTTTCAGTTGATGATATACTTTTGACCAAAACTTCCATTATGAAATGTTTGAAGGAGAAGTGTTCATTAGAAGCTAACTAACACATCACGTTCAAATGTGTTCAAGTAGTTTAACAAATATCAAGAATTAAGATGACACTTGAGGTATCGATGGCATGAAAGAGTTAAGCTGCTCTGTCGCATTTAATAAACCTCCTGGGACGTGTACATGTATAGCTACGTGTCTACGAGCGAGAATAGCCCGGGGGGGGGGGGGGCACTCAGGTACAGAGGGGGGCCGCACCTTCGTTACGTATTTCGCCGAAGAAGGGGTCTTTTTTTAAGACCTCCGCATGTCCGCGATTTTGTAAAAGAAGGGTACTTTTTTGTACTCAGGTACGAAGTATGGGGGTCAAAATCCCCTTACAATCCACGAAATATACGCGGCTCTGACGCCGAGGGACTCCCGAAGTGACTCCGGGCTTCCGAGTTTGCTGCCGCCACTTGCTGCCGCTAAACAAGCAGAGGATTATAAAATCTTAAGTTAAAATACGTGTTCCTGTTCATCCAATGTCAGTGGTTTGATAAAAGAAGGGGTGTTTATTTAGTGGAAAAAATCAGCGTTTTATTAAAATAAGGGTGCTTTTTTTGGCCAGAAATCAGTGCTTTAGGGGTATTTTTTAATTTTGATAACGAACGTATGCACCCCCCTAAATACCCAAGTGCCCCCCCCCCCCCCCCCCCCCCCCGGGGAGAATAGTCTCTGATATGTATGGGGCGCCGTTTGTAACATCTATAATTCTGTTGATTTCTTACGATTATGTCGACAGAATTGTAAGACATCTACAGAATTATAGATGTTACAAACGGTGCCCCATAGGTATGTAGTTGCGAGTTAACCGTACCTTTTACGATATCTCGAACACTCCATGACATATAAAAAGATAACACGTACACTTGTTACATTGAGGCAGAATAACCGTTTTAACAACATGAATAACTACGATTCGTAGCATTCTCTCTCTCTCTCTCTCTCTCTCTCTCTCTCTCTCTCTCTCTCTCTCTCTCTCTCTCTCTCTCTTTACACACACACACATACACACACATACACATGATGTCACTGTCCCAGAGGGGCTTCAGCTGGGTTAGCAACATGATCAACATCCTGTGAGCCCCCCCACCCCTCCTGCAGCAACTCTAAATGTCGGGACCCCTACCTGCATTACCCATCCTTCTGGTGGCGCTAGAGGGGGGGGGGGGGGGGAGCTCACAGGATGTTGATCAAGTTGCCAACCCAGCTGAAGCCCCTTTGGGACCGTGAAATGTGACATGTGTGTGTGTGTGTGCAGAGAAATACATCCCTCTCCCCTCATCTACTACTCTCAGGTGTGTGTAAAGAGAGAGAGAGAGAGAAAGAGAGAGAGAGAGAGAGAGAGAGAGGAGAGAGAGAGAGAGAGAGAGACCAAAAACAGAGGGATAGTAATTTCCCTTTTTGTTCTCTTAAGTTATAATGTCTCTCTGCTTTGTATCTGCATGCATGTAACACCTATGTCTCTATTTCTGTGTATCAACTTTACACTGTCTGTGAACACCGATGGTGTGAAAGTAAGTATGCTTTAATAATCCTATAATTATAGTCAAATCCCCTCACAATAGACTTAATACAGACAACTACTACGAAAGCAAGCTGCAGCAGGCAGACCCCAGCAGCCAGACACTACCAGTAGTCAAAGTGTCGTCTGCACCCCAAAGAATCTTTGAAAATAATTCAGAATCAAGACATGAACATAGAAATATTTGAAGGAGATCTGCTCATATGGATATGATGATGATTTCTCCATCACCTATTTTTCGTAATTCTCATCGGTACCTATGATACTTTTTAAAATGAATTACCATACTGTCATTGATTCATATCACCAGTAGGCATACTCTTAGCAAGCAACTACAGGTATTCAAATTCTCGTCTGCACCCCAAAGTCCTTTTGAAATAACTCGGAATTAGGACACACGGACACAGAAAATATTTGAAGTCGATTTGTTCATTTGGATCTAATCAAATATTTACAAATCGCGGATCTGCGGAGGTCTGTACCTGACAGCCCCCCCCCCCCCCCCCCCCCCCCCCCCGGCATTTTCAAGACCGTCTATGGGGGAGGGTAAATGTTTGTATGTTTATTGACTGTGGTTTGAATTACAAAAGCATATTCAAAATACAAAAGGTTATATACAATAAATAACAGAAAAATGAAAAAGTTAATAAATATAATAAGATTTAACAAAATTAGGAAATATATTCGAGCGCTGCCCGCTCCCCATAAAATATTCTCTACTCTATTTTATCTGCCATGCTCATACAGGGGTCGTTTTCCTAGCTTAAGATCGAAATATGGAGGGTTAAGTCGCTAGACTAGGCAATTTCTGCACCGGTAGACGCGTGCGTTGGAAATCTTACTCATATAAGCATGGTATCTATAGGGTTTCGCCAAAACCCTTACCCATAAGAGGATAAACCACATCTGCAGATTCAACGTGCATGGGTGGCTGTTCTCGAAAATGTAGAAGTTCAATAGAAGTACATCGATATAATGAATATGGCATAGCGGCAGCCGCCTCAAAGCTGACGCACCTCGTGTAAGAGGGTTGCCCATATATTAACATCAGACATGTATTTGTAATCATATACGGGCAGAAAATTTACACATGGGTTGGGCTATATATTAAAAGGACAGCCTAACGAACACCCTCCCTAGCCTTAACTAGGGCTGAATACATGAGATGAACACTAGAAGCTATCTTTCTATACATTTCAAATGTTATATCATACTAATGTAGTCTACTCCAGGCGGTACTTTCCCCATTACAAGGTGAAAGTTATTCTCAGCCATCATTTCCATAAAGATAAGAACCACTCTTCAATTTACTAGATCTGCTTACTAGTTGCGACATTATTTCACAACTCTGCATGATATTCGGAGACATGTCCCCCAATTTGCCACCATATCAGAGGTGTTATAAATAAATAAAAACTTTATCAGTTCCCGCCTACTCCAGAGGGAGCGTAGATAAAAATCTCTACCCTATAAGAACTTACGTTTATTGAAACTTTATTTCTTCTCGACCACTCCAGAGGGAGGATAAAGGAAATGTTTTTCCCCTCGATACAGGGAGGGTATATACACTTCAATTTTGCCCGACCACTCTAGAGGATCGATATCTAACAATATATATCATCGATCTACCTGTCTGCCTGTCTTTCTCTCTATCGATGTATCCATGTACTATATTCATCTATATTTCCATCACACGCTATATGTATATATATATATATATATATATATATATATATATATATATATATATATATATATATATATATATGTATATATATATATATATATATATATATATATATATATAAACATATAGATATATAGATATATAGATATAGAAATATGTTGCTGCCACTACTACTACTACTACTACTACTACTACTACTACTACTACTATTATTATTATTATTAGTAGTGGTATTACTATTATCATTATCATTATTATTATTATTATTATTAGTAGTAGTAGTAGTAGTAGTAGTAGTAGTAGTAGTATTTATATATGATTTTCCAGTATTTATAAGTCATTTTCTGGTATTCACAATTTATTTTCTAATATTTGTAAATTCAGTATTTCATAAATATTAGAAGGTGATGTATACATAATAGAAAATGATTTATAAACATTTATATTACTAAATAAACTCTCAAAGTGATTGCCATATTTGTACGTTTTTGATTATTTATTCTTTTGATTTAGAATACGCAACAAACGTAAGTTACATCTCACAGACACGGCTTGGCCATTCCTGGTGTTGATTGAATTTGGCGCCACTTTCCCAAAGATGTGATGTCAAAATCACATGACACAATAAGCCCCGCCCCCTGTACAATGCACGTCCCTTATCTAGCTTAGGAAGTGACAAGAAGCGCCCTCTTTATTTCGCTATGGGTACTAAATATGCCCCTCATTTATGACTATGTTTGGCCCAGAATCTCCTTAGCGACGGGTCATGGAAAATCGCTAGTGATAAACCAACTCACTAGTGGGAAACCACTAGCGAAAAAGAGAGAGATGAATTTCCACTAGTGGACTCGTGGTTTTTCACTACTGTCACTAGCGTTTCACTAGTGAAAAATCACTAGCGACGTTTTCGTACGGGTACTATGCATACTTAGTGTTCATCTTACCTCAAGTTCTTCTAAAGAGATAATTGTGATGGAGGGAAACTTTTCAGAGAGCTCCTGATCGAATACATCCATACAGACAATCAGCTTGAGCATGGGGGCATCTTCCAATACATGGAGTAGTTTTGCCAAGCGCTCTGGGGTGTCGCAGAAAACAAGGCTTGCTTCAGCTAAAATAAGGAAAGATGGGTCAATAGTATCAGTGTAGTGTAAGATGACTAACTGACGTGATAACCCTTATGCTGCTGGGGGCTAATTTAGTCAATACAAAATAATGCAAAATTCTTGAGAAATTACTGAAACCCTGGCAAATGGGTACTCATATGAGAGTACTCAGCGAGAGCTGTCCAATGAATACCAGCAAGACAGTGTTTAGATGGTTTTCAAAAATCTTTGCATCTTT
>OZ012694.1:14818790-14831806 GCA_963942565.1 Maea johnstoni
ATAACATTCTTATATAATGTATAAATATATATCTTATATATATATATATATATATATATATATATATATAATATATATATATATATATATATATATTATATATATATATATATATTATATATATATATATATATATATATATATATATAATATATATATATATATATATATATATATATATATATATATATATATATATATATATATATATATATATATATATATATATATATATGAAAACTATTTGTTAAACCTAATTAGAAAACTTGTTTTAATTTAAGGTGGATATCTAGTTGGGCCGCCGTCGGTTTTCCTCTGTTAGCCCTTCAGTGTGGATATCAAAACAAAAGATTACATCTGAGTAGTGATCAGTGGCCAGGAATCTAGACCAAGGAACTTTCTTTTGGCGTGCGGTCCAGAAAACAAAAGGCGGGACGTCCCCTTGAGGATACCTAATTCTAGATCAACTCAATCTAGGGTCAGTGTGAAACCCACACACCCCATTTGTCTGAAAGGGGTTGAACAGCCAGAACCATTGATATTTCATTAATTGCGGCTATTTACCATTTACACCTTTTGGCTGCACAACCAATTAAGCGTATTTCGTGATGAATTAGGAGCGTGTAGCAATTCATTGGAAGTCTATGGAGTATTATAGGTATAGAACATCTGTACCACATCCCCGCTCAGATTCAAGGGGCTGGTGCGGCATATGAGTATTCCTTGTAAACTGGTCCCAAACAACCTGGCTGTCTGCTTTGACCATACAAATTCCTTAAATCATTCATGAGTTAAATCATTTTGACCAACTTTTTCATCTCATTTTTTTTGTCTGAAAGTGAATAGCGATACAGTCTCCAAAGCCAAAGTTTTGGAATGTGACAGATATGAGCCCCTTTTAGGTCCAAGGTCATGTCTCAGGTACCTTGAATTATGACAGGACCTGAAATTTAATATTTATCATGTCAGCCATGTTCTGTTAGTAATTCTGAGACTTATGGAAACATTCAAAAATGTTTTTAACATACTCGTCGTGCGGATCTAGATCTGGTGTGGAGGTAGGATCTTGCACCTTACCAAAGACTTGGATGATCAAATGGTAGAGTCTAATAATTCAAGTAAAGGATGAATCTTGACATTTTGTCAAAAATCGAAACACATCAACTTGTGTTGTTAAAGGGTGCCAAATCACATCAACGTAACCACTTATTGATAAGTTGATCATTATTCGGTAACTATGAGATGTAACCTATACCAATAGCATTATTGCCGTTGTCTTTGAGTAGGGTTCTCCCTTAACCTTTCCAATGCTGAGGCTACTTTCGTCCAAAGCACAAGGACACAAAGATTATATCAAAAACCATCCAAACCCTGTCATGTTGGTATTCATATGATAGCTCTCGCCGAGTACTCTCAGATGAGTACCCATTTACCTGGGTTTCAATTATTTTTTAGTTTTTTTGCATCATTTTGTTTTGGCCAAATTAGCCACTAGCAGCATAAGGGTTAACATTTTTCAAAATAGCGCTTAGTTATCAAGGTTTGTTCCCTGTGTCAGAGTATATGCATCCTCCAGATGTGGAAAGGTTACAGCATACACTGCTCACGAAGGAAGAGCCCTCTGAAGAGAAATAATGGAGCCGCCCCTAATAACAGTCCAGCTCACATACGGTAGATTCCCAGGTAAAGGTTACATCTCATATTTACCGAATAATGATAAACTTATCAATAAGTGGTTACGTTGATGTGATTTGGCAAACTTTAACAACACAAGTTGATCTAGATCCGCACGACGAGTATGTTAAAAAAGAAATTTGAATGCTCCCATAAGTCTCAGAATTACTAACAGAACATGGCTTACATGGTAAATGCTAAATTCCAGGTCCTGTCATAATGCAAGGTACCTGAGACATGGCCTTGGACCTAGAAGGGGCTCATATCTGTCGCATTCCAAAACATTGGCTTTGGAGACTGTATCGCTATTTACTTTCAGACAAAAAAAGTGAGATGAAAAAATTGGTCAAAATGATTTAACTCATGAATGATTTAAGGAATTTGTATGGTCAAAAACACATTGCGTTTCTAGTGAGAGTTTCAACTTACCTCCACCTCTACGGAGAGATTCGAAAGATCCCACTCAAACATAACTAGCAGTATATGATACACCTGGAGCAAGTACTGGTCAACGATGCAGCTGTGTGAACTTAGTACAGAACTAGTACACCTAACAGAAAGCAAGCGATTGACAACAATGACCAGGTCAAGCACAGAGCGTCTAGGCTTAACCCATTCATGCTTAAGAGGGACAAAGCAGCTCAGTTGGTTGGGTGTCGGACTAGTAATCAGAGGGTCGCTGGATCGATTACCGGCCACTCCGGGCACTTTGGTCGTTCTTGGGCAAGACAGTTTATTCCATATTGCTTCAGTCTACCCAGCTGTATAATTGGTACCTAGCATAAATAAGGCAGAGCTTAGAGTGTGTGCGCTATATGCTGCCAGTTTCTCTGGAATATCCCCCGGGGGATTGAAATGGTTTCTGTATGTACAGTGCCTGCTAGGGGAGGAAGGTCTTGTGAGCACTTCGATGGATACAAGACTATAAACCGAATACCTTTAAGAGTCCTCCATCAATTGTCATCTGGATCTATGATTCTTTTGAAAATAACTTTGGAATTGACAATGATTTTACAAAATATTTGAGGGAGAGTTGTTGGTTATGTTGAGATAAACATTTCTCCTTCAAATAGTTTTCCAAAAATGCTTTTGATAGAAAAATAGATTCAAAATTGTCAGGCCTGTTTTGGCCTCTCTGAGTGTGAATGGGTTAAGGTGGCGTACGGGGTTTACAGCCTATCGGCTTTAAGGGGGCTTTTTGTGTTGATTTATGAATATAGGGTCATTTTGAAATGTTTCCATAAGTTAAGGCCTATAACCTTTACCTCATTATGAGATAAACCGTGACTGCCTAGGTCATCATTGAGTAAGAGAGGAGCGTTTACAGAAGCTGACTATGGGCTTCAACACGAGGAGAAAGGTTTATTTCTGCCCTTTGCTCTATATCAACGTTCAGGCGGGCCACTTCAAATAGACATTTTTGTGTACCAATTGTTAACGGATTTGACTTATTTACAGAGTATTAGAGTATTAGAGCATTTTGGATGGAATGTTATAACACTTCTTTCCAATTTTGAATTTCGTCAAAGGGTATGGAATCTGAAAGTTGAATGATGCACTTTTATCACACTCGACATTTTTTCTTAAATAAATGGTCATACAATTTCGATGGGAGTTATTCCTTTGTATTGATCTTTCCTCTGCATTTTTGAAATTTTGAAGTTGCTTGGTTTGTAATTGTGGATAGAAGCTCCGTTTGAAAACACTAGGCATCATTTTACATTTTTTTTTCAGGTACTTATGTGATGGTTAAAGGATACCTCATCATAAGAACTTCTAGTTACCTTGTAAAGGCTAGACTGTCAAATAAAAGCGGAGTAGAGGAAGCATTGGGTGAGAGAAATATCCCCACAAGCTGCCTGAACCCATTAATGCTTAAGAGTTTATACAGAAATTTTCGTCTGAATCTACAATACTTTTGACGATAACTTACGATTTCGGAATCAATTTACAAAATATTTGAAGGAGAGTTGTAGGTAAATTTCTGATTGACATTTCATCATCAAATAGTTTCCTAATTTTGCATTTGCCTGCAAGATCTTATCAAAATTGTAAGGCTGCTTTTGGCTGCTGTGAGCATTAATTGGTTAAGGTGATGGGTACCATTGCAAGCCAGTTAAAAGCCCTGTCCCAAAACACACCTCAAAGCAGCATAATCATATAACTAGGTGTATCTCCAGGTTCCTGAGTGTTATCAGGTAGAGAATATCATCGCCACCTGTCATTATTCAATCCATATTCTGTTTTACTTCAAAATTTACAACTTTTTTTTCAAATGACATATTCTCATTAATTACGCAGGTGATGGTTACTGCAGGTTTAGAGTTACTTTAGGGATATCATTGACTATGCCCAATAAAAAGTATTTTTTTGATTTTTTACCCCTGAAGATTTTTACAGGCCATAACATTGAAAATTCTAGTGAGAAATCTCGTGTGTGGAGGCATGGGAACCCCTTTGATAGTAATGGACATACCTCGCTGATCACTCCTGAGCACTCGAAACAAAAGAGAGTTGCACAAAGATACACATCGACGATCTCAAGACAATGGGTTGTGGTCAGGATGCTATAAATAGGTGCTAGCTATGAGTACGTGAGGTCACCAAGTGAAGTTGGTCTGGAGATTTCTAACTAAAATTTTCAACGTTATGGTCTGTAAAAATCTTCAGGGGTAAAAAATCAAAAAAATACTTTTTATTAGGCATAGTCAATGATATCCCTGAAGTAACTCTGAACCTGTAGTAACCATCACCTGCGTAATTAATGAGAATATGTCATTTAAAAGAAAAGTTGTAAATTTTGAAATAAAACAGAATATGGATTGAATAATGACAGGTGGCGATGATATTCTCTACCTGATAACACCCAGGAACCTGGAGATACACCTATTTATAGGATCATGCTGCTTTGAGGTGTGTTTTGGGACAGGGCTTTTAACTGGCTTGCAATGGTACCCATCACCTTAAGCCAGTAAGTAGAGGATTACCCCCAGAGCAAGTGAGCCGCACTAACGCACGATAGGAATGTCTAGTCGTAGTACATCGGAACTCATGCGGTAACAACACAATCCCAACTCTCTGTAGGTATACCTTGTCAAGCAGACGGGTATTTGGCAAACGGTACACCAAGAAAGCTGCAGTATACCGGAGGTTTTGTGAGGCGAATGTGAGCAAGATCTTCGCATCTTCCAGTATTCAACCAAGACTTCATCTTTACCACATCTATGCAACAGTGACTGATAACCAAAACCCAATCAATATGTATACCTAACTGCCTGATCTGTACCACACTACCCGATAACTAAACCCTCATCTATGCCACACTACCCTATCAATACCAGACTGCCCAATAACCATACCCCTATTCTTGGATGTGTTTGCTCATCTAAGCCCTATCTATGCCACAGTAATAGATCTCACAACATAGTGTCTGAGATTCGCGTAGAATCACTGTTACCAGTAAGTGCTGTCATCTATCGAATAATTTCAGAACTATTTTCTTTGTATTTGGACTATGTGATTTCGTTCTCCTTTTACACAATAGAGTGCGCTATGTACCACACTGTTCCACTTGAGCCTCACTTATGAGATGTGAAGACTCTTCATCATCCTAGGTGATGTAGGAAAGTCATTTTACAAAGAGGGAGATTGAATGTAAGCAGAACTAAAATGAAATGGCAAGTCGTAGAAATAAATCAATATTTTTAATATAAGGGGGGGGGGGTCGAACCTCTTGAAATATTCTGTATCAGCCACATACACGTTTACTATAAACCGAATACAACTGAAGACTATAAACCGAATACCTTTATATGTACCAGAGACCACCATACTAAGATAAAAGCTCCCTGCATGTACTTACTGTGAATGATGTACACTCTACCTTGTCCAGGCACTTATAATTATTGATTCATACACAATCAGAAGAGAACTCGTCATGTTAGGCAGTATTTAATCGAACTTAGTAGTGTATTGTATCCATTTGTCTTTTCTATTTATACTGACAGTCTTACCTATCTTGGAAGGATGTTGGAACTTAGAAATAGGAAACAGGAAGCTCGTGAATAGATAGATGTTCACATCAGTTTAATGTTGGAAAACATATATACGTCCTTGCTTGTCTTATAGCAGATCATGGGGTACTCCATGTAGCTTAACCCTTCCAATGCTGAGGCTACTTTCGTTCAAATCTCAAAAATGCAAAAATATCTGAAAACCATCTAAACCCTGTCATGTTGGTATTCAGTGGAAAGCTCTCACCGTCAGTCACCGAGTACTCTCAAATGAGTACCCATTTGCCAGGGTTTCAATAATTTTTCAGGTTTTTCACATCATTTTGTATTGGCCAAATTAGCCACCAGCAGGATAAGGGTTAACGCGCCAGCAGGTATAAGGCAATGACATCGATTGTTCGCTGTCTCGCACTACTGTGTGCGTTTCTATATGACGTGTTCTTGCATTCTTTAGCAGATTCAATACTCTTTTCTGAAATACATTTGAGTACTACGCACCCTACCATCTATCTAATTGCCATCAAAATCACTGCCATTACCCATCACTCCTAAGATCATCATCACCATCATCATCTTGCTCCCCCCTCCCCCCACACCATCGTCACAATATCCTTCACCAGCATTGCTATCATAACTATCCTGCTCATCGTTGGCATCATCATTGTCGTCATCATCATCATCATCCTCTTGCTCCCACCACGCCATCATCACAATATCCTTCACCAGCATTGTTATCATAACTATCCTCCTTATCGTCGGCATCATCATCATCATCATCATCTTGCTCCCCCCACGCCATCATCACAGTATCCTTCACCAGCATTGTTATCATAACTATCCTCCTTATCGTCGGCATCATCATCATCATCATCATCATCTTGCTCCCCCCACGCCATCATCACAGTATCCTTCACCGTCATTATTATCATTGCAATCCACCTCATCATCGTCGTCATCATCATCATCATCGTCGTCATCATCATCCTCTTGCTCCCCCACGCCATCATCACAGTATTCTTCACCAGCATTGTTATCATAACTATCCTCCTAATCATCGTCGGCATCATCATCATCATCATTATTGATCATCATCATCGCTATCCTCCTCATCATCATCCACTTGACATAACGACACTTCCCAAAAGCCGCTGCCCAACTCAATAGGCATACGGTAAGGTGTGCGGGTATAAAAGCAATTCGATTAAGAGCCACAACTCCTTAATTTGGTTAGAGACAAAGGGCAACATGAATCTGTCTGGCGGCTGCTTTATTTCGCCGAGAATTAAAATTGATTGTAATAAAGAAGGTCGGGGCGGAGTAATGGAGGACTATCGCCCAGACTTGTCGATTAATCAGGCTTGCGTGTGGCTTTTTTAGTGTCCATTATTGCCCTATAGGGGGACTGCGGAGTTCCACTTGCCGGCTAGTTTCCCTGATTGATGTCCAACTAACACTTTATTTTTACAAGCGCTTGTTCTGGCGGTCCCGCGCCCCTCCTCCAAGCTGATCTCCTAACTCGTCGCTTTTCGGGATGAATGTGCACATTTAGTGCACTCCCTTTCAAACAAATTTGTTGGGGCGAATTCCGCCAAGCAGAGCGTCCGTCGACTGCAGCGCGCGCCGTGAGTCCCGGATGAAACAAATAGACCCTTTAATGGAGTCCTTCTTATGAAAACCACGTGGAGTTGCCGGCGGGCCGCCGTAATGGCTGCATCGGGCTAAATGAGTTTGGATCGTGAGATTTATGGTGGCCGGCGTGGCAGCGGGCCAGCTCCCGCACTGACCTCTAATTAGACAATTACACACAGCACTGAAAACCATCATTGACTCAAACATAAATTTTGATTTAGGATGTGGGGGAAATTGCCGGTGCGGATTAATCAATGGTAATAGCTGTCCAAGGCACGACATCGCCCCAACAATAGCTCCTGCTTAATGCACTGTTTGATTTGTGCCTAGTTTATAAAGGAGGATTACCGACCTGGCCATCCGTCCTCCTCTTGCCAAGTTAGCACACTTACAGCTAAAACACTAGCCTGCCTCCCAGGCCATATTTAAATGTCCTCCCTTGTGGATAGATGGCTCTGCGGTATACTAGGATGTCCTTCTGAAATATGTGATACAGACTAGAGCTCAAGTGTGTCCCTCTTGAGGATTTATTCAGAACTAAACCTGGAGTGAAATCAACTCGGGTCAGATCAGTGAAAGAGCCAGATATCACAGGCTTGTAGCAAGTCTACTAAAACACCTACAGACTTTTTACTTCATACATATCTTATTATTTCATTTTTTATCTAAATATTTCAATAAAATACCCTTTGAACAATATGTATACTAACATATATGTTTGTTGCACATTGGCAAGCACGTATACTTCACCCTACCATCGCAGGTCACGTGATTCTAATTGAATCTCAGGGTGGCGAAATTTGTTTTTTCTCTTTCTTTTCTAGAATATTTCGTCCTTTAAATCTGTATTTAAAATTGTATTGAGTATTTGAAACCCTTTTGTAAGAAACCCTTACAGTCAACAAAGAATACTTACTCTAATTAAGCCATGGATGGTTTGTATCCATTTTTGGTTCTAGCTCATGCAAACTAGGTTTTTAACCCTTGTGCTGCTCGTGGCTAATTCGGCCAATAAAAACTGATGCATAGAACCTGATAACAATGATTGAAACCCTAGCACATGGACACTCATCTGAGAACACTCATCGAGAGCTGTCCAATGAATACCAACATGGCAGGGTTTAGATTGTTTAAAAAAATCGTTGTGTCTCTGTGCTTTGGTAGAAGGTCGCCTCAACATTGGAAGGGTTAAACAGGAAGTGTACACTACATATAAATATATATATATATATATATATATATATATATATATATATATATATATATATTATATATATATATATATATATATATATGTGTGTGTGTGTGTGTGTGTGTGTGTGTGTGTGTGTGTGTGTGAAATCTGCAGATTGTTCATATCTGGGAAAATCATCAGCCTGACTTACAAAACATAAAAGTACATGAGAGTTTTCTTCCATTGTCAGCTAAAGAATTCACGGCTTCCTTCAAAACTGAAGAAACATTTCAACTTGAAACCACTACAGAAGAATATCATACCTTTGCACCATTGTCAAGTGATGATACCACACGATGCTATTAAAATATCAAAATATTGTATATTTGTAAAGCAGTTTTATATCTTTGTTCTCAAATTCACGATCATCATTGCTTTCATTTTCTTACTACTATCTTTACTACTACTGTTACTACTACTACTACTACTACTACTACTACTACTACTACTACTACTGATAATTATAACAAAAAATAATGACACTATTATTATTATAACTATTATTATTATTATTATCATTATTATTATTATAATTATTATTATTATTATTATTATTATTACTATTATTATTATTATTATTATTATCGTCACGACTTATCATCAGCGTCATCAACAGCAGTAGTGCTATTATTATGCGAGCACGACTGCTCAGTACTGCGATCCACACAAAGATGGCGCCAGCTAGATGATATGACTGTCCAGGCACAACTTAAGAATATTGCATTTGTATTCATTGATCGTTAGCATTTCCGTTTAAAACACAGATACGGACATCATAATTTGGGTTGGTTGATATCCGCTGCAGCGTTGAGTTAACCCAATCATGACCGAAAAGTATCCAAGACCGGGATCCAAGACCTACACTTTGTGGAAAACCATTATGATGAAATTATCCTTTAATCTTATTTTTAGACAAATTGTTAATCGTACCATAACTTACACCCTTGCATGATTCAAACCACTTCAAACAATCGCTGTATTTTCACGCCATTCTCACTCTTATGATACTTTTTGGCATACAATTATTCAGGTTAGAAAGTGAAAGTTGGCTACATCTTATGGATTGGCTATATCTTATAGTATATGTAAATCAAAGTATCAATCACTATGAAATGAATGGGCAAGAATATGAGCGTGGCAGCAGCACAAAGGGGCTATAGCACTAGGGGGACCCAGGGGGTGGGGGGGGGGGGGGGGGGGGTTCCGATGCTTGTGCCGTGTGCAAAAGAATTTCTACAATGAAAGCCCTTCAGCTCGGCCATGGCCTCGTAAAAAGCACCAACTTCCATTGATCTATTTTCGAGACTGAAATTTGGGCGTTTACACACAAGGAAACTGCTCGTAGTATATGTTTAGGTCGTCTGCTACACTGTGGGCAAATTGATCTTTGATTATCCCCATGCGCATTCGATAACATGCAATATTTTGCACACAGCACAAGCATCGGAAACCACACCTGAGGGGGACCACCCTGGTGCCATATACGTAGACAACAACTACCGCCTGCGCATGAACAGATACGACAGGAAAGATCAGAACAGATAGAGATCTGAGCAGAAGAGGCAGGAAAGATCAGAACAGATAGAGATCAGAAAAGATAAATATCAGAACAGATAAATACTAGAACAGATTAGGCAGGAAAGACCAGAACAGATAGCGATCAGAACAGATGAGGCAGGAAAGATCAGAACAGATAGAGATCTGAGCAGAAGAGGCAGGAAAGATCAGAACAGATAGAGATCTGAGCAGAGGAGGGAGAAAAGATCAGAACAGATAGAGATCTGAGCAGAGGAGGGAGAAAAGATAAGAATACAAAGAGATCAGAACAGGTGGACATCTGAGCTGAGGAGGCAGGAAAGACCAGAACAGGTAGAGATCTGAGCAGAGGAGGGAGAAAAGATCAGAACAGATAGAGATCTGAGCAGAAGAGGCAGGAAAGATCAGAACAGATAGAGATCTGAGCAGAAGAGGCAGGAAAGATCAGAACAGATAGAGATCTGAGCAGAAGAGGCAGGAAAGATCAGAACAGATAGAGATCTGAGCAGAAGAGGCAGGAAAGATCAGAACAGATAGAGATCTGAGCAGAAGAGGCAGGAAAGATCAGAACAGATAGAGATCTGAGCAGAAGAGGCAGGAAAGATCAGAACAGATAGAGATCAAAGCAGATATAGATATCAGATCAAATAAGGCAGGAAAGATCAGAACAGATAGAGATCTGAGCAGAAGAGGCAGGACAGTTCAGAGCAGATATAGATCAAAGCAGGTATAGATATCAGATCAAATAAGGCAGGAAAGATCAGAACAGATAGATATCAGATCAGATAAGGCAGGAAAGATCAGAACAGATATAGTTCAAAGCAGATAGGTATCAGATCAAATTAGGCAGAAAAGATCAGAACAGATGAGGCAGAAAAGATCAGAATAGATCACGGTTAGGGCTGTTCCATTTAAAAGTGTGGGGGGGGAGGAGGAACGGAAGGTTTTTTGAAGGGGGGGAGGGGGCCGAATTCTGAATTAGTTTATACCATTAGAGTATATATGATTTCTGGCCGGAGGATATATATGATTTCTGGCCGGAGGGGGGAAGGGGGTGTCGAATTTTTAATTACCTTCAGTTCCTCCCCCCCCCCCCCCCAACCCCCCCACCCCCCCTCCACCCCACCCCACACTCCACCACACACTTTTAAATGGAACGGCCCTTAAAGAACAGATGAGGAAAGAAAGATCAGAACAGGTAAGGCAGGGTTTCCTTACACAGTGAAACCTTTCATTGCGGCCACCCCTTGGGATGTGTGCATCCTATTATCTAATATCTATATATACCGAGTCCGGGGGGACAGATTTCTATCTTTTTAAGAGGAGCCTGTGGCGTATTGAGTAGGGTTTGACCAGAGCCATATGTCCCCATATGACCATTTTAGTCAGTCGGCAAGAAAGGGTTCGTGGCGGGGGCACCTTAGCATTCATTTGACCCTTTGCCACCCAACATTATTTAAGGATTATTTTGTTGCTTTATTAACCAAATGTATGCGTTCCATTAGAAAATGTTATAAACAAGATTTTATTGAAATGAATATTAAAATGAATTGTTGAAATAAAGTCAAAGATGATGTTTTCACACACACACACGCGTTTGTTTCTTCAAGTTGACCATTGCTATTATATGGATGTATTATGTGAAGCATGAAGGTTAGTCCGTATTATTTTCATCAGGATATGGTTTATTAACCCATTCATAGCCAGCGAACCTTATGATCACTCATTTTAACCCATGCCAAGGCAGTTTGATTGTGTTTTGTTTTATTCTCTGCCTCTCAACTTCCGGCACATGATTGAGTACGACTTAAAATCCAAACCCATGCTATGCACGGGGGGCTTGCTAGTGAACATTTTCCAGTCCCACTTGTATCTGTACATAATCAATACAGAAGTTTTGAACACCTCCTGAACTCAAAATAATTTCTGCCACAAAAATATCTCTCTCTCTCTCTCTCTCTCTCTCTCTCTCCTTCTCTCTCTCTCTCTCTCAGATGTGAACACCTCCTAATGTGAATACTGGTCCCAATGTGTTCACATCTCTGAGGCTTCACTGTACAATAAAAACAATGGTTTGTCTGTATTTCATATGGAGTAGAATACGTCGCAATTACAGCTTTTGAATCCTTTCACTTTCCCTACAGACAATCTACCAGTCAATTTTCCTGTCAATTTCACTTCTAATACGATTCGTCGTATATGGCGAAATAGATACAATGGACAAATCAAGACCAGTTGTTTGACTTCATAGAACATGCCAGACAACTTGGTAGCAGCAGTCATTGAGTGAGAGAGAGGGGAATGTTTGGCCGGCGCCTGCCAAGAGTACGGCCAGGCGACAGGAAGTCGCGGGGCGAAGCTTCAGGGAAATAGCCATATTGTGAAGGCAGGGCATTTTAACAGGTTTCTCCGCAATTGATTCCTGAAAACCTCTCATGAAAAGTCCTGTGTGACAACCCCCAAATCACCATAAAAACACAACGTCATGCTCTTCTAGCCCTGGGGGATGTGGGTTTGGTCGTATCACTGTTCATTATGCGTGCTCTACGCCCACTGTTCCGCCAGTAGGGCTATAGCAGACCCGCAATGGGGCGATGGGGAGGGAGGGCATGTATGGGTATGCTACACTAGGCAACACTCACTACCCATCAAGCTAATGAAATGCCATACCATAGTGCACCCGAATATAAATACATGAAACAAATTTATCATAAATACCCCCACCAAAGTGCACAAGACTATAAATTTATAAATCTAAGCTCGCATTAAATGCCCCTCCAAACCCTCCAAACCCACACAACGACAATCAGAAGAAATGGATTGGCTGGCCAACACAACTTGACCAATGATTTTTCTAACTTCGGTAAATTCTTATTCTTGCTTTTTGGTAGATTAGTGTTTAATACAAAAGTCGTGTCCGAGTAGTCAAC
>OZ012694.1:14832006-14855006 GCA_963942565.1 Maea johnstoni
AGGAATGAAACTTCATGGCTACCTTGCAAAAATACCATCCGCAGAACGGGTAGTTGTCTAATATATTATATATACATGTATATATATATATATATATATATATATATATATATATATATATATATATATATATATATATATATATATATATATATATATATATATATATATATATATATATATGTATATATATATATATAAATATATATATATATATATATATATATATATATATATATATATATATATATATATATATATATATATATATATATATATATATATATGTATATATATATATATATATATATATATATATATATATATATATATATATATATATATATATATATATATATATATATATATATATATATATATATATATATATATATATATATATATATATATATATATATATATATATATATATATATATATATATATGCATGATTGATTTCCTGCGTTATGCTACTGTTTGTGCAGGAGACGGCCCTTGTCTTGGATCGCGTCGTGGCCCAAGCCAGGAATACGAATGGCAATCGTACAGACAGGTAAGCTTCAATCCCCTTCTTTGCTCCAATCTTTTCATCGTATGGTAATTTTCTTGTTTTTGGTATGTTTTGTATTACTTATGCAGGTTTTGAATAAAGGTACGATGCGATATGATACGTTCCTTTATGCTACGATACGATAAAGAGTGCAGGTATGCACCGCTTAAATACCTGTATATATACATGTATATATATATATATATATATATATATATATATATATATATATATATATATATATATATATATATATATATATATATATATATATACTAAACCTGATGTCATTATTCTTGCTACAGGTGACTTTCTTTTGTACCGTTTTGGTGACGAAACTACTTCGTGTGTTTTTTGAACTTCAGAATGAAAGCACATACAATTACTTAAAATTGTATAAATGTTTAGGACTTGAAAACAAGATAGTTATAGTTGGATTTTGTTTTGTCATCAATGGGAAGAAATTTAAATATTTGCTGTAATACAGAATTAGCAGACCTTTTAAATGAATATGTATATTTCCTAGAACGATTTTGAAGTTTGTAATTTTGTGGAATTTGATTTGTACTTTTTGAAATAATTATGAAATTGGCCCAAAAAAATAATGCAGTCAATAAAACATTGAGATTAGAAATAATTCTTAAAGAGAAAGCATGTGACTGAATGTCTGTTGGTTACACATAGAGGCATCTATGAATATCAGATATATTATGTTATGGAAGCTTCCATGCTTTACGGTATACAAATTAATATTTCAAATTCAAACCTTAACGATACTTTTGATCAAGGTAAATGAATATCAGATATATTATGCTCTGGGAGCTTCCATGCTTTACGGTATACAAATTAATATTTCAAATTCAAACCTTAACGATAATTTTGATCAAGGTAAATGGAATCTAGTTTAAGTGTTTTTAATCCTTCACGAACAAATCATTTCGTATCTTATAATATCTATGGTTGAAGGTCTCCTCGTGTTCTAACCATGGTAAATCGGCTTGTTTGCTAGGTTTTTGCTAGGATTGAGAATGTAGCGGCAGGTATTGTCGCAAAAGGAATACAACCCCAGCACGGCAATGTTGTTGGTATCTACTCCAGTAACCGGCCTGAGGTAAGTAGATGAAACTATTATTAATAGTAATAATGATGATAATAATAATGATAATAATGATAATAATGAGATGATGATAGTAATAATGATAATAATGATGATAATAATAATATGATAACAATAATCATAATAATGATAAAATTATCATTATTATTATCATTATTATTATTGTTATTACTATCGTTATTATTATTATTATCATTATTATTATTATTATTATTATTATTATTATTATTATTATTATTATCATCATCATCATTATTATTATTAGTAGTAGTAGTAGTAGTAGTAGTACTATTATCAATATTAATACCAGTAGTAGTAGTAGTAGTAGTAGTATTAGTAGTACTATTATCAATATTAATACCAGTAGTAGTAGAAGTAGTAGTAGTAGTAGAAGTAGTAGTAGTAGTAGTAGTAGTAGTAGTAGTAGTAGTAGTAGTAGTAGTAGTAGTAGTAGTGATGGTATTAGTAGTACAGTCGATCCTGCAGAAGATGAACATTTAGATAAAACCCTTGAATGTCTAACTTGATTTCATGCAGGTTTTCAAGATTCATAGCAAATTCAGCTTTAGTCAATTCTCACTAAAATACATTATATCCTAAAAAATGTTCTCAAATCAAATTGCCAAAACTCGCTTAACTGGGTAGCTTATCTATAGCGAATATTTGTATTTGATTACTAGTATTCATTTCATGTTGATGGCTGCGAAGTGCGTTTCTCTTCCTCTTGCTCTCATACTGATTTTTCTTGGTCATTAAAATTACAAGAAATTACAAAACAACATATCATCACCATAAAATGATTGACAGATGTTATTGACTACTTTATATTGATTATCTTGGATTAGGAAAAGGATTATATCTTGGCATAAGAACTCATACTACCGTCCTAGCAACATTGGTTGAGAACAGTGGTTGCCACAATTACATGCAAATAGACAATTACATTCCAACCTTGAGCCCTCGAATTTAACCCAGGTGTCGATTACCAACCAATTCTATACATTTAAAGATATATTTGAAATATATCTCATATGAGGCTACAAAAATTAAATTTCCTTCCATAAGCCTGATTTATCCATTGAACCTATGTTGTTGTAAGAGTTGAAAATGCATTTTGTTTTCTGACGTTTAGGGTTTTCACGGTTTGATTGTTTCAAGTTGTGTTAGCTGAAAATGAATAAAAGAATTATATATTTATAGAACTTAATGACAGTAGACCTATCCATGAGTTTGCTATATATAAGTCAGACCTGGGTAGACGGTTTGACCTATGGCTATCCAAATTAAACAGTTAAAGGCTGATTAACTTCAAAGTATTTCAAAGAGAATTGTTTGTTTGAATAGATCGTGGGTTAACTACTGGCTACAAGCCAAGGCCACGAGACTTAAGCAGGTTGTGGGAAAGAACCACTCACTTTCGAGGTCACATTTCGAGTGTTCATTCATTCAAACATTCATTTATTCTTTCATTTTGTAGTGGGCCATAGTGGATCATGCCTGTTCAGCCATGTCCATTGTAACTACACCTCTTTATGATTCCTTGGGTCCGGAATCGACTAAATTCATTCTTCAACAAAGTAAGTATATGCCCTATCTTGATACTACCTTGACTTGCAAATACCATAGACATCCCACAATGCTCACCACTCCAATAAGGTTTCCAAAACATGAAGGTATCATTTTTAGGAAAGTATACTGCATACAACTTTCTGGTCCAAGTAGAGGTGCAATTGGTAGACAGAATTGTGCATGTAATTTAGTTTGTCATATCCTCCATGTTACGGCTGAATCGTGGTTGGCCAGTTATAAATGGAAATCTGTATATCAGCAATAACTAACCCCAACTCATTAGAAGCTTTCTGTCAGGGGGGGAGGGGTTTCGATGCTTGTGCCGTGTGCAAAATAATTTCCTCGATGAAAGCCCTTCAGCTCGGTCGTGGCCTCGTAAAAAGCACCAACTTTCATTGGTCTATTTTCGAGACTAAAATTCGGGCGTTCCCACACACGGAAACTGCTCGTAGTATATGTTTAGGTCGTCTGCTACACTGTGGGCAAATTGATCCCCGATGATCCCCATGCGCATTCGATAACATGCAATATTTTGCATACGGCACAAGCATCGGAAACCCCCCCTGCTTTCTGTAATGTCCAGAGATGGATTTGAATCTGGTACCTTTGACTGGGATGTGGGGCGTCTAGAAATCAAAGACAATGCCTTAGATCAAGAAGTTACATGTAGCTTGTACTGCAAAAGGACAGTTTAGATATATCATGGTTAAAAGTATTTCAAGCATTGGTCGAGCTTGAGCAGAGACTTAAGGTGATGGGTACCATTGCAAGCTAGATAAAAGGCCCGTCCAAAAACACACCTCATTGTAGCATACTCATAGAACAAGGAGTATCTCCAGGTTCCTGAGTGTTGTCAGGTAGATAATATCATAGCCAACCGTCCTTAGTCAACCCATATTCTGATTTATTTCAATATTTACAACTTTTCACTCAAATGACATAATATCATTACGTACGCAAGTGGTGGTCACTACAGATTCACAGATACCTTAGGGATGTCATTGACTATGCCCAATAAAAAGTATTTTTTTATTCTTTACTGCTAACGACTTTTACGGGCCATAACATTTGGAAAGTTTAGTGAGATCTCGTGTGTGTGGAGCCTATAACTCAGTGGTAGTTTAGGAAGCACAGGCCTTGTTGATCCCATGTGGGCTAGGAACAAAAGACAGCTGTACAAAGACACACCTCAGTGGTCGCGCGTCACAATTAAAACAAAGGCGGGGGTCCGGTTTGCTATAAATAGTTGATACTTTTTCTAGCTGTAAGAGGCTTATTCACTTGGGGTCAAGATTTCTCACTAGAATTTTCAATGTTATGGCCTGTAAAAATCTTCAGGGGTAAAAAATCAAAAAAAATACTTCTTATTGGACATAGTCAATGGTATCCCTAAAGTATCTCTGAACCTGCAGTAACCATCACTTGTGTAGGTTATGAGAATATGTCATTTGAAAAATAAAATGTAAATTTTGAAATAAAACAGAATATGGATTGAATAATGACAGTTGGCGATGATATTCTCTACCTGATAACACCCAGGAACCTGGAGATACACCTAGTTATATAATTATTCTGCGTTGAGGTGTGTTTTGGGATGGGGCTTTTAATTGGCTTGCAATGTTACCCATCACCTTAAGATATTCTTAGGTAGATAAGTGTTTTAAAACGCCAACTGAGTAAACAATCTAATATGTATGAACATTAATGGTATTTTTGTAGAAGATTCGTGTACCTCCCTCCGAGATGTCAACCAAATACCGCTAAAAGGGGCTTTCCATATTCATACATATTCTAAATTCTTGTAATACATATATAAACTACAACATTGAGAGAATGCTTTATTTCATTATGAAACCCACTCTACCTTAACCCTTCCAATGCTGAGCCTACTTTCGACCAATGCACAAAGATGCAAAGATTTTTGAAAACCATCTAAACCCTGTCTTGCTGGTATTCATTAGATAGCTCTCGCTGAGTACTCTCATATGAGTACCCATTTGCCAGGGTTTCAGTAATTTTTCAAGAATTTTTCATTATTTTGTATTAACTAAATTAGCCCCCATTAGCATAAGGGTTATCACGTCAATTAGTCATCTTTCACTACAATGATACTATTGACTCATCTTTCCATATTTCAGCTGAAGCAAGTCTTGTTTTCTGCGACACCCCAGAGCGCTTGGCAAAACTACTCCATGTATTGGAAGATGCTCCCATGCTCAAGCTGATTGTCTGCATGGATGTATTCGATAAGGAGCTCTCTGAGAAGTTTCCTTCCATCACCATTATCTCTTTAGAAGAACTTGAGGTAAGATGAACACTAAGTATGCATAGTTGCTACCATAATGATGATAATAATAATAGTGATAATAATAAGAATGCTAATAATAATGATTAAAATAATAATAACCACAACAATAATGATAATGATGATGATAATAATTGTATGTATGTATGTATACATATATATATGTATATATATATATATATATATATATATATATATATATATATATATATATATATATATGTATATATATATATATATATATATATATATATATATATATATATATATATATATATATATATATATATATATATATATATATATATATATATCATTTGCCACTTTTCTGCCACTTTAATCTTTATACTTAATTAAGATAAGCTACACAGGTAAAAATTGTTATTTTTATGGGCTCAGAACCCGTTAAGGGCCCGTATGAACGAGTCAGTAACGGACCCGTTATGACAGGCCCGTATGTTCTATGTATATGGACCAGTCCTGTGTCTGAAATAAAGCATTGAATTGAATTGAATAACTTTTAAGTCCGTTTGAATTCATTCATATCCGTTTGAATTCTTTTATATTTGAATATTTCTATACTTATATTCTTCATGGTAAATAATTGCATATTCACGATTTCTCTTTTTTTTTACAGAATCATGGGAAACTGAACCCTCATGCATTTGTGGTAAGATAACTTTTCTGTTTGAGCAACTTGTGTTTTCCTATTTTCTATTTTTTTGCATGGTGACATTCAGGTTCGCCAAGTAAGCCACCCACATATTTACTATGACTTTGAGAGTTATCATATTAGTATTGTTTCCTCGGACAGACCTCGAGTTTGCAGGTATGCTCCGCGATATCTGTATAGGGGGCCTGTTTTAGCAGAACGGTAAATTAACCTCATAGATTTTAAGAAAACTTTACGAAATGAGAAGTGCCATACACATTGTAAAGGGGGATCGTCAAACTCCTTAGACCCCTTCGTATCGGCAACTCAGCTTATGTTTTCTCCCCCAAGATCCTCTAGTCTGTTCAATCACATGTGAACACATTTACACCTGAAGCGTACATTTGGTATGACAAAATCAGAGATTTGTACTATAAATTCTACTTAAGTTATCTTTTTGTGTTATAGTTTGTATTCTTTTTTTGTATTTCTTATACTGTACACACAGTTATGGTTTGTCTATTTATTTGGCTTGTTTATATAAAGACTTTGTAATTGATATGATTTTGTACATCAAGAGTACAGTCAATAAACATACAATACAATAGAATATGAAACTCTTAGAAACAATACACGATCTTTAGAAATATTTGGCTGAAAGTTGTTTTACTTGTTTGATAGATATAAGATGAAGTACTAGTAATGATGAACTTATTCTTTTTAGGAACCAACCCCCACAGACGTCTACACGATTTGTTACTCGAGTGGAACGACAGGTAAACACTCTAAATCACTTAAGTATAGCGGGAACAAAAAGATAGCGAAAATAGCGCTCGACCAATATCCGCTATTGTAAAATCCCAGTCTTTATTAAATTCTCAATTGAACTTGCTGCTGCTGTTCCCGTTCACCGCTATACTTAGATCACGCTATCCACGGCAGAACCGTTATTGCGCTATTTAATGTTCACGTCATATTTAAGTGATTTACAATACAACCCCCATATGGACTAACCATTGGAGCATTGTTTCACGAATATTAATTTGGTGGCATTTAAGTTTTAGAACGAACACAATATTATGAATCCTTATGGCTGGTTTAGGAACTGAACTACAAACTGACTATCGGAGCATTGTTTTAGGAATTTGAACCTGATATTTTTCTAGCTTTGAAACGAAAAGTACTACGGAAACTCATAACTGGTTTTGGAATTGCGGTTAAAAAAATATTAACACACATAAAACGAATACGCACTATTGGATGATGGTCTTAGAAATTTATATTTGGTGGTTTATTTTGGAACCGAAAATTCTCTGAATAATTCCGATTGATATTGGTATAAATGACACATTGTGTTAAATCTCCTTGACGAACTTGCAAACATGAACCTTATATCTTAGTATGTTTTAAACCCCACATGGGATTCTGTGAGGTAACTAATACGCGAGATTGGGATACGAGATATGAGTTAAGTTGATTTTTAAAGTTGTCTAACTTGCCTCTTTGGGGCAATATGATTAATTTCTATACTCTACTGTTCCTCGTTGCTTCTGTTTAACAGACGCCCACATAATGCATCATACAGAAAATATCATTAAGAAATATTGGGCCTTTCTGGAGCACTTTGCATGTAAATGGTTAATAAATGAGAATCTCCTTAAAAGTGTCTATCTATTACAGTTTTCAAAATAATTTTGAAATCAAGCATAAGTTCCCAAGAGTTGTTAGTTTCGCATTCATCGTTTTTTGTTCAGAAATCATCTTGATAGATATTACGAAAGTATGGTATTTGGATGCTACCGGCATGAAAGTCTTAAAGGGTCTGATAGGCTACGAGGGAGCAGCTACCAAATCTCGATATATCATACGATTGTTTTTGACACAACAGTCAAAGCATTTAATTCCTATTCCAATCTCAAGACTTTGACAGAACAGAACAGAACATTCCTCTGAACAAAAAAAAACGTTAAAATATTTCTATAAGTGCAGAGAATATGGGAAGAATCTACCCAATTCATTCTTTGTAAAACTATTTTTCATTTAAAATGTTGCATTGTTCAATGAATACTTCCTTAACCCATTAATGCTCACAGCGGCCAAAAGCAGCCTGACAATTTTGATGAAATCTTGCAGGTAAACGCACGCGTAGAAAAATATTTGAAGGATAAATGTTCATCAGAACATTATCCACAACTCTCTTTTAAATATTTTGTAAAATCATTCTTAATTCCAATCTTATTGGAAAAAGTATCATAGATCCAGACGAAAATTTCATGACTAACTCTTAAGCATTAATGGGTTGAGGGGTAGACTAACAATATAGAGGTCATAGGAAACAGCTAACCTGTGTAACTCGGCTTTCCCTGGTAGTCATTGGTATAAGCCATCGCCATTGACTACTCCCTGTCTTTCACAACTGTATCGGACCAATTGGGCCTATTCCTCATTCCAAGAATGTGGCACTGGTGGTCTTAGGTGCCATGACATCCTTAAACAGTGGGCTTTTAAATGTTCATTTTTTTCTCGATCATGTTTTGAAATAGATGCATGCAAAGGTCCCTTCTCCAGGAATCAGATTCCTCAAACCTGAAAGTAGTCTTATTTTAGGCAACTTACTTTGGCAACTTATTTTGGAGATGAGTTTTCCTTCCTTTCTCCGAGTGCAGAAATTATAGGAATGTCTACAGATTCAGTCATCTTGGATTATGCTTTCTCCATTAGTGCACCGAGATTATGGAATGCGCTTCCACAACACCTGAAGGATTCTACATCGTGTCAGGCCTTCACGAAGTGTCTCAAAACGCACCTTTCCAGGCTCGCCCATTGAGGCGTTGTTGACTATGACTTAAACTATGACAATGTGCAGCACTTTTGAACATTTAACGAATGGAAATGGCGCCAATAAATTCCATTTATTATTATTATTATTATTATTATTATTATTATTATTATTATTATTATTATTAACTCCTCCAGTTAGAAAAATCTCACCATCAATGGTTTCATCACCACACATGCAGTCATCTCCTCCAGTTAGAAGAATCTCACCATTAATTGTTTCACCTTCCAGAACATATAGGTTTGAACAATAACAAAGGTCCATCCCATTCTAGCAATAGAGTTCGAGGAGGGCCATTTCCATCGGATCCCAAAATATCACTATTTTCTATATATGTAGTGGAAGGGTCTGTATCGCTGGTGAGAACTTGCCTGACAGGTGTTGGTGATGCTCCTCACCAAGGTATCAATAGAACTGGTATGTGCCAGGTCTGCAGTGATTTCCTAAGGGTTTCGGAAAGAGTTCACGTGACAGGCGACAGAAATCAAAAGTCACTGAGACAAGAACAGGAAAAATTGTTTGTTTGGTAAAGTTAACTACACTACTGACTACGCCCTGTCAATAATAACCACTCCCAAAGGTTCTTATCTCGGCCTGAGTATTAAAGGAAAGTTGCTAGTAACTTTGGGCTGCAATGTCTTTCTATGGCATGCCAAAGTGATATTTATTCAACTCTCAAAATATCAGGCAACTTTCAAAATATCGTTCAACTTTGTTAAAAATATCGCGCAACTTTCAAAATATGGCACAACTTTTAAAAATATATCACACAGCTCAGGAAGGGTGTATATTTTTTGGGAACATGTATAATGAACTCAGAAAAGTTATGGGTGTTGTGACCTGGTCATGCACTTTTAGTGGGGAGGGTCGCTGGTAAAGGGGAAAACCTACTGTTCTGATAGTCATTTTGTGTTAACCACTATGCTGCTGCTAACTAATTTGGCCAATACAAACTAATTCAAAACCCCTGAAAAATGACTAAAATCCTAGCACATGAGTACTCATCTGAGAGTACTCTGTGAGAGCTATCCAATGAATACCAACATCACAGGATCTAGATGGTTTTCAAAAATCTTTTCATTCTTGTGATTTGGACCGCAGCATTAGAAGGGTTAACCTGCGCCTCACTGGACGTCCCACCTTTAAATATATAGAGGCCCATTTAGTTGACCAAACCTTTATGAATGCAAATTGCCATGGCCAAGTGGGTAAGCACTCAAGCTGGAGTGGTCATTTACATACCTAGCTCTGTGATCAGCCTGACCGTAACCTATTAATTCCAGACAACAACCCTTCAAGTATTTATCAAGGAATAATCCTGTAACAATAGACACAGTCAGTCTAAGCTAAGGGAATCATTAAATGCTAAATATGACAACTTGCGTACAAAGGGGCTTTTTAAAATAGTGCATATAGATGATAAGGGTACTTTTCTCACATTACTCTCAGAGTTTGATATATATATATATATATATATATATATATATATATATATATATATATATATATATATATATATATATATATATATATATATATATATATATATATATATGTATGTATGTATGTATGTATGTATGTACGTATGTATGTATGTATATATATATAAATATATATATATATATATATATATATATATATATATATATATATATAATATTATATACATGTATATATATATATATATATATATATATATATATATATATATATATTATATACATAAATATATATATATATATATATATATATATATATATATATATATATATATATATATATATATATATATATATATATATATATATATATTTTAGCTACAAGGTCAATTTCGGCCACAGTGCCTGAGCTTTAATCGCTATTTTCGGAAAATTCCGGCCACAATCAGCCAATGAAAATTGTAATTAATAAAAAGTGTCTGAGATTTGAGAGAATTTACGGTATATATATATATATATATATATATATATATATATATATATATATAATTACATCTATCTATCTATCTATCTCTCCCACTCTCTCTCTCTCTCTCTCTCTCTCTCTCTCTCTCTATATATATATATATACTATATATATATATATATATATATATATATATATATAAATATATATATATATATATGTATATATATATATATATATATATATATATATATATATTATATATATATATATATATATATATACACACCAAACATATATATATATATATAGATAGAGAGAGAGAGAGAGAGAGAGAGAGAGAGAGAGAGAGAGAGAGAGAGAGAGAGAGAGATTTCTATGGCAATTTAAACTCTGAGTATAGTATGCTTGTCAGCTACGTCTACCATTTAAAGAGGCCCCTGTGTACACAAGTTGTCCTAATATTAGCAAATGATCCATGCAGCTTAGACTCAATGTGCCTATGTTCACACTCTGTTTAATTGATAATGACTTTCTGACCACAGAGCTATATATGTAAATTACTTCTCCATCTGTGTCTGAAGTACTTGTTGACACCTACTCGGCCATCTTAATTTGCATTCATAAAGGGCTGAAGTGTGACATGTCACCTCAACCTGATGTGGGTGGTCCCGGGAGGGGGCAGGTTAACCCTTGTAATGCTAAGGTCCAAATCACAAGGATGAAAAGATTTTGAAAACCATATAGACTCTGTCATGTTGGTATTCATTGGATATCTATCACTGAGTACTTTCTGTTGAGTACCCATGTTCTAGGGTTTTAGTCATTTTCAGTTTTTTTTAATTGTTAAGTATTGGCCAAATTAGCAGCAGCAGCATAAGGGTTAACTCAATGACTCAGTGTCCACCAAATGACTCCCTCTATCCGTAGGTTTTCCCCTTTACCACTGACCTTCCCCACTAAAAGTGTACAACCTGGCACAACACCCATGACTGCTCTGAGGTCATTATACATGTTCCCAAAAAATATACATCCTTCCAGAGCTGTGTGATATATTTCTAAAAGTTGTGCCATATTTTGAAAGTTGTGCCATATTTTTAACAAAGTTGAACGATATTTTGAAAGTTGCCTGATATTTTGAGAGTTGAATAAATATCACTTTGGCATGCCATATCTTTCCCCCACCATTTACATTTGGCTCGTCATAATTTTGCATTTATGATTCCACAGGTCAATGCCAGAGTGCCACTTTTTTGTTTTGTTTTGTTTCACTTGATTCCAGTACTGGAAAGGAGTTCCAAACATACTTATTTGCATTGCTTTGTAATTTCATGTTTGCAATCTCATATAGATACACTTTATTTGAATGAGACATTTTATAATACATGATCACTAAGGGCGATTTTCTTGTCAAAAACATTTTACAAAAACTCATATCGTAATGGTTACTTTTAAAGGATATCTAGCCCTAGGTCATGTATACTGTATAACTGGTTAATTTGGCGTGTACTTAAGTTGGCGTTTTTTTCTAAAAGGTATTTTCCCTGTATTTATTTTGGCGTCTGGAGCAGTCAGAACAACGCCATCTTTATGTAGACATATTTTTATGTGATCTTTAATTTGGCGTTGATGGGCATTCGCAAAAAACGCCAAATTAAAAACCACGCCAAATAAACCAGTTATACAATAGTTCTTACAAAATGTATTGCTAAATGTTCACTTTTGTGTTGTCTAGGTACTCCGAAAGGCATTGTCTTGACCCATAAGAATTTAGTATCCTGCATGGCTGGAATATACGCCCATTTCAACGCAATGGTAAATATGTAAATGTTGTATATGTTTACATCTATGAATTGTAAAAATATTAAAACGGCTACCAGGTCCAGCTCATTTTACATTTATTAAATGCTTGTCATCTTGATCTATAAACTACTGATTAGGCAGGCATTATAAATCTGAGGGTATGTAAAGTCACAAACATTGCTATTTTAACAGTAATCAACTGACAATTTTCATAATCGAAAATATTCTGCACATCCTGAAATTTAAATGATTACATGCATGTACTTTGCCACAATCATGTATAACAGTAAGTTTGTAATTGGGCACACCAACACTATAGACATCAAAACTTCTATCAAATATGTTGACATCATGACATTTATGAAGAGCACGCCACAGAATCATGCCATTAAGACACATTAAGAATCTGGACATGAACAAAACCTTCAAATATCTTGGCATCATACGGACCATTACGATTCATTACAACAAGATGTCTCCTAAGAATATTGGCATCAAGATAATTGTTAAGCATCTTGACATCAAGACACACATTTGAAATGTTTTCCTCATCACCCATGAAGAATCTTTTTTTTATTTTTGATAACATTTTTTATTATAAAATAAAGAACCCATTAAGAATCTTGCAATCAAGACAACCATTACCCATCCTGACATCAAGAAGTCCAGTAAGAATCTCAACATCATGACACCTACCAAACATCTTGGCGTTAAGACCCCCATTCAATGTCTTGACATTAAGACAACCATCAATATCTTGACATTACGGCAGCGCCTCGCTTAAGACGTTCACATCTTGATCACTCTAAAGAAACTCCACATCACAACACTTTAAAATCTTTACATCAAGACACCCATTAAGAATCTTGATGGCTAGATTCTCACTAGGTATCTAATACTAGTATTAACCCATTAACACTCAGAACAGCTAAAAGAGGCCTGTCGAGTTTGGAAATATTTCACTCACAAACAGATTTTCTTAAAAACATTTGAAGGAGAAATGTTGCTCACAAGCCGAAAAAGAACTCTCCTTCAAATATTCTGTGGATTTTTGCTTTATTCAAAAGATATTTTCAAAAGTATGAGAATAGCAGACAACGCTTTCTAGAGAAACTCTAGGTGTGAATGGGTTAAGATGCTCATGAATACTCATGGTATGAAGATACCTATGAAGAATCTTGACATCAGGACATTCATTCAGATATTTGAACTCCAGACGCCCATTCGGAATCTTGCCATTAAGAATCTCGATATTATGACACCTATTAGGGAACCTGACACCCAGAAACCTAGAGATATGAATCCTGGCATAGCGACACCCAATAGTTATCCTGACATCATGAAGTATCTTGACAACAAGAGAAGTTTAACCCATTAATGCTTAAGAGCTCCTCTAGAAATTGTCGTCTGGATCAATGATACTTTTGGCAATAACTATAGAATTAAGCATAATTTTACAAAATATTTGAAGGAGAGTTGTTGGTAATGTCCTGATTGACATTTCTCGATCGATTATTTTCCTGACTTTGCTTTTGCTTGTAAATTATCATTAAAATTGTCAGGCTGCTTTTGGCTGCTGTGAGCATTAATGGGTTTAGGACCTACCTTTTCACATGTCTACATTTTTGTAATAGTTGCAGCCATTGGAATGATGTCAACTAGATGTTTAACACCACAATAACATTTGCAAAAGTATTCATCATCTCATTTGTTTTTATAATGGCTATATGATTGACGTAAACATAGCGCTGACTGGGCAATTAAAATCAAAACACTATACACTGTTATTAAATCTATTTAATTTCATTTTTCAGGGACTTTACATTACTACCGAGGATGCGTATTGCAGCTACCTGCCGCTTGCACACATGTTGGAAAGATCTACTTTCGTAGGTGAACTCGAGTCCTTACTTTTTTCAAACTAACGACTACATCAATTTGACAATTGCGATGTCCTCAACCAGTTTATGTGGAAGTAAGGAGTTTGTGGCATATAATGAATGACCAAAATGAACATCTTTAAGAAAAGATTTGGATATCTCTCACTAACTTCGCAGTTGTATGGTGTATATTGATGATTGAATTTCTTTGAACTTTTACCAGTAGCGGACCTCCAGAAATGATTGTAAATGTACACACACACACACACACACACACACACACACACACACACACACATATATATATATATATATATATATATATATATATATATATATATATATATATATATATATATATATATATATATATATATATATATATATATATATATATATATATATATATGCATACCATATACACACACATACATATATATATATATATATATATATATATATATATATATATATATATATATATATATATATATATATATATATATATATATATATATATATATATATATATATATACATACATATATTACATATATCTATCTATGTATTATGCGGCCTGGTGTCTGCGAGAAGCCAGCAATTTCGAACGAGGCTGGTGGCTGAATGCAGACACTAGGCCGCAGGGGCTTAGCCGTAATGCGTCCAGCGTGTCATTTGGACACGCAGAACACTGTATTTTGACAGTTTGGACACCCAAAAGTGTATGTCAGAATTTGCTAAAGATGACTTTTCTTAGAAGATAGAAGATGTAGAAGCTGTAGTGTCACTTTTATAAGACACACAAAGCAGTATCTGGCCTAAAAAAGCAAAATCTGTAAAGGTATAGGGTCTATCTTATTAATAGTATGTATTTTGTACCACACTTTGGACACGCAAAAGTCTATGAAACCTCTATTTGGACACCCTGTTTCCAAATATCGGCTAAGACCCTGCTAGGCCGTATCCCTTTTTATCACAAAGAGAGTAACAGATCTATGATCAGAAATGATCAATTTTTATTTTATTTCATATAGTGATACTTTTTGAAAAAGAAATGACAAAGGTTTTCAAAATTCAACAGCGAACGTTTAGTCTCAACATGGATGAATACAGTACGTCTTATCTTTTCAACATTTCTTTTCCCTTCAGGTGTTGCTTTTGCTTCATGGGTGTTCAATAGGATTTTATAGTGGTGTGATTTCTCAACTCATTGATGACGTACAGGCAGTCAGACCTACCATATTTAACACGGTGCCTCGGGTACTCAATAAGGTATATGATAAGGTATGTAATTTTTCTACATGGACTTAACCCATTAATGCTCACAGCGGCCAAAACCAGCCTGGCAATTATGAAGAGATTTTTCAGGTTTTAGCACAATGGGCAAAATATTTGAAGGAGAAATGTTGATCAGAACATTACCAACAACTCTCCTTCAAATATATTGTAAACAAATTCCCAATTCACACGTTATTGTCAAAAGTGTCATCGCTCCAGACGACAATTTCTGAATGAAGCCTTAAGCATTAAATGGTTAATGTGTGATGAACAATAACATAAGGAAAATTGTTTAACTTCAAATGATGAATGGTAAATAGCATGATATACAAATGATGATCTTGTGTGTTGTGTTTGGTTGGATAATCAGTGAACCTAAACTGGGCACGGTCATTACGTTATGATTGAAAGTTTGCGAGAGTAAGTTGTCATTGATACTGGCACTTTACTTCACTTACCACAAACCGAGTTGAGAGCAGGTACTATATCTAACATACTAATATGGGTATCGGATTATTATTATTTATGTAAATCAACCCGCCCCAGCCCATTTAATAACTTTATTTTAATATAATTCAAAAGTTATTTTCAAAGGTGCCATAGGCACAGACAACATTTTTCAAATAAACCTTTAAAGATGAGTTGAAGTAGTTTCCTTAACCCATTAATGCTCGCAACGGCCAAAACAGCCTGATAATGTTGATGAAATCGTGCAGGCAAAAGCATACTCAGGAAAATACTTGATGGAGAAATGTTTATCATCACATTACCAACAACTCTCCTTCAAATATTTTGTAGAACTATTCTTAATTCCAAAATTATAGTTTAAAATTTTACAGATCCAGACGACAACTTCTGGAGAACTCTTAAGCATTAATGAGTTAAGCGGTCGCTTTGACCAGCCTGCCATCCATAAGCAAACGCCATCCATAATGGCCATACATGTGACTCCCTGGTTCTCCTACTGCTTGAATGTTTCACATCTCTGCATCTCCAGGTAAACGCTAATGTGCGCGGAAATTGGCTGAAGAGAAAGTTGCTTCAAATAGCTCTTGCAAAGAAACGATCCCTTATCGAAAGGTATGTATTGTTATAACTCAGCACAGAAATGGTGAGGTGACGAAATTCCATACCTTGAATGGACCAGACCCAATGGCGCAGTGGCAAGATTGCCTGCCTGGGTGCTGGGAGGGATGGGGTCCAGAGTTCAATCCCAGGCCGGGGCGAGTAGGGGTTTGATTCCTCTATAAATTGGAGCAACCACCGAAACCCTTCATTTCTTACTCTTTATTGTCTATCGCCCAATAAAAGGGAGAGATTACTTTGAAGAGTTTCATATCATCGTTCATGCTATCTGTGTCGTCTGCATATACAAAAAGCTCTCCTTCCTATATGTCTGAGCGAACCCTTAAAAAGGGGATGGCGAACCCTAAAAAAAAAAAAAAGAATAACCAGAGTTGCTTGTTGTGCTTAAGATTGGTTATGAGGTTAATTTCTTGGACTCACTTTCCCCTACCCTGCTTTATTTAACAATTATGCCTATAAATAGTATATTTATTTCCTGGGAGGTCTTCTGATGGGGAATGCAGTAATTAAGCATCGCAAATGTACTCTCACAGCAAGATATAAGCCTAAAACACATTTGAGCAGCGCGACGCAGCACAGCGCAGCAAAAGTGTGAGCAATACACACTGTAGCAGCGTTTTGCTGATTTGCTGATTTGGTCTTAGCCAGCCAGTCTTTTTGGACAACCAAACCCTAAAAAAGCACCCCTCAGGACACCCAAAAAATTTTGAGAGGAATTTCTTAAAATGTTTATCTGAAGCATATAATTGAATCTCCATATTATTCCCATGGCATTGTATAAGGATATTATGCCTTATTTTGACAGATTTATACATGTTTGTGGTTGAAGTCTGAATATATTGTGGTCCCCCTTACAATTTGGACGCCCTAAAATTTCACAATTGCCAATTTTGGGCACCCAGTTTCTAAATCCTGGCTAAAACCCTGCCTTGGGCCATTATTTCTGGCACATTTTGTTTTGACTACATGTGCATGCTGTAAGTGGAGGAGGAAATCGGAGTTTCCGACCAAACCCACTGCCTTATCCCTAGTCACTGGCAACTTTCTCACATGCCCTGTCGTGGATTCGAACACGAGAGATAGCGATCAGCCAGTGGCAACGCCTTGGACCACACGGCCATCGCGGTAGGCACGCTCTCTAATCTGATTAACAAAAATGGAAATAAATTTAACTAAAAGTTTGATAGAGAATGTGCACATATGGTGCAATCTAATGCTAAATGGTATGTTTTCCTTACTCTCCTTACTAGAAAGACGATATCTAAGGACACAATTTGGGACAAGTTGGTATTCGGCAAGATCCAGGCCCTGCTTGGCGGTCGTCTCAGGGTTATGATTGTTGGATCTGCTCCCATAGCAAGCAACGTATTGACCTTTATGAAGTGTGCGCTTGGCTGCCCAGTGAGTAATGCATCAATCAAATGGCTATACTGTAAATCACTTAAGTATAGCGGGAACCATAAGATAGCGATAATACCGCTCTACCCATAAGCGCTATTGTAAAATTCCCGTCTTTATAAAATTCTTAATTGAACTTGCTGCTGCTGTTCCCGTTCACCGCTATACTTAGATCACGCTATCCAGGGCAGTATCGTAATTGCGCTATTTAATGTTCACGCCATATTTAAGTGATTTACAGTATCTCCAATACAGTTTTCATAGTTAATTCTTGCACCAATCGACTGGTCATATTTCAGAGGTAGGTCGCCTGGTTGCCCGACCATTCTCAGGTAAGATAATTAGGCATGCCTATCCATGACCAAATGGCTAGCTCGTAAAGGCCATACAGTTTAGGCAATAATCAATTGTCTGTAATGTAGTTATTTCATGAGAATTTATAAAGAGCTATTTTTAGTTATTACAAAGGTGCCTACATGTAGATGTATTTTATCAAAATTCAAGCTTTAGAGTAATCACTCTTTTCTAGGTGCAAAAGTATCTGCAAATAAAGTGAATGTATAAAAACAATAATTCCTTGAAGATGGTAATTCCATACAGCTATCTGTTCATCTTCGACAATTATAAAGATAACACATAATAGAGACATACAATTCCTGTACCAGTCGACCAGTCGTCTCTCACCACCTGACATTCATCTCTATAGGCTGTATATCATAAAGTGGTCCTTTGTTAAAGAACATGACCCATAATGTAAAAAGAAATGATTGAGCTTTCTCAATGTTCTATTTTTAGGTTTTTGAAGGATATGGATTAACAGAGGCTACAATGGCTATTACGACTTCTGTCCATTATGATTTACAGGATGGTAATTGACACTTTTAGTATAGATCCATAAGACTTTACATAAAGCAGTAAACCCCAGTATTTCATCTAACCCATTCACACTCAGAGGCCAAAACAGGCCTGACAATTTTGAATATATTTTTCTAACAAAAGCATTTTTTGAAAAATATTTGAAGGAGAAATGATTATCAGAAGCCAAACAACAACTCTTCTTCAAATATTTTGTGAACTTCTGCTTTATTCCCAAGTTATTTTCAAAAGTATGACAGTAGCAGACGATACCTTTAAGAGCAACTCTGAGTGTGAATGGGTTAATACTATGATATCGAAGACTGTATTCGTGTTAAGGTAGTCTAAAGTCGGGCAAAACATTTCCCCATCAAAACGATTACCACTTGACTGCAAAAATAGTACAAGTGGCAGTTTCATTGCAGTTTTAATCTCACCCGTTTTGGTATTTTGCTGGGTTTTACTTGTAATGGTGCGCTAGAAGATATGTACAGTACAGACATTTAATTTCTGCACCAGTTGGCCGGACGTCCGCCTATGGCTGGTTGTATAAACATCCATGAATAACATTTCAAAATATTTTTGCCAAGCATATCAATGACCCACGTAGTTTGTGAATCAAAGCTACGTTTAGTTGTGAGATCATCCATGCAACTATGCCCAGGAAAATTGGTGGCAATCGGGCATGCGGTCGTGTATTTTGCCCAGGCCGCCCACGCATTTAGTGCAGGAACTAAATGTCGGCACTGTACATATTCAAAACTGACACAATAACTGATGCCAAGGCGTTTTTGTGTCTTTGCGGTTTTGTTAATTTCTTCAGTTGTGTAATATCTCGGTTGTGTTACAGTTATTTGAGTCGTGAAAGTATTTCAAATCTTAACTTCTACATCAGGAGAAGTTTTATCTAGGAACATGAATTAACTCAACAAGGTCCATGTAGTAGTACGTTTTCTAGAGTAAGTAAAGTATAGTACAGAGAAGTATGTGGCAGTTTGCACTTAGCATCAATATGCATCTTTACTCGTATAAAGCAGCTTAGCCAATACCTGCTCGGAGCGGCCAAAAGCAGCCTAAGTTAGGAAAATATTTCAAGGAGAAATGTTACTCAGAAAGCCACCATCAACTCGTCTTAAAATAAGCAAATGTTATGGGTTACAGACAATCGTGAAAGGTGTATTTATACTGGCATCTAGAATAATATATCGATGAAACTGCTGGTGGTTACAACTGAAATTGATAGATATGATCGTATCTCATTGCGTAAGAGTGCCTAAATGTATAGTTATAAAACATTTGAGATTCACTACCTACATTTGTCTTCTTTAGGTCAGGTGGGAATACCTCTGCCGAGTGTTCAGGTGAAGCTGGTCGACGTGCCTGAAATGGAATACTATGCCGCAGAAGACAAAGGAGAAGTAAGAAAATAAACCCATAGTATAGTATAGTATAGTATTTTATTGACCATCTCTGTTGAAGTGAAATACATATACAGACATTGACAAATAACAACAAAATTTACAAAAACAAACAAAGTCTTTACATTTAACCACCTTACATAAGAAGAAAATTAAATAAATCTTCTCGTATGACACAAAGATAACTGAGTGTTAAACGTTAAATGTTCAGAGCGGCAAAACACAGCCTGACAATTTTAGTAAAATCTTGGATGTGAAAACAAAGTTGGGAAACTATTTCAATGGAAAATGTTATTCAAATACTATCAAAAGCTCTCCTTGAAATATTTTCTATAGCAATTCTGTTCTACATAGTTATGGTCAAAAAATATCATAGGTCCAGACGACAATTTCTTGAGGATCTCCTAAGCATTATTGAGTTAACCCATTGACATCTGAAGTGCACACACGTTCGATAACTTTGAACATAAGTCATCACATATAATAGCAGTCTACCCAGTTTTCAGTCTACCCAGCTGCAAAATAGATACCTAGCATAAATAAGGCAGTGCGTAGAGCGTGGGCGCTATATGCTGCCAGTTGCTCTGGAATATCCCCCAGGGGATTGAAATGGTTTCCGTGTGGACAGGCCTGCTAGCTAGGGGAGGAAGGTCGTGTGAGCGCTTCGGTGGATACAAGACTATAAACCGAATACCTTAATAGCATCTGAAAAGTATTTGATGAGGGTTTAACCCGGCTGAAACAAAAACTTTTCACTGAAATATTTTTTCTAATATTGCTATGCTATGGATATATCTGTATTTGAATCGGGCCTTGCGTGGAATGATTGTGCAGCAACTGTTCACTGGCATTCACTACTGCCACAGGTTTTGGGGTTGAACCAGGCTCAGTTCATATCAGAACGTTGCCAATGACTGGAAGTTAGTGTTCTTTCATAATATGCCTGGTCACGATTTGCTCAATGCGACAGAAAATTAAGATGACAATAGAAAAAATTACAATTTCTAATCCTATTCATGTAATAACTTGTGATGTCATGTTTCCTTCATTAAGGTTTTGAAAGTTCTGATTTGTTGTCGATTATTTTTCCTTTTTTTAGGTCTGCATCAAAGGTCCACCAGTGATGAAAGAATATTACAAAGCGCCTGCTAAAACAAAGGAAACAATAGATGAGGATGGTTGGTTACATACTGGAGACATAGGAATGTGGCTGAAAGTAAGTAGACACTAACACATACATGTATTTTACATGCAATAACTTCCCAAAATCAGTATAATATGATACATGGGTAACTTATGAATAAGTTACCAAGATATCATATTATGATTTGTATACTTACCTGTCCAGTTATTTGGAAACTCCTGCCAAGTTATGGAGCTATTAATGGTTCCTATATCTACATATAGATGGCGTTGTTCTGAGTGATGCAGACGCCAAAATAAATACAGGGAATATTTCTTTTGAAAAAAAACGCCAACTTAAGTACACGCCAAATAAGCCAGTTATAGATGCATGTATTTTAGTATTATTAGTTTGTTTGTTTGTGAGGATTCGCCCTGGCCTATTGGTTAAGAGGACTGGTTTCGCAGCGGCTGGGCGTGACTTTGGCTCATCATTTAATACTAGAGATAGTACCCATTAGTGGGTTGGCCTGGTCGCTATATAAATGTGTGGCGTTTTATAAGTGCTGATTATTGTGTCTTTGTAACTAAAAATCATTTTCTCTTCACAGAATGGGACATTGAAGATAATAGACCGAAGAAGAATATATTTAAACTTGCACAGGTAAGGAGCTCATTTTTCAGTGTGTTGCAATTGTAAGGTTTCAAACTACTAGCTTAACTAGTTATTGAAATAAAATTATAGATGATGCTTTCTATGGTTAACGTTTTTCTCAGGTTTGGATAATGCAGGAATATGACATGTTTTACATGCATCTTCGCTAACTGCTTGTCACTTTCAATGACTGCTTGTCACTTTCATGAGATTAAGGGTATTTCTTTCAATAATACTCGCCCTTTTAGGTTGTGTGCATACATTCATACATGTACATTCATATATACATGCAAACACGCATACATACATGTCACACACACACACATATATATTTATATATATATATATATATATATATATATATATATATATATATATATATATATATATACATACATAAATACATAGTGTAAATATATATAAGTATGTAAATATATATATATATATATATATATATATATATATATATATATATATATGTGAATATATATATATATATATATATATATATATATATATAATATATACTATATATATATATATATATATATATATATATATTCACAT
>OZ012694.1:14855206-14860206 GCA_963942565.1 Maea johnstoni
TATATGTATATGTGTATATACATAAAAATATATATATATACATATATATATATATATATATATATATGTATATACATATACATATATATATATATATATATATATACATGTATATATATATATATATATATATATATATATATATATATATATATATATATATATATATATATATATATATATATATATATATATATACATATATATGAGTGTGTGTGTGGTGGGAATCTACATACATTTTACATGCATATTTATTTGTAAAGGAAAGAAACAAAATCTTAAAACTACTACTAACATTAACAGGTGCAACTTTATTTGAAAGTACGTAACGAAAACAGAAGTTAACAATTCAAAGCAGAGAAAAGGGGGGAGCGGGATAAATGAACTTTCACATTCCTCGTATGATCAGCTGAGTATTTCAATTGTTATTTGAGGTATTTGTGGTACTAAATATGCACTAATTGCAGATACCACACATGCTGGAACTACCCATAAAAACGGCCGTAGAGAAACAGCTTATTTTACTTCGTATTGACCAACTCTCTTCGATGCTGACGCCATACAGCACATCCACCAGTAAGTAGTTGGACGTCATGGTCAAGCATACAGTTCATTCCCATATGTGAGTAGTAGAATATCATAGGAGATCCTCGTGGTCAGATCAGCGCCTTTGCTTGCCGCCTGGCCTAATGATTTTGGATCAATGGATCTCATGTGACGCCCAGCGCTAATCCCCCAACGAGAGCAATCTTATGCGTCAGAGTCTCAACAATAAATATTCACCTGATGCCTCTCATATACCACTGACCACAGCCTGCTACAGCCACCATAAAGCCTCCTAACCTAACTCTTACTGATAATACTACCTTATTGAGAATGCCACTCGAATATATATATATATATATATATATATATATATATATATATATATATATATATATATATATATATATATATATATATATATATATATATATATATATATATATATAAATATATATATATATATATATATATATATATATATAATTATATATATATATATATATATATATACGTACATATATAATATTATATATATATATATATACATATTTACATATATATATATATATATATATATATATATATATATATATATATATACATATTTATACATATATATATATATATATATATATATATATATATATATATATATATATATATATATATATATATATATATATATATATGTGCGTGTGTGTGTGTGTTCCTTCTCGTTAACCCTTTAATTCTGACTGCGACGAGTTGAAGGTAGCTTATGGGTTAATGCTTTGTTCTCAATTTTTCTCGACCCTTTGTTTCACCATTTAGCCTATACAAAGTGGATATTGCCTTTAGAATCTAATGATGAGGAATACCTTTTATGTATATCCAACAGTAATATCCAACCGATGTGAGCTATAAAAACTCCAAAAGCAAGCAAGATGATTTCAAACGGAGCTTATGTACACAATTTTTATGGACCAACGACCATTACATTTTTCTAGTGTGAAAAAAGTAGGTACACTTTACAAATAACCAGCCCAAATATGATTTAGTTCTAAACCTATCCGCCAGGTGGTCGAGTAGAGTTTTGACTACTACCTGATGTAATTGGCGTTTGTGTGCCGATGTGCCATTAAGCCCTCATTCATTCATTGGAAGGGAGATAAATTTGCTCTTAGTATACGACTTCATTAGATCATCATGCTTTTCGCTGTTCTGGTCTCTCATTTGCTATATGTCTAGGTGTTAGTTCCTGTGGCTGGTGATAGATGGTACCAGGGGTGCTCACACGTGTCAGTCAGAATGGAAAAATTTCACTGTGGACCAAGTGGTGAGCAAGAACTAAATAAGAACTAAATCAAGATTGACACAATTTAGTTTTCATGTAAAGGTAGAGGTATTCGGTGTACAGTCTTGTAAACACCGAAGCGCTCATACGACCTCCCTTCCCTAGCCGGCCTATACTTACGGAGACCATTTCAATCACCGAAGGATATTCCAGAGCTGCGGCAATGTGGAATAAACAGCCTAGTCCAAGGACAGCACAAAGTGCCCTGGTCGGGAATTAAACCAGCGACCTACGGATTACTAGTTCAACAACTAACCAACTGAGCTACTTTGTCCCACTTCATGTGAAATATATAAAAATAAAAAAAGTTGTTGGCATAGGACTAGGCTTGTCATAGCCTAGATTTTTAGGCTGTCATATGTAGTTCTTCTGTCATTTATTTCTGTTACCAGGCACCAAATAGTCTAGGTGGCAATAGTGGCCATTCACTTTACACTTGTCTCACCAGGACTCCGTTTGAATCAGACATAAACCTATAGAGGAGCAGGTGGTGCCATCTATCATCATCTCTTTTATGGAGTGGGAGCCTTGCCTGGCTGTGTCAGTATTAGACTAGGTTCCTAGTCCCTAGTTGACATTCCCTTCTGTGCTGACCAAACAGTGTGGTGTAGAACCAGGTATGGTAGAAAGATGGCACCACCTGATCCTCGGATCTCTATAGGTTTGTTATAATCAAACTGAATCCTGGTGAGATAAGTGTAAACTAAATGGACCACTATGGCCACCTAGAATTTTTGGTACTAACAGAAAATACATATAACAGCCTAGAAATCTAGGCTATGTCAGTATGAGCACCTGGTCCCGCCGCCGCGGTACTCCCACTGCAGGCCAGGTGAGCTGAGAGAGCACGTCACGCAGTCGGGGCGGGCCCCTCACGGCCATGCAGGATTCGCTACACTACACTGTGAGGGGCAACCCTACCCTCTAGGAATGTACCCCTTCTCATTATGCCCTTGCCCCCTCCTCAGCCCCCAGTCACATAGAGTGATCAATCCTTCATCCCAACAGCCTATCCGTGTTGTAAATCTTCCTGCCCGCATTAAGTAGGCACAGGCCTCCTCTGCTCCGCAAGCACGCCTTTGTATAGAGCGAAAATGATGTTTTGCACTCGAGAAAAGAGTTTTAAAAGAGTCTCTATAGCTTTTTCATTCCCTATCAAGATAGGAGATTAATGGGCCGAGTGTGAATACCTGGCTGTCTCTGTATCTTAAGCTAGTTCATATTTGCTTTGGTTTTAAGTATATGGCCATATTCGAAACCAAATAGTTCTCCTTTAAGCGGTAGTGTTAGTTGTAGATACATTGTAATACCTGACGGTCCGTTTTTTATTTTAACCCACAAATGCTCACAGCAGCCAAATCAGGCTGACAATTTTGATGAAATCTAACAGGAAAAAACACTTGTGGAAAAATATTTGAAAGAAAAATGATATTCAGAACATTTCCTAAAATACTCCTTCAAATATTTTTCAAAATCATTCTTAATTGCAAAGTTATCATCAAAAGTAGCATAGATCAAGACGACACTTTCTGTAGGATCTCTTAAGCATTAATGGGTTAAGGAACCACTCAACATTGAAAATACAAAACCAGTTTCTGATTCCTGATAGAAAGATGCTACTTTCATATTCAAGATATTTCTTTATTTCTAAGTTGACCAAATCAATTGAAAAGCTATTAATCTCTTTATAAACGAATCCCTCTGTACTCCAGTCCATCCACATTTGAGAGTTGAGGATGTTGTCAAGTAGAGGGCGCATGACGTTGGTTGTATGTGGCCAGCCTGAACCAATGGGCCAAAGGGGGACCCCGGCCTTGCCTTGGATAGCATAGATTTCTAGGCAGTCAATGTATTTTCTCTCATGTTTTTTTCCGTTACCAGGCACCAAATAGTCGGTCAAAGTGGTCAGTTTAGTTTACACTTATCTCACCAGGGGAATAGAGGATTCAGTTTGAGTAAGACAACCTCCAGGGATAGGAGAGGACCAGGTGGCGCCATCTACCTACCACACCTGGTACTACACCACACTGCTTGGTCAACTCAGAACGGAATGTCAACTTTTTAGGGGCTAGGAGCCTAGACTAGACCCCAGCCTACCCCTGTCTGTCGCCTACTGCATGATGGATCTGACTCTGGGAGATATATCGGAGATGGTTAAGTTTTCTTTATCTCATGTGGAAAGGGGCGTGTTATGAAATATCAAATTGTCTTTGCATTCTATCGTGCTGCTTAGCTAAGATAAACGCTTATCTTAAGTATAGTGTACTTTAAATGAAAAAGATGAGTACGATATCACCTTGGTGTTATTTAAAGCTGTTTCTCATGCTACTAGTATGCGCTGTAGGAACAAACCATCTACTAACACCTGCAAAAATAGCATAAAGTTCATATCGCTTTTATTGTCATTCGAAGGTGGTCGGGATTTCATTTTGACCGGAACTTTTTAGGATGATGAAGTCGTGGGGATCAAACCGTACAGCTTGAACCATGAAATAGGTCGCCTCATGAATTTTAATCCAACAAGGCCCCATTTTGTTCGCAGTTGATCGATGGCCCCTTTTCACCCAACACAATGTTAATGACACCTATCTCAAACGAGGTGCCTCGCTTCACTACCCCCACACAAACGGGCACGCTGAAGGGGTGCTTTTGAAATGGGTAGATAAGAACAGTTTATAGGTAACCAAACCCCTGTAAGGTTGCAATCATCGTTTGATAGTGCAAGCAATTTGCGCCCAATTAATTGATCCGTCTCTCAGGGAGGGACATCATCCCGACGATGCCCTCTCTCTCTCTCTCTCTCTCTCTCTCTCTCTCTCTCTCTCTCTCTCACACACACACACACACACGGCGCCCTCTCCTCTAGATTCACGGGCACATCTAGGATTTCTGTGCAGGAGAGTGTTCTGTATAGTGGGGTTCTTTTTAATAGAGAAGTAACCTCATTGGTTAAGAAAAGAGAATTTTGATTATAAATTTCAGGAGACTCGACACTTTGAATGGTAAAGGGGGTTCGTCTAACCCCTGGAACCCAGCCTGTCTCCGCGGCTGGAATCAGAGATACTAGTCTCAGTCTAATTCAAATTTTAAAAAAAGTCTCTAGGAAACTATAGATCCAAAA
>OZ012694.1:14862706-14889618 GCA_963942565.1 Maea johnstoni
CTCCTTCACATTCTTCTTTATATTATTATTATTATTGTTTTTTTATTATTATCTATGTGAGGTAGTATCAGAATAATGATCATTAGCAACATATTCCTTATACAATGTACCTTGTAATTGTTATAGTTGTATCAATGGCGCGTTACCATACTCTTACCATCATTCGTTTGGTAGTTCAATAATCATTTTAATTGCACCACTAAGTATCATATTATGTCAAGGAAAATTGCATTTTTATGAGTCCTCATTTAGAGTGGCGGCCTGGAAAAGTGTGCAGATGGCTCCATCCGTCTAGCTTCCCTCAATCTAATCCAATCCCAAATGCATTTCATTCATGGGCGCAAAGGAACTAACCTCATAGTAAAAATTAAAACGATTTTCCGCTCGAACTAGCAAAATTAACCCAAAGTCAACTCGACGCATTAGTTAATTGTTTCTCCGTCTTAAATTGGTGGCTTTATATGACGCAGACTTTCACGGGTCAGCAACCATTGGGGCGTTTGATAAAAAAGCTTTAAAAGGCATACATCTCAAATTTCTCTCCCTGCTGCGAGCGAGCGCGTGAGGTTAGCTTCCGACGGCGAACGTTTCGTTCTTGCGGCTCATTAAAGAGTGATATCTCATTTGTAGCAGACGAAGATCTTGCACGACTTCTCTCGTTCCCGAAGTCACTCCTCCGGCGAGTTCATCAGTCCCAGCTCATTATTTTTATCGCTCAAATCTTTCCAGCCAATTGGCGACCGTTTAGCACGTCCCCCGGCTGGGAATTGACCAATCAGCGCGCCGCGCGAGCTCAACAGGTCCTGCCCTCTGTTGAATGAAAGGCAAATTAATCTGCATGTTGAGGTGATGGATGAGCGGCCGTTTATCACAAATGCCATCGCAGCTAGGAGGCAACATCGACCAACGGCGGGCGCTCGCGTAACACCAGAGGAAAACAGTCTCCAGCAGCACGCACACACACACGCACGCACATACGAACAACGCTCGGAACAAGAGCCCAGGAAGCACCTACTACTAATAACGGAGTTGTCGTGGCAGTAAGCAGGGCGAGTTCCCCCATGACAGAGTTGTAATAGCGAGCGACTGACCGTGGTGTGAGGGGAACATAGAAGTACTTTATGAACGGAGATTACGCTATTTCCCGTGGTTCAGAATCGCCCACGCTGGACTCCCCACTCATGTTGGACTACTGTAGTAACAATACGGACACCCCGACGTCGTCAACAGGGTACCACAACCACAGCCAGAGCCCCCCGAGTATGGCGTCGATATTAAATGCGGCAGGGGGTGCTAATCAGGGGGGTATGGACTCGGTCAGCAGACAGAGCGCCTTCGTACTCAGCAATCCTCCGCTGGCCGCGCTACACAACATGACTGAAATGAAAGTTCCCAGTTCCGGGGTACTGACGCAACCCTACTCGCAAACGTCACTTAAACCCTATCTGACGGCGGCCCAAAGCATGTTCAACCACCACGGAATCACGCACGGAATCACGGACATTCTGAGCCGGCCAGCCAACGCGTTTGGCCAGCTAGGTGTGGGCATACCTCGCCTCAGCACAACAGGGATGTACTCTTTCGGCCCGCAATCTGCGAGGTTCCCCAAACCCATATCCGAACTGCCAGGAAGACCCCCAATTTACTGGCCTGGGGTACTACAGAGTTCCGGTGCTTGGAGGCCGCAATCAGGTACGTACCCACAACACACACAAACCTCACCCGCCGGTACTGTGATCACCGACCCACCTCAGCCTCCGCACCGTCCCTAATCAGCCCACACCTGTGATGAGTTAATTAAAGATCCACCTGTCCGAGTGAGATGATAAGCCTAGCCCGAGATGGTATCAGTTTACCTGAGTAGCACTAGCAATATGGGGGATATGTGAGGGGCCCATGTTCCCCCGATAAATACACAGGTGTGCGGCCGCTCACCTGTAATTAAACGAGTGCCGCGGGCGGCAGGGAAAAGAGGGAGACGTATGAGTCAAGAGAACGGCAGGGGGAACTTCCTCAACTAACCGTGTCAAAATCAAACACACCTCACCAGATCGCCGCCTTAATACCACAATTTACTCCTGCTTAAACAAACCACTTAGTGTCGTGTTTCTTTTACATCATACCAGTGTACATGGTACTTGGAAACGTTTATTCCCAAGAACCTATGATAATGTATATAATGTGCTATATATATATATATATATATATATATATATATATATATATATATATATATATATATATATCGTATATAAATATATATATGTATATATATATATATATATATATATATATATATATATATATATATATATATATATATATGTGTGTGTGTGTGTATAGTGTTATTGTATGTAGCTGGTCAAGGCAACCGACCCCCTGAGTAGTGATATAAATGTTGCCAAAGGTCTTAACTAAGTACTGTTCTAATACTTGATCAGAAATTCGTATGTTGTTCTTCTAAAACGAAATGTATGACACTTTCATTAGGTCATGTGTGATATTTGCCGGCATTGAAACTGCCTTAAAGTGTATTCAATTTCAATTAATTGTGAATTCTTAACTCCATGTGAAAATTAAAAATGAGTAGTAAAATAACGAATACGTATCAAAATCTTCCAAGGTATTGATTAGTTGAACAAATACACGTATCTACACTTTCTAAGTAAAATATTGTTTCATGCACTCCGTAGGTAGAAATAATAGTGAAATCAGCTAAATAGTATTTATCTTTAAGGCAGTCACGAACAAGCAAATCCATCTGCAGGTAGAAGTATAGGAGTGACAATGGAAATGATAATAGTAGTTGTAATAATTATAATAGAAATAATAATAATAATAATAATGCAGTGAAAAAAGCTTCAGGATTCGTTATTTCCATTCATGATCTTAATGATAATACTAAGAAGAAGAATATTAACAATTATAAATGTAACAATTTTACTGATATTATTTTCATTATCATTATTAGTGTTATTCATGATAACAACAATAGTAATAATGATAATAATAATTGATAATTAGCAGTTGATAAATGCTTCATGTCGTATGTCATATACATCTGCAGGCATCTGTCTTTTGCGATTTCTGCCTGAAGTTACTACATTGTACTAGGTACTACCTCCAGACTGTTAGGAAAAATGCAGTGGGTTTTTCCTCATATTTCCCCCGATTTCACTAGTTTATACTTGTATTCTGTTTCATGACAACATCATAATAAGTGACAATTTTGCAAGTGTCTCTAACGAACGTGTGACTCTGGCTGAAGATAAGCCTGTGGAAATAGTGGAACATATGGAGTATATTGTTTGAAGTGTCATTGTCTGAATTCGCGTAAGATCTACAAGGAATCTGTGTTTTCAGTTGGCTCTAAGTGTTATTAATACGCAGCACACTCACCTAATACTGTCCACAACCATGTCGCGGCATCATAACTCTACCAGAGAGAGATTTCCGCTTCGGAATTAATATGTTTGAGGTTAGTGGAAGTGGTGATCACACTTAAGCTAATGGTGGCGAGTGTATGGGAAATATATTAAACTTAGTGGAGGCAGACATATTTATTTCTCTAAATTGCATTAACGGAAGTTGGGCAACGTGAGAGGGATTGGTGAGGGTAAATGATTTGTATGTTTTCGCGCCATTTGGTGAAATTACCTCTTAATAAAGTGGCATTTCTCGCATATAAATAAAGCGCAATCGTCATTGGAACGATTTATTCCGCGTTTAATGTGGAGAGAACTATTTTGAAATCGTTCGTTTTGATTAATAAGAACGCACTTATGCAGCTATGCGCGCTGCATATTTATGTCACGACGCGTGTTAATTCCTAGCAGATATAGCTACAGGAAATATTGCACACAAACACACATTTGATATATATATATATATATATATATATATATATATATATATATACACACACATATATATATATATATATATATATATATATATATATATATATATATATATATATATATATATATATATATATATATATATATATATATATATATACACACACACGTGTATGGGTTGTATAGACATACGTTTATATACTAATGTAGTTGTTCTGTGAGAATTTTTATATCATCCCACGGGCATCTCGTTTAAGCTGTTCCGTCCTGATTCAAGGGACACATTTGTGAAAGGTTTGAAACATTTTCAATTGATAAAAATAATCACACTTATTCAAATTAGAAACGTAGCAATTACATGGGAACAGCGCTTTCTCTGATCTTGCCTGAATTTAAATCTCTCATTTCCATCTAGATGCCATCTTTAATTGTTTTGCTAATTGGTCCTTGGATCTTCTTCTATCTTTTGTAAGCTAAAACAATACAATTAAACCGACACCTCACTTGGGAATTAAAAGGAATCGCATGATTCGCATCCTGAAAGTTTAGCGCGCAGTTTATTTGTTCTGTGATGTGATAGCCTGCAGTATACAGGGATGTATAGTTAGTGGGGTCTCTGACTAGCGGTTTAATTCAGTTGGCCACGTTCAACCCAGTAATTTGAATATCCTTCAGGATGCCATTATACATAAAATGCAATTAAGTATGGTAGTTTATTGGCATATTTTAATTTATATGTGAAGTATGACCGTCGTCATGTCTTACGCCAACGTCCACTACTCAACACTTTACAAATCTGTATTTCACAATCGTAATATTGAAGTATACGATGTTTACACAGGTAAAAGAGTCATAGCATAGCCACGACCGGTTGATGTAGTAAAAACATTCGACACTCAGTGCTATCTGAAAAAATATTTTTAGAACAGATAAGCCTACTTTAACGTTATCGCAAGGGTTGGTAGTTTTGGTATTTGCATTTCCGTGCTTTATATCCGTAGTACTCGGCCACTTCCGAATTCGTCATTTGATCATTGGTATCATATCACTCGTAACAAAGACCATTTGTGGCTGGATATAACAATGGCTGTTATTGCTTAATATATGGTTATGCCTGGTCATATATATTTATATATATATATATATATATATATATATATATATATAGAGAGAGAGAGAGAGAGAGAGAGAGAGAGCTAATATATTTCAACAATGTATTTCATACGATAAAGTATCCATTGAAACATTTCAATTTCGCTTCAAATGCCTTTATAAATTAAAACCTTTGTTGTGACGCATGTGGTTAAATGTTATATCAAATTCAAGCTCTTACTTAAACACCTGTGGATGTCTAACATACTCCTCAGGCTGCTTTGGTGTGGGTGGTTCAAATAACTATTTTTATTTTTCGTACCAAGGTATTGTTTTCTGTGCATTGCACTTACTATTTGACAGAACTGGGTATAATAGAGTAGTAGTAGTACGTTTATTTGCTGTAATTCATAGTTTACAAAATCGTACATAGTACAAATCAACATAAAGTAAATAACATAACACAACTGAATAAAGTAACTTAAGGGAAAAAAAAACAAATAAGAAATGAAAACAGAATAGTGCACTAAACTTACACATCATACTACTGGCATGTGGCAGATGTTGTAAGTGTATACAGGATACAGGTACTGATTCCAGGTGCACTTCTGGATATCCTATGCTATAGAGTTACAGTACCTGGAACACGCATATATAATTATGACCGTACATTGCCTGTTAAAGGCTTAACTTGATATGGTGCGGACATGCACTGAGCATGAACAAAATGTTAAATACAGCGTTTCGCTCATCCTACATTTCGCATGCCTAGTGATGGCTAGCAACATGATTACATACACAGGAGAACCTTAATTGTTCACATTGTTATTGTACAGGGCACGTTTGTTTCTGATTGTTTCCCAGTACATTTTTGCAGTATACACACAGGTTATTTTCCAGATTCTCGACATTTCAAGAGGGTCGATCCCTTCTAGAGGTTTTCCTAATATTGTAAAGAACACTTCTCTAGTGCCAAAATCTGGGCAAATTTCGCATACTTTCCTCTGCATGTCTTCCCTATAGGCAGTGTGATGGGGACACTGCATGAGAGAACGGTATATAAAACGCACTGTGTTATATATATATGTATATATATATATATATATATATATATATATATATATATATATATATATATATATATACATATATATTTATTTATATATATATATATATATATATATATATATATATATATATATATGCCAATTCGAATATTTAGTTTTCTTTAAAGATAGATGATTTCCTTCCGTATAAAGCTATGGAATTGACGTTTCCGCAGTATTTTTACTATTTCCAGAGGATATATATTGAAGTGAATGAAGGTTCTACCGCTCTACGTGTGTTTATGATTAGAGTATTTGGCTGAGCCCCTGTTTAAGTTGTTTTGTCGCAAATTGATAACAAATTATATCGTAATGTGTATGTATTTTCATTGACTGTTCTTAGTACAAAAACATACAAATAAATTGAAACAATGAACAAAACGACTGATAAAGCTAGTATCAAAAACAATGTGCTATAGATTTACGTATATAACTTAGTTACATGTTTTCATGTACATCGCAGAAGTAGCGTGTCTGTGCAAATTTGCCTTGACTTTGCTAGGAAGAACAACAGGATTCGGATAATTTGTCTAACGTATTCAAACCGAGTGGGTATCATTTCAAGGATGCCGTCAAATGTAGTCTCATAAAACATATAGTTCACACGTTAAAATACTGGTGACGAATAAACGTTTGACATTGTACTTCTTCTTGGTCAGAGATAATGTTATTTCACAAAATGTGTTACTCGACCTAGCTATCGATAGAATAAACGATTTTCCCATTTAACAATAGGAAAATATTATTGACGTCAGAGACGAAGCAGACGAATTGTGCTGCTCTCGCTCGCAGGCGGGAAGCCACAGCAACAATGAGGAAAGCAATATTGTGAAGGATTGTTCTACTTGTAACCATCCTTCTACGTCTCCCTGCTTAGCTTATTTCTCATAACATAGCACAAGGACACTGACCATTGACTAATAGGTTAAGTATAGAGTATTTTGTCTGTTCTTAATGTAACATCTATCTATCTATCTACACACACACACACATATATATATATATATATATATATATATATATATATATATATATATATATATATATATATATATATATACACTGTATATATATGTATACTCTCAGTATATATATATGTATATATATATATATATAAATAAATATATATATTAGTATATGTATGTATGTATATATATATATATATATATATTTATATATATAAATATATATGTATAGATATATATATATATATATATATATATATATATATATATATATAGATAGATATATATATATATAGATAGATAGATAGATAGATATACCCTATTTCTGGATAAAAGTATGTGTGGGTGTTTATATAAATGTTTATAAACAACCGATAAGACAAGTTACCTATAGCAGCCCAGCCCATCGAACCATTATTACATTTATTTGGTATTTGTCATTCACTAGTGCTCCTGGGGCATGTCTGAATTATATATGGATGTTGCTCGCCAATGAACTATTACATCAGTGCATGACATGCCATAAGAGGGAAGAGCGTCATGATGGTTGGTAATAATAAATAATAATATAATAATAATAATATTATTATGATGGTTGATGAACTATATTTTCCAAAAAAGGATGACTCGTTAAATTCTAGAATCCTGAATTTATCAATATGTTCCTATATTTTTTGATTAAACCCACTCATACATTGAGTTCCCGTTCAAAAGTGGTCTCTGGATCTATGCTGCCTTTGAACTGTATGTAGTATGTATATTTATTGACTGTAAATTTCATATTTACAAAATCATACATAAAGAACATGTGAAAGGAATCTAGGCTGAATTTAGGATCGTATTCGAAGGAGAGTTGTCGGTTGGGTTTTAAGCAACATCCCTCCTTGAAGTTCAAGCGCTGCAGGTATCCAGGATTTACACGCTCCCCCAAACAAATAGCATATTATTTGAGGCACAGACGACTGATATATATATATATATATATATATATATATATATATATATATATATATATATATATATATATATATATATATATATATATATATGTATATATATATATAGATATATATATATATATATATATATATATATATATATATATATATATATATATATATATATATATATATATATATATATATATATATATATATATATATATATATATATATATATATATATATATATATATATATACATACATACCATAGAATATACCTTCTCTCCCCATCTAGACAGTGGTAGTTCTCTAATGTCAGTGTACAGTCTTTCCAAACTTAGATAGGCAAAGCCCCCGGATAGCCTTTTACTAACTTTGGACAATAATCCAGAGGTGGAAAAAAGAAACTCATTTCAGTCAATTTCATTCGTTAAATAAACTCAATTGTGAATATTGTTCATACGATTTTTTTATCAATGGCTTTCTATGTTGACTAATATGTGACGTGTTATCAACTGAAATATGCGCTGGGATTGTCTCTTCGCCTTGTGTATTGAATCTATCATGCTTTTGAAAAGATGAAAATTCTTAATTCTGTCGTGATAAACTGTACCAAATCTAACATTTTTTCACGAATTTACACGATCATGTTCTCTTGATGTTCGAACCCTTTTGTACAGATAAAGGTGTGAGCTAGCAGGTAAATAATTACACCGAAATAAGTGGGGGGTTTTGGATTATATTGATGAGGAATGTAATAGGTTTCACCTCTGATCATATCGATTTCATTATATGGAGATCAAAATATACGTATTTAGTTTTAAGAGAAATTAAGTAGTTTAAACAGCGTTTAAGGGTCGTCGTAGTTTTCTTCATCGGAATGTGTCATGAATATCTCTGTGTTAACCGAGGTGTTAATGAGGATGGCGGGTTATTTTTATAGAGATGCAAATATAGCGAATAGCTGCGAAACGTTCAATTATCATTTAATGAGGCAAGATTAATGCGTGCCCACAATAGGCCGCAGGGTGGTGAGCCCGTTAGGGTGCTGCTGTATAGGTGCTGAGTTAGGTGGGCTTATGTAATGCGTGATAAGCATTATGAGCATTGGTTAGTTTATAGGGGTTCGATCACGTAATGCAACACTGGCTCATTTAGAGCATGGACGGCGCATTAGCATAACGCGTTCACAGCTCTTCCGTGGTGTAATTAGGCGCTTAATTGCTTACAGGGGAGAGGACATTCTCTCAGACAGATACATCTACAAGGGCGATTCACGATTCCCTAGTTCTCCTTAACCCATTCACACTGACAGTGACTAGGAATACAGTGACAGGAAACTCCTAGCCAGCAGTCCATTCACTCCCACTGTGAAGGCTAATCTCGTCCAGAGGCTTGAAAGGGCTAGAGACTTGGGTGAGATTTCGTGAGATTTGGGGTGGCCATCTTAGGCCTATTGTGTTGGTCATAATGTTAAATGGACTACTTGTGCTTTTAAACATGTGAAAAATAGATTTTACCTTTTGGAGAGGCTCAACTATAAGGACATGCTATGGATGTAGGTAAGAACTTGTGCTAACTTTGCTTAATTGATGTTAGCGCAATTGCAATACATGTATCTGGGAGGTTTAATTGGGTACTCCAATTAACTTGTGATATGACTAAACATCAGTCATCTCAGTAAATTTCCCCTTCTGTGCTGGTTTAATTTATTGAGAAACCAACAATTTTAAGTTGGTATATGAGGTTAAATAGATAAATAAAGAAGTTAATCTTTATCGCTGTTCTATTTTCAAAGAGAATATGTATACTTGAAATTGTAAATTTGTCACATTGTCTGGACCTGTTCTAAGGTAACAATAGAACTATATTTTCTCCCATTTTGTATGCTGAATAGTAAATGAAAGGTTACTTTTTTATATATTTCAATTTCACATCATGTAAAAATGTAGAAATAATAATAGATAAATATTTCCTTGTATCATTGTTATGAGCTTTGCTGATAAACTAACAGTAAAAGACAGTCAGGCACAGGGTTATTTACTGAAATGGCACTTATGGCACATACATGTATCTATGTTAGCATTCTGAAGACATGTCAAAAGTCTTGAGTTGAACCAAGATTAGACTTATTGCAATAAGCCTAACATCAATTAAACTGTAAACACATGGAACAGTGCTCACCTGCATTCCTACCAACATGCCCAGGTAAATAATCCTCCTCAAAAGGTAAACACAATTAGTAATGATTGTATATGGATTATTCATATCTTTGTATTGAAATAGGTAAATTAGCATACTAGCCCTTTAATTCAAATAATTTGAATAAACATTAAACTCAACAGAGATGAAACATTTTAAAAAACTGAACAATACATGTGGTATATTCCCTCTTTTGCCAGAGAATTTCTTTCAGTCTTGAGTGAGTAACATTGACAGAGGATGAGAGGTTTATTATCTACTCAGAGCCCCTTTAAATCTTCCGACTTCCTTTATAGACATATAATGAGAAACAAAAGCAGTGTGGCATGTGTTTATTGGGTTGATATCCTGTACTCATACCTCAGGCTCTAGACAGGGATGTTCCTATTGATCAGAATTAAGCCAGACATAGGATTGCAATCAGACATGTGTATCCTGTATAATCCCTGAAAGGTGCGGCCCTGAATGTAAAGGCAATCCACAGCAGTAGGTTGAGACAGGAAAGTATCAGGTTTTGTCACTGCATCCTGTCTGATGTTATGGACCTGTTTAACCATGGAATATATATACTAAAAGAGCTCTTCTACATTCCCCATACCAGAGAAAGTAGTCAAATAACCCTGTGGTATACACAGGAAGTGGTGATAAGTAGAGCAGTGCCCATGCTCAGTTGAGTCAGGTTGAGTCCCTGGGAATGAGTGGGATACAGATAAGAGCTCATTTGCATAACAATAGTGTCTGACTGGTGTAGGAGCTATTATTAGCTGTCTCCTATCTCCCTAACCTATATATCTCTGACACTGAGAGCTCCACCAGAACCTAACGTCTGCTACTTTAATGCTTATGAAAATAACTTGAGAACAAAGCGAAAGTTCACAAAATATTTGAAGGAGAGTTGTAGTTTAGCTTTGAATAAACATTTCTCATTCATTTGTTTTTGAGAAAATGCTTTTGTAAGTAAAATATTTCCAAATTTGTCAGGCCGGTTTGGGCTGGTCTGAGTGTTAATGGGTTAAAGATTACTGCCCCTCAGGATTGGACGACAGCCTTTAGTTCCACAAGCCTTGTAGGTATCCTGGATTTATACAAGCCCCTAGTGTTAGCCACCAAACAAATATAGCTTATTATTTGAGGCACAGACGACTGATATATACCATAGAATATACCTTCTCTCCATATACAATTAGTATAGCGCTGGAAATTAAGGTCAGGATCATGGTGTGTAAACCCTTGGTTATGATGATAAGCTCTATCACAAATTATGAATTTATGATAATAATGATTATGTCGATAATAATGATAGAGAAAATAATGATAATAATTGTAATGATAATAATGAAAATATCAACAAAAGTTAAGATAACTTTTCAATCAATAAAAGTCAGCTACAGCATAAAAAAATTACGACACGCGTTTATTCCAGATCTTAGCCAAATTTATCTTTCGGAATGAACATACGATGAACAACTCAATGTGTGATTGTGAGATTTATCCCACGGGCAGCCAGATTGACCCTGCAAGTGTCTGTACCACCACCCCCATGATGACTTACATGTGATGAACACACGTCCACTCCACAGTTCCCAGGCGGCAGGCACCACGCTGAGCTGACAGCTTCACTGCTGAAAGCCCACCAACACACACGAGGATATATATATATATATATATATATATATAGACACACATACAAAGATACATATATACGTACGAAAATAGTTAGGAGAGGGTTTGGGTGCAGCCAAAGTACTACGAACTAATATATTACTACATGCTACACAACTATCAAACGGTAAACATATAATAATAATGATATGTGATATTGCGCCCTTTCTACCTATAATGATTAAAACGCGCTTTAAATATGAAAAAAGGTGGTTGATAGGTGTTTTGTATGTATTTCCTCATCAGCACTGATACTATCTCTCTCTGCATGTGTTTGCTACTCTCAGACAACGTTTGTGATCCTTAGGGATAAATGAGTTAATTTCCCAGAGTCACCCCCTCCCTCAACCACCACATTAATCACTCAAGATCCACTTCCCATCCAAGCAGCCTGAGAAAATACCCCTACAGATGAGTAAATCAACTACTCCCGTCCCCTCCACTTTCTCAAGACAGGCAGACATTTAAAACCCCCGCAAAGTGGCACTAGTAAGATGGCCTTCTGTTAGTAGCGCACGTTTAAACATATGGAGGTGTTTGCTGTATCAATTTCACATAGGTGCCGGCTCTGGTGCCGGTGACTCATTTGCAGTTCCGGGTCAAAGGTCAAGGCTGTTATATCGAAGATGAATGATTTATGCGCAATTAGTTTAAGAATTGAACTATCGAGTAAGTCAAATGATGAGGGCATTGTGTTTTATCGTGGTAGCTCGCTTCACTGTTTAATGCCTCAGTCACGAACACCAAAATGCAGTAAGACAGTGACAAATCAAAGTTACTGCTCATTCTAGATCTTGCTCAAAATTTACACTGCATGTTGCCCACGGGAAATACCTCCATACAGAGAGCAGGGAGAAGCAGTCAGGAGTAAAGTATAATACATGTATGTATGTTTATTGACTACGCGTTGAAGCGTAAAAGTACATTACATAATATATGAGATATTCGTTAGAAATTCATTTAATACATAATACGGTTGGGTTCAGTATTAACTGCCCATAAAAAAGGAAAAAATAACTGGTTAACATCATAGTAAATTGAATAAGTACTAGTAGTTATTTACCTCTATCATAGAGCTTAGGTAAGTGGAGAGAGATATAGCTAATTATACACACATCTCTCAGACTTCGTCTTACTCTGTACATTTTCTATCAGGGCTATGTGATAAAGAGACAGCCAGAAGTCCATAACAAAGTGACTTTCAATATTCTATCAAGACAGTAGCAAGAATGGGCCCAATGAGAATGAGTGATTTATGAATATAAGAAACAATAGTGGTCCAATAATTGACCCCCAAGGTACTACTTAGATGTACCGGTAATGTGGACCTGACGAAGATCGCCAAACTGAGAAATAGAATAGACATATTTAAGTGAATAGGGTTAATTTCATACTAGCTGCAGCTTTATGGGAGGAGTAGAATATTTAAGCAGCAGCCGTCTAACTTCAGAGGCCCTTCTATCTGGGCACATGACACAAATAGTGATATTTGCCTTTGCAGGTGACATCTTGGATGCAATATCTTTTGACAACACATAATTCTGATATATTCATTCTTGATTTTTTATGTTGGTACTTGTAAAGCGACTTTACCAAAAGGGAACAAAATTATGTAGCACATGTGACGTATTTGTTTTGAAATACGTTGCCAGTGGCAATTTTGATTTGCACTTAAAATGTTTCGTAAACTGCAAATATTTGACACTTATCTATTAATACATTTTGTTGATACAAAGTAAACAGCTAGGGGATTGTGTCCAGCCAATGACATCCTATAAATGTCTGTACCGACATCGGTTGCCTATGACATTTGGCATACCTAGCCTGAAAGGGGACAAGTTCAAAGTCGTAAATCAGACATATTAATATAAACTCGTCCACCCATAGTGTCCACATGCCCTGGCAAAAATGGAGAGCAGCTCTTGCAAAACCTTTCATTCTCGTGGCTAACCCATTAATACTTAAGGGTTCCACCAGAAATTAACGTCTGGATCGATGATACATTTGCCTATAACTTTAGAAATGAGAATAATTTTACAAAATATTTGAAGAAGAGTTGTTGGCAATGTTCTGGATAATACTTCTCCTTGAAATATTTCTTCAACTATGTTTTTGCCTGCTAGATTTCCTCAAAATTGTCAGGGTGCTTTTGGCCGCTGCGAGCTTTAATGGGTTAAAATGTCCGTTGCTTTTCATGGGGATGGCAACAAGGTGGATTCATGTTTGTGTGTTTCTTCTTAAAGATACACTCTATCGTACCTGACGTTTTAGGAGAATCTATGGATATTACGGTTGGACTCAAGGCGCTGCCACGAACAGTTCGCTCGTGTTCGAATCCAAATCGAGGCATGTCAGAATGTTGCCAGTGACAGTCACAAGTTAACCCAAATGCTGCTGGTAACTAATTTGACAAATACAAAATTGCGCAAAAATCTGGAAAATGACTGAAACCCTGGCAAATGGGTACTCATCTGAAAGTACTTAGCGAGAGCTTTCAAATGAATACCAACATGACAGGGTTTAGATGATTTTCAAAAATCTTTGCATCCTTGTGGTTTGGACGAAAGTAGCCTCAGCATTGGAAGGGTTAAGCATAGAGTAGCAGAAAAAAGTGACGATTAGTGAAACACAGAAACTCATCATTGTTCTTAGATATGTCGTATAAGTGAGTCCAGATTTTACCTGGTGGACAGCTTGTATAATCTGATGCAAGAAAAATCTTAAATCTAAATTAAATCAATCGCATCTTGAACAATTGAATCTCACTTCCTGTGAAATGTTTCATGTAGGCCCTGAGCTGGAGTGGCGACCGCAGCAGACGGTAGCAGCATCAGAGGGCTATCGGGAGTGGCACGCGCGTTGTTTATTTACACGAGTATTCAGCATCTAACTCATCAATAAATTGCTAGAGCAGGGAGGGCTTACATGCTGTAATCCCTGCAAACCCCGGGATGAATCCCAACAACCGCCTCCTTAGCAAGACAGACAGTGCACCAACCTCCTCCACGGCACTTCCGATTTGCGCGTAATAAGCGATTGAACGGTTGCAGCTTGTTGGGGAGTGCTACAGAGCGCCTAATGTATATTTTAAAGTATAATACCGATGCCAGCCAATGGCTCTTTACCTACTAAGCCACATCGCAGTCGGGGTGAGATTTGCTCGGCAACCCCAAGAAATTAAATATATGTATTTAGATAAATATTGCATTTCAGGTAATATAGACTTAATTAAGGGGCTTGTCCTGTAAGCCTAGTTAATGCAGCTTGAATGCGGCATGAACGCAGACGCGCTGGGTGGGAAGGGAGGTACTTAAAGATGGTTAGTCTGTGTACAGGGCCTTTTATTCTCTTATTAAAGCACAGGCACATGGGTATCTTACACAGATACCGTCTATTTGTGTGGTTTAGAACTACAATTTCTATCAAGATGCTGTAAGAAGCAAAATTGATTTTGGGGTGAGGGTCATGGGTAATGACCTTATATCAAGGTCAAGGACATCAATCTCGCAACATCGAAACGTAGACTCATAAGTTATGTTTACTTCGTTGCATTCGTGTTTATTTTCATCATAAACACATATCTAGTCACAGCTTACCTTAAAATCGCAGAAACATTATGAAAAACGAAATTCCAAATTTAAAAAGTCCGCTTGTTCATTGATTGATTGAATGTGATATCAACCTAAACAGGCTTAAATACCTATACTATACTACAAGCCTCGAATACCCCTCATGTTTCACTGACCATTAACACACAGTATTGGCAAGAATAGATTGGCCCCCACCCCGCATGTAACCCACTTACGTAGCCTAGACCTGGGTTAAAGACTTTTAAAAAACAAAATTGTGTCTAACCTAAGGGAATACCACAAAACTTACTGGTTCTACTTCTGTTAACATGAGATATAGATGTACACAAAAGGTGACTAGACAGCTAAAGATCAATTGTGCGGATAGTTTAGTTTAGAACTGCGCTTCTTAGTCCCCCTACAAGATTCCTTCAGCGTAAGTTCATCACGTGGGTTCAGCGTTGGCTAAACTTGCTGGGAAGAAACCAGAATGTAATGTTATTCTGTTCCCACACTCTGCAGTTTGAGTCTTTTGTGCGCGATTTCCTGGTCGCTATAGTATTGTGCGACGTTGTGAAGGGCTGCCTATAGCGTCTTTGCAACTGAAAGACTCCTCGTAACTCTTCGTGGAGAGGCGGGAAATTCCTCACGACTTGGGGTTTCCAGCCCGTGGCGGTATGACCTATGCCGTTGAAATGGCGAAAATCCTAACAAACCGAACCAAACCACAATCTGCAAACATTTCGAGTGGGTCTGCGGCACGCGACGAGCAGGTGGAAGTTATCAACTTCACAAAACTAAATGCTATAATTAAGCGAAAAGCAAATAACTTTCATCTACATTCGATTTCGCTAATCACAACTACCACACGACGGACGCATGCGAGTGCGATAAGAGTATTTGCTGTGGTGTTTACATTTTTCTGTCGTACTCCGTCACCACAGTGAATAACGTGAGAACTCTGACTAAAGAAATGCCTCTTTTAGCTCAGTTTGCATAAGAGCACATTAATTAACTCGGAAACAATGTGAATTTACCTGTTCCTATTTGAGCACGTGCAGAGTTGGTTATTGCAGCCTTAGGGCTGGCTTCTTGGTGACTTACTTAGTATTTGTCAGAACATGAACAAGCCAAAAAATGGTTGTATGGTAAAACATCACATTCTACATCTATGTTCAATTTAATGGGCATGTAAACAAGTTTTAATAAACAGGGCACGTAAGCAGGCCAAGAGACAGACGGGGGCCATAAACAGGTGTTAATTAACAGGGCTCGTAAACAGGATATGGTGAGCAGGGTACGTGGGTAGTTGTTGATAAACTGGCATTATCAAGTGATGATAAACAGGGCACTTCGTTAAGTCTCTCATAGTCCGATTAACTCGTCTCTAGCGCTTTATTTAGAATTTGACCCATTCATGGTCGGATACAAGGTTTGTGGGTTCTCCATAGAAGAGGCTGAGTGGATTTCAGGAAATTCGGCTACACCTATGATACTTTTGAAAATAACTTCTGAACTGGGATATGTTCACAAGATATTTGATCAATTTTCCTCCAATCAATTTTTCCCTAAAATGTCAAGTTTTGCCGATATGGTATTAGCGAGATAGATAGGACATTACAACTGCGGTGAGTAGGTGAAACAGAAAAGCTTAGCCAACGTCCTAATATATACTGGTCTTCGTCCCTGCTACACTAGGCTACTAGTCTTTGAAAAGTTACCATTCGCCTCTGAGTGCGGAGTAGTACTAGATATGCTAGATAGATGGCATCTAATGTTCCGCCTATCTCTAGCCGTTTCAGACTAAAACAGAGTCATCTATTCCCCTGGTGAGATAAATGTAAACTACATTGGCCACCTTGACTATTTGGCGCCTGGTAAAGAGATCTGAGAGGGAAATACATATGACTGTCTGGACATCTCTGCTAGGCCTCCTAGCTCAGCGCGTTGGGAGCGGCCTGAGGGGTAGACTAGGTTCCTAGTCCCTAAAAAGTTGACATTCCCTTCTGTGCTGACCAAGCAGTGTGGTGTAGTACCAGGTATGTAGATAGATGGCACCACCTGCTCCTCCTATCTCTGGAGGTTTTAACCAAACTGAATCCTGGTGAGATAAGTGTAAACTAAATCGACCAGTGTGGCCACCTAGAATATTTGGTGCTAGGTAGCAGAAAAAAATAACAGAAAATACATATGACAGCCTAGAAATCTAGGCTACTCGAGGGGCTGTTGATTGAACCCCAGCTGCCCCAGGAGTCCAGCATGGGATCCTGGTCGTTTTCCCCATCAATAATGCTATTCTCACTGATAAAGACATCGTACTGACGAATGGCACTTGACTTCCGGGTTCCTCCCTATCACTTACACTACAGAATGCGCACTCGAATTCCCTCCTTCTAGCTAGAAACTTCATAAAATTGGTTGCTGAGGTTTCCTATCAATTTCCTATAAATACAAGAAATATTCAGGTTGATGGATACCACAAGCCATCAACACCCCTCCCCCAAACCACACACTGGACATTGCTCAAATAGCTACTGCAACAACTTTCAAGATTTCTTATAATTTTCCTATTAATTTTGGCCTGAAGTCCCTCGCTAATGCAAGGGGAGTGGTCCACTCCACAGACTGCCCGAGTGGTCAAGAGCGCAGTGGACACGCTAGCATCAAAAACATATCTGTTTTGACCCTTGACTCGGGGCGCTGAGGGTAGAAACACACCCACAGTGGTAGTGCAGCATTGTTTTGCGTGACAGAGTTTTCCGTTGATGTCTTATTCAGCAGATGGGTCTAGAAGTGGCAGGGTGAGAGTGCTATGATGCCAAAACGTCGTGAGTGGAGATTGATTCTTTTCCCATCCAACGTCGTCTTAACCCTTCCAATGCTGAGGCTACTTTCGTCCAAAGCACAAAAACACAAACATTTGTGAAAACCATGAAAACCCTGTCATGTTGGTATTCACTTGATAGCTCTCGTCGAGTGCTTTCAGATGAGTACCCATTTGCCAGGGTTTCAGTAATTTTCCAGGTTTTTTGCATCATTTTGTATTGGCCAAGTTAGCCAGCAGCAGCATAAGGGTTAAACAAGGGCTTCGCTTTGCCGATGGAGAAAGAGTTGTGTTACGAGTATGGGGATTCAGTTTCAGCAGGTGTTGAATTCTTTTCTACCTCCATCACCTCTCCTGCACTTAACACTAACATCAATAGCCATCATCATCGGCGTCGTCGTCGTTATTAACCCATTAATGCTTAAGAGTTACTTTTGAAATTGTCGTCTGGGTCTTTCACATTTTTGACAATAACTCAGAAATTAAGAATGCTTTTAGAAAACATTTGAAGGAGAGTTGTTGGCAATAATCTGATGAACATTTCCCTTTCAAATATTTCCTGAAATATGCTTTTGGCTAAAAGATTTCATCAAAATCATTAATGGGTTAAACCACCAGTTTCAGCAGGTGATATTCCTTTCTGCGTTTCCTCTCCTTCAAACTAACTACTAGTATATATGATGATCATCATCATCATCTTCTTCTTCTTCCCACGCTTCCACACGTTTCTGTCCAAGCATTTATATTGTGATCGTTACTCTCTTTCAGTACAACAACAGAATAGCATGACCGTAGATAAGGATGGGAAAAGAAAACACACGCGGCCGACATTTTCAGGGCAACAAATCTTTGCTCTGGAAAAGACATTTGAACAGACTAAATACTTAGCCGGACCAGAGAGAGCAAGGCTGGCGTATGCACTGGGCATGACAGAGAGTCAAGTCAAGGTAAGATACTGGCAGAAAAATAATATAAATATGATAAACGCCAAGGGCTGTGTTGAGATTTATTTCCTTTTGATATATCAAAGGTTTTAGCGTGGTTTAGCTTATGTAGTTGAAAAAGAAGTGTTGATGCTCACATAGTTTTTGTCTGTTGTAGTGATTGCATGAGTTCATGTGCACACACACACACACACACACACACATATATATATATATATATATATATATATATATATATATATATATATATATATACATATACATATACATATATATATATGTATATATATATATATATACATATATATATATATATATACATATATATATATATACATACATATATATATATATATATATATATATATATATATATATATATATATATATATATATATATATATATATATATATATATATATACATACACACATACACACATAACTGTACAACATTTGTTTCGCTGGGCCTCACGAAATAAACCGAACGGCTTTTGCTAGATACCTCCTTTCAACTCCCTCGTGCTGGCGGGGCTGGACTATGGCCGAGCCTCCACATGCTCTCTGCTGCTGTCTGTGAGGTAGGACAAGGACAGGGAGCGAAAGAGGGGAGCAGAAAATGCCGCAGGCAAAATGCCATTATGCGGTAAATACCAATTTGTCTCTCGTTTGTTGAACACTTACCTAATAGCTCACAGCAGTTCTTGCAGAAGGTCTCCTGTCCAAATGGCTCGCACATGGCTGTACTCTATAGAGGTGAAGGCTTTAGGAGAGCCTTAAGCAGTTTGAAGGGTGGGGGATTTCTCGCGAGTGGGGTGGAGTCTGAATATATTTACCGGTTTTAAAACAACATAATTGCCGTTTTCCTGGTCAATGCTTAAAAACAGTAATGTGTGTTCAGGCTTGCAACAATTCAGGGGCCAGGGGTTAAGAAGTACAAGCATATTGCCAAAGGGTGGGATTGTACGCGGCTCGTGAGTGGTGAAAACAACATGTTCTGGGCAAACAGGGGGCTACCCCCATTACTAAGCGGTCTAGTGCGCCTACTGACCGCCGTGACTACCCCTTACACAGGGTCAGGTTTCAGCTGCCGCTTTAAAGGTCTTGAAAAACCTGCTGGTTATCAGTATTGTGCTATTTCTGAAGCATCTGGTAGTACATATTTAAATTACCTTTACATGTAGGCACCTAGTATTACAGGAGAGAATGGGAACGTATAGAATAAAGAAATCGCAAGTAAACATGTAAAGGCATTGATAACTTTCTCGATATGACATGATATGACATCTGAAGTGCGTTTTTTTCGTGGAATAGAACATTTCTTTTTTAAAGGCATGTGTTATCAACATAGGATGTACTTAACTTAGTAATGGATGTTTTGAACTCGATGAAGAAGGAATACTTTCGATCTTTGCAGTCAACACATGCAGAATGACGGTATTAGAGGGTAAAACAAATGTCATCAAATGGTGATGTTTGGCCTAGCACCATATACTATGACGTTTCCCTATCATAACACAGTACTCTTAATTGTTTATCGACGCTACTTTGAGAAGGCTCGCGTGGTGAGAAAATGCGCGTTTCCCCTCTCCCCGTGAGTGGCACTGCGGACACGGCTTGTGGGCATGATACATCAAGGGTATTCTCAGTGACTTCTGAAGAAACTAGCAACGATTTGCAGGCAACATCTGAAGTCTAAGATTTCGTGATATCGTGCGGTTCCATTGGTTGCAAATCCCTTGAATTGCACGAGGTAGCCGGTAGCAAACATTGGTTCGGGCAAATCCCCAGAATCCCTCTCGTCCTGAACGAAGCATCTTGCGGCCAAAGCTTGCCCTATCTGCTGATGACTTCAATATGAAAGTGTCGTTTATCTCGCATTACACGTCGTTGGGATAATGTCGACTTATTGTGTCATTACCTCTATACTTTCCGCATCGGGTTTGTACAGGAACCCGCATCGGGACCACGTGACCACGAGATCTCATTAAGCTCTCATTTGGTTTGATGATGTTGAGGATTTGATGATAGGGAGCAGGTATTATTTTGGCGTTTGCCTCTGCGCGGCGCAGACCCACTCCGAGGGTCATTGTTCTCTCATTCATCGTCTCGGGACGCAAGCACAGATATTTTAAAAGATACTTTATTGAGAGGAAATGGCCCATTAAAACGTATGATTCTCCCGAACGATTTACTTTGTTCAAATGCTATCATATCAATTCTCGTTTTTCATGCGCGATAATCTCGAAAAAATACTGATTGAAAAGACCTCTAGCAATATTATGTTATCACTTCATTAAATAAATGTGAATGGTATTCTGGATTGATGAAAATGAGTGTTTTCTACTTAAATGATATCTTCCTAGCTATAAAGTAAATGGCGAGCTACTCGGGGGCTGTTCCCTTGTATGTGTATTGGGGGGGGGGGGGGGGGGGGGGGTGGCGTGATAGTATGGTAATTCTACCCTATTTAGTTAACGGGGGCTATGTTTATTCATAATTGTTTCAGATTCTAAACAAAAGCAGAGTAGAGTGATAATTCTTAGAAGATCAGCATATTGAATTATTCGCTGAATCAGAGGAGGACATTGCCTAGGTGTGTATGTCTCTGGCCGAGCCGCGTAAGAGTATATTAGTGTAAATACAATCATACGACGAATAGTTCTTTGACGAATGTTCAGGCAACATAATGAGTAAAAGTTGAATTCAACTATTATTTTCCTTGCATTGTGGAGGATACTAAGTTGTAAAGTAAAATACGATGAACCAATTGTGAAAGAGAAAATATTTAAATATTTTTTTACCCGCATTTTGGGGGGAGAAAATATATTTAAATATATTTTCTCCCCCCAAAATACGACGGTGAAATTAAAAAAAAAAATTCTCTTTCACACTTCGTCCATCGTAGTAAAATGAGCGGAACATATATTTTGCAATTATATTAATTCTCGTCTAACGAATAAACCCCTCTCTATCTAACATCCAATGGTTAGGGGATCATATGGTTGTATATACTCCCCTCCATGCTTGCCTATAGCTCTGAAGTATCCTTTGATGCCAAAAGAAAACAAACAGTTGGGTATCAGATGACAAAACATTCAACATGTGGCAGAGATACAAACATAAACGCTCGACTCATAGCACTAATTTATCTCCAATTGGACGCCGCGGGCCTGAGAGTAATTAAGCCGCGGACTTAATGGGATTTATAGTCCGCTAGGAAACTATATGTTTGGGACGGAGAAATAAATACATGAAACAAAGATCATTGGTTTTCAGCTGATGACTACCATGTTGGATGATTAACAGATGACTGTGTAGCATGGCACGAGTCATCGCCGTCGCCTAGCCCAGTGCTGTTTACAGACAGAGGCTCACAGACTTATCTAGTTGAACACTTAACCCTTCAAATGCTGAGGCCACTTTTGTTTAAAGCACAAGAACGCAGAGATTTTGGAAAAAACAACAATTAAACCATGTCATGTTATTCATTAGAATGCTCTCACTGAGTGCTCTCCAATGAGCACCCGTGTGCCAGGGTTTCAGTCATTTTAAAGGTATTATGCATCTATTTGTATCGGCCAAATTAGCCACCAGCAGCATAAGGGTTAAACCATTCAAGCTGAGATTTCATCGTGAAATCATCATCTGCGAGACGTGGTCCTTTTAACATATAGAATAAACCATAGATAGTATTTGGTCAGAGGTTTATTGGGTAAATTCTCATCGACATCCCCTTCAAATGTCGAGAAGCATACGTTAAGTATTATATTGTGTCGGTTAAAAGGCTCCCCAGAAGCAAAGCCATCTCTCCAGGAACTGTTGTGTTGACCGCTACTTTATCCTGAACCTTTTCCAGGCATCGTGGAACCAGAATACTACTTAAATAGGTGGAACTTTGAGCAGGCATTGGTCATACCACGATGCAAGTGCACTTATATTAAAACAATCTTAACTGTAACGAAATATTTGGTCGCGTTTTTGCTTACCTCCTTTTAGTGATGATAAACGTTAGTTTGACGTATCCATATTGAAGATGACGAAACTGTAAGCACCAGAATTCTTCGTTAGAAAACGATTTTTCTTTAAAAGCAAAGATAACAATAATATGTGACACCAAAGGTGTAGTTTCGTACTTTTGATCGGTTGTTTGGTTTGACCATGGGTGTTATCAGATTTGACTGGCGGTTAGTCAAACATCTAATCATGGGGAATAGTACCTGGAATATCTTTTGAAATACTGAACTGGTCAAGCTTTAGGAAATATAATCAACTTTTCGTCAGATAACAGCATTGGAAAACCTGCACACTTAAGCAGTATGTCGTAGTTGACATTCCATGAGGTAACTTCTGGGACTACTATGGAAATAGGTTTCTAACTTTTAGTGTACATATCCTGTGTCTGGTTAGAATTCTAGTGCATAGCAGTAACTGACCCTCCATCTAGTCACCGGTATCTATGATTGTTTGTGTGCCAAATGCTATAGAATACGCATCTTACTAGACCGAATAAAATAAAATCAAATCAAGAGGTGACTAATTAGATGTACACACGGTTCTTTGATCCTACTCTACCCACCTGTAATATCTGGACATCCCACCCAGTATCTCCCTCAGGTAAGCGGGTCTCTTCGCCGTTATTTACCTTAGCTAATCACTAACGCAACGTGTGGTCTTTGATCTTGACCGATATGGTGGGATACGTCTTGGAGCCTACTTATGATTGCTCCTCTTAACTTTCGACGAAGAACCAGTGATTTGTAGTATTGTATTCTATGTTTATTGACTGTACGGCGAGGTACAAAATCATAGCAAATACAGGCATTTTCGTAACAAGAAGAACATAGTAACATTAAATGCATATATAGCTCCCTCAAAGGTAATGAAACATAAAATAAATAAATAACAATATAACTGACACAATTTGAGTAAACAGAGCCACAAAGGAACTCTTAATGATATATAGCTAATTAAATCGTGTAACTAGATCAAGAAAGGTGTACAACCTAACCCGGTGTAACAGTGACACGGTGACCCAAGCATTAAGATCGTAACGGTGTCACAGAAAAAAGTGACTCCGGGTACAAGTAAAAGCTACGGTCTCGTTATACTACACTTTTCAAGCTTTGAAAAAAGAAACTGCAGCTTGCATACTCGGTAGAAGAGTTACCGTTTGCTTAATAGACGTCTATACATCCTTGGGATGTATTATTCTTAGTTCTTACCTTCGAAGTTACTATGGTGATTTCGGAGATACCTTTATCCTCCTCCTTTTCTCGATCGCTTTTGTCTATCCATTGTTTATGGACATACAGGTGGATTAATTGTTACACCTGTTGGAACATCCTCTAGGTTTAATTGCTATGAAAACGATCAGCAGGTGTCCTTTGATCTTTAATTGAGACAAATCTATGTTCGTTCTAAGAACCGTTTCAGCTGATCCCTAAAGACAGGGTGGACCTAATTCAACATTTGTCAAAAGAGCCGTTTGATTCGACCGACCCCTACTATTGACAGATTAGTTCCAATTGAGTTAATGTATACAGATAAAATATACACATTAAATACACACACACACACATATATACATATGGCATTCAGGCTAACCATTTGGCTTATATTGGACTGAATCCATACATTACTATGTAAATTGACAGGTCAAAAAATGTTTTCGTCCTTTTGGATAACAGGTTTTGGTTCAATGATGGGCGCGTTATTTGGTACAGTGTAATTTGAGGCCTTTTCGTGGCACGGAAATATCTATGAATTGAAACTAGCGAGTTGCGTTTAACAGGCTGTGCCAATCATTGTATATCTTATCTGCTTAGAACTTCTTCGTTTCGATTAACTTCATTAAGGGTTAATGGATTTAGTATCTCTCTGAATCAGAATTCATGTGCGTAAGAGGAAATAATTGAAATTTTCACTGAAATTTTTGTTGTTTTATGCGTTATATATTAAGTCTAGAATATTGTTCATACAGACGAGCCTTAATGTGGGTCCAGCACTTATTTTACTGTCAGATAGCCCAACTGGGTTATTGGTATTTCTAATTGCAGGTATAAGTTTTTCATGTTGTTGGCTCAACATCCTGGGGGCAAAATTTCTTCAGACGCCCCACCTTTTCAATGAAACAGTCCTCATTGAAACACTAGTTACCAAGTTACCACAGGTACCACATCTCTAAAACAATCACCCTTTCTTATTTCCTCTACCCCTTATTAAGGGCGCACATTTGGTCACTAGACCCTTAGATGAAGAGATCGACATTCGCGCCAGACCTAAGGCCTAAAAAGAAACGATGTTTGTTTCCTGTAACCCTACCCTAACAAGCTTTTATTCAAAAAATCCCTACCCAACAGTTTTCTCCGCCCTCCAAACTCCCAATCAACGTAAAACATGCTTAAAACACACATTTTTGACCAAAAAAATATTGATTTTTTTTACTGACCTACCTACCCTATTTTTTCGGACCGTTACAGGAAACAAACAATTTATTTTTTTAGGCCTAATCAAAGATCGGTTATATCATTATATCGCTTCTTTAGGAGAAACCAGGTGGTTTGTTTACTGGGCGTGCAATTAACAGTCCGCCTCTCCTTGCGGGATCGATAGGCATGGTCCTAAACTGGACATTGATTTGTCTCAATTATAGATCACAGGGCACCTGACCGTTGTTTGTATAGCAATTAAACCTCGAGGGTAATTACTAATTACAACAGGTGTAGCAATTAACTTACATGCGCCGCGTGGACGCTAATTGGGGAAAGTGATCGGGAAAAGTTGTTTGTGTTTTATTTAGGTGTTTTGATAGCTTTCTGTGATTTCGTTTGTGTTTTATTTTGGTGTTTTGATAGCTTTCTGAGATTTCGTTTCGATCAGAGGCACACCACCTGTGGATAGCAGGTCTGGGCCGCATCAAAGGCCTGGGCGGACTCAGGTAATTCCTGCAGGTAATCCCAGGTGGGCTGGGATGAAAGGTAACACAGGTGCCTCGTCTTAAAGGGCTTTGGGTGAAGAGCTTGGAGATGTGTAGTTAGGGATGAGTATTTACATGCTGGACATCCTTGATTCCGTTATTACACGGGCGATTAGCTGTCTGTTTCTCCTTGATGTGCCGCCTCCCAGGCAGGAAGATGCGTGCTGTCTTATCTTATCTGCATGCTCAGCACGGATACGTTGTATCACGGTCCTGTTACTAGTATTTCGGCTCCTTAACCCATTCACACTGTAGAAAGTATCGTCTGCTACACTCATACTTTTGGAAATAACTTGGGAATAAGGGGAAATTTCGAAAGATATTTGAAGGAGAGTTGTTGGTTGGCTTCTGATCAACACTTCCCCTTCATATGTTTTCCAGAAAATGTGTTTGGGGGTAAAATAATTAAAAAATTGTCAGGCCTGTTTTGGCTGCTCTGAGTGTTAATGGGTTAATGTGAAAATTAGGGTCTCGCTCTTATTGTACTACCGCAAAATGAATAGCATAATGTTGTTATGGAATGGACTTCATCTAAATAGTATTTGCGTTCAAATCGTTTCCGAATTCGAATATATGACATTTTTTTTAACTCAGCAAGTATGGCATTTTCAACAGATGTCTTCGGGTGAAAGTTATCGATCGGCTACTTCCAAATGAGGTATCGGGACAAGAGTTATCAGAAGAACCTCCTCTCACTAAGAGAGAGTTGGGCCTTTTTAAACGTAACGATTGAGGTGAATTCCACATCTGCTTTTGATACCTGGACT